>CM031936.1:73928539-74338539 GCA_018703725.1 Brassica juncea | reverse complement strand
ATTTCACATAGGTGAAAATTTCTGAATCCGACCTATTGAGACCAGAATTCAGTTGTGAGAAGTTCCAAGCTGCTCCCGCAGCCATTCTTTCCTGATTCCAGGCAGCGTCAGTTTTGCAGGTGATTCCAATTCTTATTGTTTCTCCCGCCCGTTTCTTGGAAGGTTCAGGGTCCGTCTTCTTTTCCTGCGCTACTGCCCATTCCTTAGCATCCACAATCGCCTTCGTAACCACTTCCTGAGGTGTAAAGATTTTCTCTTGGAAGATTCTGTAGTTTCTTGTGGTCCATAACCTCCATATTACCCAGGCTGTGATTGAACCAGCATTTACTCCCGTAGGTGGTAGGCTCACCGCACCAACAACTGCGATCCAATTATCAACAAAACGATCCGACTCCAAGGGCAATATATCATTCTTGACTGGGACCATTCTCCACACTTCCTGAGCAAGAGGGCATGAGAAAAAGACGTGATCTATAGATTCCACGGCTCCGCAAACGCCACACTCAGCTGTTGGGATAATGTTCCGAGCTGCTAGTCTCTCATTGACTGGGAGGCCTCCATGGATCGCTTTCCATATTAGTAGTTTGATCTTCGTTGGTGTATGCAACTCCCACACTTTCTTAATCCATGGGACCTGTCTTAATGCTGCAGCCCCTGCCTCATCCGGCTTATCTTCTAAAGCCGCTAGGTATCCAGACTTCGTATTATACTTCCCAGAATCATGTTTTAACCAGATTCTCTTGTCGGGGCCTTTCTCCTTGCTTGGTTTGATACTTAGTATCTTATGGGCGATCTCTGGGAACAAAGTTTCCACTTTACCTATGTCCCACTCGCACGAATTTGCTTGAAATAGGGACTTGACAAAGGCTTCATTAGTCTGTTCAGTTGCTGGTCCCATCGGTGTCTCTGCTTTGGTCGTTGATAGCCATGCATCCGACCATATTTGGACTGTCTCTCCATTGCCTATTGCCCATCCAAGGTGCTTATTGACCAAGTCTCGCCCAATCAGTATACTTCTCCACCCGTGTGAACAGTTCTGTGACGCTTGGACCTCTAGCAGCGGACTGTACTTACAGTATTTTCCCTGCAGTATACGTGCTAGTAAACAGTCCGGGTTCTCCAAAATCCGCCAACTTAATTTGCCCAGTAACGCGTCATTGTTGGGGATATTAGCACTTTTGAGCATGAAGGGACATATGATCGAGTATTCTCCATCGAAATGTTTGAGGTAAGGATATTTTTGTATCTAAGAGCACCATCATCGCTTAGAAACTCATATGAATCTCTTAAACTGTATTTAAATATATAAAAGAAAATTATATTGAAATTCCCGGCAAATGTGATATTGACCATTCAGCATATGTCACATGTAAATCTCTCACAATATCTGGTACACGGTCCTCACTGTGTTTTCTTCTTTTCATTATTTTTTATTTTTAATCTTTAAATCTCAGTTACAGACTAATGATTCACATGCTCTGAGCTTAATTCAAGTTTTTTTTTTTTTTGTAAAAAGCTTTATTCAAGTTATTTCTATCTAAGTGAAATATCTAGCACTCTTTTTTTTACGTATGTTTGATTGAGCTGTGATTTCACCAAAAAGAAGAAAAGTTTTCTCTTTGATCTTATATTTGGAATGCGAGTAGCATATGAAAAACTATGGAGAGCTTCTGAAGAAAATTGGAATGTGGATGAAGGAAGATAGTCTTTTGTTTGTTCACTATTTCTGCCATAAGACATTTGCTTACCACTTTGAGGTATAAATATATTGTCAAACTCGATTGATAATCTTCTTGTTTAACTAATTACTTAACCATTTTTTCTCTTATCAATAATGCAATCTTTGGGATTATGTTTATTCTATAGGATGTGCATGACGACGACTGGATCACAAGATACTTCTTTAGTGGAGGAACAATGCCATCGGCGAATCTTCTCCTCTATTTCCAAGTACTAGACATATATAACTGACCATGTTTGTCTCAATTTATTATAATCACAATCCAAACATATATCATTTTAATGTTCAGGACGATGTTTCGATTGTGGATCACTGGCTCCTAAACGGGAAGCATTATGCAAGGACCAGGTAAAAATTCTAAAAATGTTGTAATAGTATGCAAATAATATATAGTTTTATCTTGTAATGTTTGTTACTTTATATATAATTCAAATTTTCAGTGAAGAGTGGCTCAAAAGAATGGACAAGGAGATAGTTGCAATAAGGGAGATAATGGAAATGACTTATGGGAAAGAGGAGGCAGTGAAGTGGATGGTTTATTGGAGAACCTTCTTCATGGCAGTTGCTGAGCTTTTTGGGTACAACAATGGAGAAGAATGGATGATTTCACACTTCCTGTTCAAGAAGAAATGATTATATCTTTCTTCTCCTAGTAATCAATTTATGATATCTTTGAAGTTGTGTGCGCCAAATAAAGAATACATTCTCCTTCTACTTTGAGTGATTGCCTTCCAAAGTATTAGAATCGTTTGCTTTCCTATATTAAAATAAAGTAGTTCAATGGATTTTACTGTTCCAAAGAGGCAGTGTTATTGAGAAATATGAATGGTCAGAGATGTGAATCTTGAATATGTTCTAAACTCTGTTTCCACCCATTTGTTCGGCTTGATATAAGCCTCTTATAGGAGACGACAGCAAAGATGTGAATCTTCAAAATCATATAAGAAGTGTCTTGCAAAAGTAATGCATCATATATATATCTCGGACCAGTGAGTATTTGACCATCAGATTCGACTGTACTGGTTTGCTTTTTTTTTTTTTTTGAACACTGACTGTACTGGTTTGCTATCTTTAGCTTTTTGATTACTCATTAACTTCTGTTTCTTTCAAACCGTCAGACAGAAAGAGAAAAGCATATGAACAGTGGCGCGTAGCTAGCTTAATCTTCCACTATGGTTAATTTCATAATAAACATTATTACGAGGGTCATTAATTTAAATCTATAGCAATTTCTCAATTTTTTTTCTCAGTATACAAGCAAAATTTTTTATTTTTACAAAAAACCATGTGGATCATATGACCCCCTGACCAAGGGGTGGTTCCGCCCCTGCATATGAAGTGATAGTGGAGAATAGAAAGTACAAACAGAGCATGACTCTGATCAATTCAACTGAGAATCAAAGTCGATTTTTGTATTTAGAGCATTTTCATACAATCTCTAGCCAATAACAAATTATTAAAATTTTATAAAGAAGGATTATCTGTCTATTCGGCGTCATATTACTGGGTTACTTTTAGTTAAATTTTATAAAATAAGTAAATAAATATTACTACCCTAACAAGTCTTTTAATGGTTGGTGATACTCTTAACACGAACCTTATAGGTAGGCAGGGAAGAGAAGAAAGCTGTTTCCAATCCTACTATAATATTTGTCACTGCGTATTTGAATGGAAATAAACACATACACAAACTTTTTACATGGTTCAATAATTAATTATTTTTTATTTTGTAATTTTATACTATCGTTTTAGTTATTTTTAAGCAATTTTCTGGATCATAACTTCAGGATATCACTTAAATTTAAATCTTTACCAAAGCTTAAATTACTAAAGTTAGGATCTGCATCTACTAAAATATGTACAATTTCTTAACCAAAAAAAAAAAAAATCTTAACCAGTAAACACCGTCTGTATTTAGTCAGTTAGCTAGGGAGAACTCTGTGGGTAGGTACAAACTAACGCAAACGCACTAACACTTCTTTCGAATCATTGACAAAGCTTCACTTTATTTTATTGGGAATATAGATGGGAATGGAATCTTACATATAGAATCTTATGACATAATGTTTTAGGTGAGAACAATATAACAGAATACGTCATATGATCCTGTTGGACAACTATAAAAGCTAGAAGAGATCACAACAAAGAAAAATGGATCCACTTAAATTTCTTATAAACTAGTTATTACTTATTATTACGTTTTAAAACAACGATGGGGTTACGTGAGCACATGTGGCAGACACGAAATTGAAGACAACACCATCAACGGTGCTCGTATAAACCACATCTCTCTCTAAAGTCCGTTTCAAATTGGGCTCCATTTCATGTATTTCCACACCCTTTATGCTTTTCCTCTTCTTCATGTAGTAGTACTTGCTCACCCTTCGCCAAAATACATTCCTAACTTTGCTCATGAAATAGATCTCTATGTTGATCTCTATGTGAGTAGATTCAACTTGGATGACAAAATCGACTCATTACCCTTTGCAATTGTTATTTTTTACTCGTCATGGTTGTAAGAGATCTTATCAGGAAAAAAAAAGAAGAAGATCTTATCAGGATCTCAACATGATGTAAATCCACTTGAAGACCAAGGCAGGCTAAAAGCCTAAAAGTTATGAAAACAAACTATATATATATATATATATTCGTTATTTAGCATCTGATATCTTAAATTTGCGAGGTTTCTTGGAGACGGAATAGATCCAAACACTCCGTTGACCGTTATGACGGGAGCAACGACAACATAGTCTCAACCAAAGAAGCCTTGGGATTGGTCCAACTTTTTATATTTTACATAAAAATAACATGAAAACATCATGGCTAATGCTTTGTCATAATAGCAAAAGTGTAAGCTTAAAGAATATGCAATAACTTAGTTGTACTGCACTTTTAAAAGTATAACCACTAATATACAGTTCAGAAGCTTAATTAAACAATCAAAATATAAAACTTACGAAGCCAATACAATACATAAGGAGAATACTCGTGTTACCTGATACTAACCTGAGTGCGAAATAATATTATTGCGAATACAATTTGCGTTCACCTTTTCCCATTGAAAAGGTCAACATCGGCAATAAAATCTAGCGCGTGGATTTTGGAACTCCCATGCATTTTAACTCCTCAAAATCAATAATTTCAAAAATACATAAAATAAATAGTCCAATGAGAGAAAGAAAAGTAAAACAAAAAAAAAACAAAAGAAACACACTGAGAGAGAGACAGTACTTTGTGATGCAAGCAACCACATACACCACCCCCCTTCTTCTCTTCTCTTATATTATTGGCTATTTTGTTTCCCCTAATTTTATTTATTTATTATTTCTCACTAATGATTCATTTTTGTTGGTTGAACCTCTTTTGATTCTTTCTATATATACAAATACAAAATCACTTCTTCCTCATAGAAAAAGCTCTCTACGTTTGTTCTCTCTCGAATTGCTTATGATGCAAGAATTAAGCTTAGAATGTTTCTCCAACGACGTCGTTCGCCTAGACCTAACTCCTCCTTCCCAAACCTCACCTACTTCCCTCTCCATCGACGAAGAAGAATCAACGGAGGCCAAGATCCGACGGCTGATATCGGAGCATCCAGTGATCATCTTCAGCAGATCTTCTTGTTGCATGTCCCACGTCATGAAAAGACTCCTCACTACAATAGGAGTTGTCCCCACCGTCATCGAGCTCGATGATCATGAGGTTTCCTCTCTCCCCATGGCTCTTGAAGAAGAATATTCTGGCGGCGGCTCCGTCGTTGTTCCTCCGCCGGCGGTTTTCATTGGCCGTGAGTGTGTCGGTGGTTTTGAGTCCCTCGTCGCGCTCCATCTGAGTGGCCACCTTGTCCCTAAGCTTGTCCAAGTTGGAGCTCTTTGGGTATGATTGTAATTATATTTCTTGCGTTATTTGTCAAGATTTACTTATTGCTTTCAACAGTATTTTACAGTATCAAAAGCAGAATCTTAGGGTTTCTCTTTTCTGATTATCCTCCGATGATCAAAGTTATGAATACCCATGTAGAAAATGAATTATAAATAATAATTAAAGATGTGTAATTATAATTTTCTATGATTAGTTAATTTTTTTTCTTTGTTGAACTTAATCATTCAACCTTATTTATCAAATCGGATTGATTAGAACTAATAAAATATGATTGAGTTGTATATAATGATTAAGTTTATTTATTCTTTTATAGTATCATGTTGATCAGAGACATTAACCAAAGATATATTTGGTAAAATGAAAGATGTTTATGGTAATGTTACTAGAAATGTACTGTGATTGGCATGCAATTGAATTTTGTTTCCTATATGCATGATAGGATCAATTTTCTTGGTTAAGTAGTTCATCTGAGTAGTGGTTATGTGAATCGAGTATGGACTTCCGAGTAGCTTCTTCAGTGAATAATCATTTTTGGTGATCATTCAGTTTATGGTGATCATATGGATGCGTTGTCGATCTGAAAGTTAATTTCATTGTTTATGTCAATATTCTAAAGAATAAAGTAGATAGCTGAGTAAGGAAGATTCTACCATTATCCCTTATTTGTAAGGTCTCCGAGCTCCTGGCTTCAAGGAAATATTCCTCTTTATAAATAAAAAATCAGATAATTTTCATTACTGTGTGCCTTGGTCTCGTCTAGTAAATAGTTGGTAGAGTTTATGCATTAAGTTGTTGAAGTTTGAATCAGATTTCCATCTCTTTCCCTTCAAAATATAAATGTGTCTGGTTAGAAAAAGGTACCTTATGGAATTGTATAGTATATTTTTAATTATATAAGTTCATGGAGTTTTGGAAATGAAATTAATAAGAACTGGAAAATGGGAGACACACTTTCAATAATTGATGGGGTTTTGACACCGACGCTGGGCTTAAGTGGCGTCTCCAAAAACAATTATTGAATCTCTTCTTCTTTGAATTTGAGTAATTGGAATAGAATGCTACATACTTCCATTATACAAGTAGGTTTTGTAGTAGGATTAGGAAAATAAGGTGAAATCCAAGTTCCACATTTCAAGGATCAGGATTGACCTATGCCGCATCAATGATAGATACTGATGTCACACGACTCTGCTATTTTACCAAGAGCTTCGAATGATCTGGTTTAAAATTGTTGTCTTTCTTTTTAATATATATACATACGATAACTACGAACATCTAATAAGATAATACAATAATCATAAGTCGACGATAGCCAAAAAAATATTACAAGACATCGATTAATAATAGTTTCTCATTTTAAATTACTATGAACCCTAAATCATGTAAGTGCCCATTAGTGTAGCTGTAATAGTTAAGGTAGAAGTAAAAAGATAGGCAAACAATAAACAAATGTTGATGCCCACAAATGTCTCTTGAGTTTCAGTATCCTATCTCATGCAGTGAAGTGTAAGCAAATAAGTTTCACATCTAAAAATAAAAACAAAAAGTTGCCGACCTATACAACTTGGTGGTAGATTTTTGTGTGTGAGATCATGTGACATGTCTTCCAAATTAAGGTTATGCTTTTAATATATACATTTTTAATTTGCAAGTTGATGAATACTGATGGCAACGAATAACGATGACCTCATCAACCATAAACAACAATCTCTCCAACAAATGTTTAATGATATTAATATTTAGAATAATATAATAAAATACAGAGAAATATTTTATTAAAAAGATACTCAGTGCCTCCACACCAAAAGCATTTTCAGTTAAATTGAATAGTGTAAAACTATAGAGATTTTTTTTTTTTTTGAGAAAGGGCCTAACTATAGAGAATTATTTGCTCAATTATTGGATCATTGTTGTACGTATTGCCATCCTTCTTATTTAAGGGGGGATCGAGTCATATTAAAAATGTGTTAGAGGCGAACAAGCACAACACTATAATAATACTTTTCACACAATTAATACAATGATTTTTTCGCGTAACTCTGAAATATGATAGCATCTCATGCACTAAGAATTTGATTAATTGTTTTCAAGACGTACAAGCACTTGCGATTATATACTAAAATATGTTCTACAGAAAATACAACAATAGTTTAGTTCTATTGAAGTGGTATTTTTGGTTTTTATTGTCACATAAGGACAAGAATGAGACATAGCCGGTCGTGGGGATAGACAAATGATATATTGATATAGAGTTCCAAAAATTTGAAACAAAATTATATAGATATATGGCCTTAAATTTATGAAAAGGTTTTTTTATTAAAACATTTACAGCCTCTAAATTTTTTTATGATAGACCCTCAAAAAGAGTGAACAAAGTTTAAAAGAAGAGATATAGGGCTGAAACTGTAATAATTAATACTAGAACATTTTGATTCCTTCGAGTTTGACAGCACAAGTTTCCTTCATATTTGGAAAAGGATGACACAAATACATCTACGATGACCCACCAACATTATTCTCCAATATTTAATATTTACTAATAGTATTTATTTAAATTGTTTAACTAAATGATTGATCCGAGATATACGCTACTATTATATTTTTCTGAAACAGATATACGCTACTATAAAACCAAAATCTGCAATTTTACTTGTCTAAAAATTTTAAGAATACAAAAAAAATAAGAATAAAATAAATCAATAAGAATTTTTACTCGTCAAGTTTTAAATTAATAAAATATGAGATTGTTTTATGTTACTTAATTAAGTAGAATTTTTATTTGTTTAGTATAAATCTCTGTTTTCTCTCACAATCAATACCTTTCGTAATTCTTTTAATAGTTTTCAAAGATTATATAAACATTACGATCTAAAAATAAAAACCTACACCATATATGTAAGGACAAAATCCTTAAGCGCAACCTACCAAAACAAAAAAAAAAATCCTTAAGCGCAAATGAAGTTTTGAAGGATAAGGATAACAAACAACACAACTCTCGCATATAATCTTCCTTACATGTACTAATAATAATAATAATATGGACTGTTTAGGGGTTCATGGACTTAGTCTTGACGCCAATCTTCTTCCAAGAAACACTAGGCATGATCTGCTTCGTGTCCACACGATCCCTAAACTGAACAGCAAAGTTGAGCAACGAATCAAGAAGTGACTCAGAGAGATAGTGAGGCTCAAGTCCAAGTTCCATCAGCTTTGTGTGCTTTGCGTTGTAGTAATGCTCTTCCGCTTCCACTCTCGGGTTAGGCACCGTCATCTTCGTCACGTCCAGCCCCAGCTTCGAACCCGCTTTAGTGACAAGCGAAGCCAGCTCATTGACTGAGAACTGTTCTGTAAACTGGTTGAATACCCTGAACTCACCAGCCTTTGCTGGGTTCGCTATAGCTAGCTCAACACATTGGACCGTGTCTCTTATATCAAGGTAGCCTCTGGTCTGCAAAAGAGGAAACAAATTGAGTTAAAAAAACACATCAAACTTCCTTGTGAAGACAGACAAGAAAGTCATTTACCTGACCACCTTTACCATAAACCGTAAGTGGGTGACCAACAGCAGCCTGCACACAGAACCGGTTAAGAGCTGTTCCAAACACAGCATCATAATCCAACCGGTTACGTAG
This sequence comes from Brassica juncea, assembly GCA_018703725.1. Classification (NCBI taxonomy): domain Eukaryota; kingdom Viridiplantae; phylum Streptophyta; class Magnoliopsida; order Brassicales; family Brassicaceae; genus Brassica; species Brassica juncea. Next base: position 74,329,284 of record CM031936.1, on the reverse strand, counting down.
CTCCTCATGCATCTCAGTCTCATCAGTCTTCACACCATAAACAACTCCTTGGTTAAGATCAGTAGCTCTAATACCCCAAGCCTTGCAAGTAAACGCAATGTTGTGGGAATCATGAACTTTGCTAAGATGATAAAACGAGCTAGCTTGCTTCGGATACGGCAGAGTATCAGTCCTACCATTATGCGTGATCGTTATATAACCTTCCTCAATATCGATATTCGGAGTTCCATACTCACCCATCGTCCCAAGCTTCACAAGATGACACTCTTCTCGAAACTCTTTGATAGCAAAGAGAACGTTAATAGTCCCAATCACATTGTTGTGCTGCGTAAACACAGCTCTAGAACGGTCTATCATAGAGTAAGGCGCAGACCTCTGTTCACCAAAATGAACAACCGAGTCCGGCTCAAAAGACTTGAAAGACTCAGCTAAGAACTCGAAATCACAGATGTCACCAACGTAGAGCTCGATCGTCTTCCCTGTCAAGGCCTTCCATCTGCTGATACGGTCATGGATCGAGGCTATGGGAGTCAATGATTCAAGACCAAGCTGGTGGTCGAAGAGACGTCTCACGAGGTTGTCAACGATGGCGACTTCGTAGTTCTTTTTGGATAAGTGGAGAGCAGTGGCCCAACCGCAGTAACCGTCTCCACCGATGACCATGACGCGTTTGGGTTTGGAGGAAGAGTTGTTGTCTGTAGATGTTTCAGGTGGTGATTGTTGGGTGATAGGTACAGCAGCTGCTAGGATAACGAAGCTTCTTCTTCTTCTCGGTTTCTTCTCTTGGAAGTGAAGTCCTTTGAGAGAAGAAGATTTTGCAAGGGGTCGAGGGTTGAAGAAGGTTTGGTTTAATCCAAACGGTTTAACCGAGTTCTTGCTGCCGCTGCTTAGGGAGATAACCGAAGGGGGTGAAACTGAGAGTAGATGCGCCATTTGTTTAAAAAGTTTGCTCTAAACACATTCACCTGCAAAGACACTAAGTAGCCAAGATTTAGGACAACTTGGTCAGCAGAACAGGGAGATTGGTTTCTCAGTGCCATTAACAACCATAACAAGTGAAGATTATGTCTCATTTCACTATCTTTCTTAAAAATTTAAATAGAAAAACAACAATCTTAGAGATTATCTATCTTTCACACATCCTAAAACCAGCAAGACGCATAGAAACAGAAGAATCAGCTGTTTTTTTCTAACGAAATTGCAATCGGTTCATCTAAAGACTGAACATTTGATCAAACAACATAGTAGATTGCAGATCTTCTACAAGCAATTAACATTTCCAGTAAGAATACAGGAGAGTAAGAGTAGGAGTGCTTACACTTGAAGAAGAAGCTTGAAGGCTTTTGAAGTGAGGGCAGGATTTTTTTTATCTATCTGCTCGTGGAGACGATGAGAGATGAAGAAGAAGAGAAGATGAAGACATTGGATTGGATTATATGCCCAAAGCATATTCTTATTTATTCCGTCCAATAAATTTTTTATCTTGTTAACCGGAATAATTTTAGCCGATGAAATTGAAAAAAAAAAATATATGTTTGGGTTACAAAAATCACAAAACCGATCTAACCAACCGGACATTAGGCTAGCCCAGAAGGTAAAGCCCAATGGTCTTCTCAAATTAATCCAATAGTGTTCTTTATTGATTCAGACACTTGAGGGGATTGTTTAATTGTGTGTGTGTGTTCTCAGGGAGCTAGCTCCACATTCTCCATAGTTGCTAAATGGCATACACATACATGGACAAAGGCTATTCCCAAGACTACGTTGCCTTTCCCTGCACCATGGCTCCCCGCTCCTCCAAGTTCTGGCCAGTTACAGCAGGTACATTATAAATCATCCAAGATAGATAGAGGAGGCATTTGTTGTTTTGATTCAAAAATATGATGTGTGTGTGTGTGTGTGTGTGACAAATGGAATGAAATGTGGAACAGGGCGTGTGGATAATGTGGAACAGGAAACTGGTGTCCACTCTCCTCCCTGAGGAAGAACAAGTCACATCTGCAGTATCAGCTTGATTTACATTAATGTCTTATGTTATGTGTCCCCCCCCCTTTCTCTCTTCCTCATCTCTGTTGTTATTATTATACACTCTCCATCTCTTACTTCCATAGCTGTAACATTTCCATTAGAATGTTGTGAATCATACCATCATTGGTTTCCTTTGTTAATATTTAGTTGGATACATACACAATATATACATTCCACACATGACAAAAAAAAAACATAAATGATTAAATTTTTAAAAAAACACATTGTGTTATTGAAAACATTATAGATTCCTTTTTTATATATTAGGAAACTCTAGTAAACGGTAGTCAAGCAGTCTGTTTCAGGCTTTCAGCCTAGCTTGAAATTGGCCAAGGTATTTTGGTTTTACACATTATTATATATATAAAAATGTCTCTCTCTCTCCCTCTAATAATTGCAGACAAGACTTTTCATAATATTCCTTCTTATCTACAATCATAAGCCCCTATTTGTTGTTGTGGTTATAATCCCTTCCTTCCAATCTTTCAACAGATGATATGTCTGAATCACTGATCCATATATATGGTCATAGATGCAAGATAAGATAGAAAAAAAATGCTTTATTTACTTTCAATGGAACAGTCTACAATGCGTGCATCAAATGATATCTCAGCAACCTCACATTTACAACTGGTCTTATATACGTAAAGATCAAGGAGAAAGAGATAACCGGGTGTTGTTGTCTCAGTCTTCAGCCTCAGTGTTGAATATAAAACTTGGGAATGCAGTCGTCACATCCCTTCAAAATTCAAACACATATGTTAATCCTTATAAAGTAAAAGCTTTCTTTGATTGAAGAATTAAATCTAACAAAACAGAAGGAGCTTTGGTACTTTAGGTAAGGAAGAGTCATGTTCTTCAACAGGGTGGGATGCTTAAGCACATACACTTTCCATTCCTCCTTGCTTATTTTACCGTCTTTGTCAGAATCTGCATCAGCAAATGTCTAGCCAGTACCAAATTAGATTAAAAATAAACCAATCTGCTAATTAAATGAGATTCCAACAAATACACTCACTTTATCAATGATCATTGTCAGAAGTTCATCGGATAGAATCATTTCAGATTCCATCAGAAGAGCAGCCACCATCTGATGCACCTAGACATTAACAACATCAACTTGCTATTAAGCTTAAAACACAGTTTCAACTAGCAATGGTAGATTGATTGTTTACCTCTTCTCGCTCAATAAATCCAGTTTGTCTTAGATCATAGAGCCTAAACGCAACTGCCACAGATCAGAAACATATGCTTGAGACTGTATATTATTTATAGGGTACTGAATAATTATGTTGCAATGATCCTTACAGTCGATCTTCTCCTCGATTGGTGCATAGGGATGAAACACACTCAAGGCATGGATAAATTCCTCAAACTCAATAACCCCATTCTTCTTTTCATCGAACAAATCAAAAACCTAACCAAAACATTCATCTCAAAAAAGGTCCAAGAAACCATCGAAAAAAGCAATTTATAGTCCCTCTAAAGAAGACACACACTCACCCTATCAAGAAAGAGGTTCTCACCATATGGAGCTTGGAAAAGCGCTAGCTGAAGCTCTTCCTACAAACAAATGAATATCCATACATATCCTCATCATCATCTAGAAGATCGATCAACTTTAAAAAAAATATTTGAACTTTGAAAAGAACATACCTTGTGAATCAAGCCGTCATCAATGATTGAACAACTCAGTTTCTTGAATAACTCATACAATGCTTCAACTTCATTGACTGAAACTGCAAACACACATTCAAAACCAAAAAGTTCAAAACTTTTGAGGTCCTAAACTTGAAACTCATTGATAGAAGAAGAAAAGCCCACATGGAGAGTCAAGGGCAAGAAGAGCCAGGTTCGCGTGCTGGCATATCTGAGGCGAACGGCGGCTGCGGCAATCGAAGCATTGTCCCACGGTGGAGAAGAGGAAATCAAAAATGGCAAAGAGAGGTATAAAGACCGCGCAGAGCTGCTCTCCAACGGTAAGAGAGCTTGATCTCTGCTTTTTTTTTTTTAATTACCAAGGAAGAAGACAAACCATTACCAATCCAAAGTTAAGGGAGAAAGAAAGGAGAAAACTCAAAAAACCAAATGTGATCTTTACAGAGGAAACTTGCGGCCAGTCCATGACTCACTCGCTGGTTAACAATCCCTCCTCCTACTTCTACTCTTCTTCCTTCTTCTTTGCTCTTAGAAGATGGTGTTGAAATCACACATCACAAGTCTCGAAATCCTTTGAATTTGAGGTTACAGAACCAGAAAAGGAAAGCCCTTTTGGTTTTTTCGCCACGTTATCCAAATTAAGCAGATCCAATTAAGTAGGCAAGGTGTTTTGTCGTGTCCTTTCGTTTTCAGTTCAGCTGTTTTCTCTTTGCGTCTTTTGTTTTTGTGTGGTCCCCCGACGACATTTGTAGTTTTTTGTTTATGTTGTTGCATGAGTGTCGTTGTTTTGGGCTTTATCTCACTTTTGTGGGCTTGAGTTCTCTTTTATGGGCTTTAGATCCAGTATTGTATTTTTGTATTCAACTCCGGTATCTCTCATCCTTGTATTCTAACTTGTATTTTATCCAATTAAAAAAAACTAAGACCTGTAAATCTAGACAAGTTAGAATAGCATAGTTTCAGATGTGCATATCTATTATAGTCTAGGACTACTAGAGTTAATCATTCTTAACTGGTATAATAAGACGTCACATATAAGGACACATTGAACCAAAAGAATACAAGATTTGATAAGAAAGGAACAATCAAAAAGAAGAGGCCAAACTTGATTGATATTTTTTTTATAAAGGTTAAAATAAAAAATATATTTTTATTTATTAAATAAAATGGAAATGAGATGTGATGGCACAACACAAAGACAGGAGTGGTGAGAAAAGAAAGAAGAAAAAAGCAATAACCCCAATGGATCACACATCTCATCAATTCTCCTTAAATGGCTATAAAAAGATCTCACCTCCCTTTACTTTTTTCCCTCTTTCTGATTGCAGATTATTGAAACCAGCAGAAGCAAACAAAACCAAAATTTCTTATTATTTTATAAATCGGATTATATAATATTGTCTAGACACACATTCATATATATAGGGACATGCAAAATAGTAAAAAAAATGTAGGGTCTCTTCCCTAATTTAAAGGCTGCAACAGAAATGAGTGCACTTCTCTGTAGTAAACAGTAACACATCTGCCTTCTTCATGTCTTTAAATTTGGTTTTAAGTTTCAACCATATATTTCTTGAGATACATTACTTTCTATAATCAACATTTTTAATAAGTAAATTATATAAGATTTGATATTTTTCTGGTTTATCTTTTTCATTGCTTTGTGTCAGAAAATCTAATAAATATATATGAAATGGATTTCATTACATAAACAGAGGGAGCTCCGTACGTGATCTGGCCCCTCCTTCTTTTCCACATCCTGTCTCTTGAGCAAAATTTTTTTTTTGGCCTGAGAGATAGTTTATTTATCATTTAATAATGCTGCCTATATGTTGGGTGTTGTTCTAGTGCTCTGAATCTTTTAGTGTGGCAAGTGATGAAGATAAAGATACTGGAATTTTTTCATGAAAATGTATAAACGTAAGGAGAAGATCAGAACTTTTTGTATTGTTCACGTTCATGCAAAAGAGATTAATCAGACTCACTTTTCTCTTTTTCAGTTTTGTTATCATCTTTTCCTTTTAATTATAATATATAATACTTTTATTGTTGATTTCTCCTTTTTGGCTCTCTTTAGGAACATAAATTGAGAAGCTGAGGAGTGAAAGGTACAGTGTTCTTTCACAGAGAAAGAAGAGAAACAAACACATTCTTCTTCTTCAGTTTTAACACACATTTTGGAAAATTTTGATGTAAGAGTTCTCTTTGCAACGGTTTATTCTCTGAAATCTTCCTAGAGGTTATATCATAAGAAGAAGAATAAAGGCAAGTTCAACACTTTTATGTTCTATGGACATTTGTAGTAATCTAAAGGTTTCTTCTTCATTTAACTAGGTAACTGTTTTCACAGATATCTTTGAATAATTACTGGTCTATGCATCATTGAGCCTACTTATTGTTTTCATTAATTCATGGTTCAGTTCATGTTTAAATAATTATATAATGAAACATTTAATGGCATAGTTCTTACCTTGAAGTTCTCTGTCTCTTGCAGCGTTTAACATTAGTACTATTCTCCAAAGATTTAGTTTGTAAGATCTTCTGAAAATTCTTTGTCTGAGTCTTGAATGCTTCTCTTTTTGTTAATGCAGTTTCATTAGAAGTCCAATGGACACCAACAACACTTTTAGTTCTTTGGATAATATTATGACTAACCAAAATCCTCTTCACATGGACTTGATACCTTCAAGAGAAGATTCCACTTCTTTTTCAACAATGTTTCCATGGAATTCCATGAGACCAGATCCTCTACAAATGGGTGGACTTGATATCTTCAATTCTTTTCTCACTAACAAGTACTTATCATCTACTTCCACCTCTATCAATGTTCAAGAAACCCGCCATATCGAAAGCTCTGAGGTCATGGCTCCTCACCTTCCTTCATTTCATCATTTGGATCATCTAAGTCCATATGATGATTCCTCAAACAAGATGTGGAGTCTTGGAGAAAATAGTGGATTTCATGCATATTCATGCGTACAAGGTGGTGTTGGTTCTAGCGAACCAATAACATCTACATTTGCTGAAGAAGATGTTTCTGATGAGTGCTCGGAGATAAGTCCTTGTGCTGCTACTAAATCTACTAGAATGACCTCAGAGCAAGCTTCTTCCAGCAGCAAAGACATTTCTAATAATGTCTCTCAAGTTATCTTTGGCTCACAGTATCTTCACTCTGTTCAAGAAATACTATCTAATTTCGCCACATACTCCCTCCACGGTTTACAGAATAATCCTCAATGCTATATATCATCTCAAGAAACTGAATCATGGGCTGCTGATTCAGCATTTACTTCACGTCTTGAGAATCCAACCGATTTTCTTGAAGGAGGTTTTGATCAAAGACGAGCATCAAAAGCAAAGAAAACCCATCTCTTGAATCTTCTTCAAATGGTATACATTCACACATATTTACATAAGCTAGAGAATGATTTAAAGTTACTGAAGTTCTTGAGTTGATACTTGTCTTCAGGTGGATGATAGATATAGTCACTGCGTTGACGAGATCCATACGGTTGTATCAGCCTTCCATGCAGCAACGGAGTTAGACCCGCAGCTACACACCCGGTTTGCACTCCAAACCGTCTCGTTCTTATACAAGAACCTGAGGGAGAGAATCAGCAAGAAGATACTTATGATGGGATCGTTTTTAGAGAGAGGCAAAGAGAAGTCTCAAGAAAACTCAATCATCAACCAGCACTGCCTTCTTCAGCAGCTGAAACATAAGAACCATCAGATTTGGAGACCGCAACGAGGCTTGCCTGAGAAATCAGTCTCGGTTCTAAGGACTTGGATGTTCCAAAACTTTCTTCACCCGTAAGAATCTTTGACTCTTTATGAGTCTACTTTATGATTGCAATGTTAGCTATGATCTTGATGTATACTCTTGATTGTAGTTACCCAACAGATTCAGAGAAACATCTTCTTGCTATACGAAGTGGATTAACAAGAAGTCAGGTAATGCATCTCAAGTGTAAACTCAAGCCTCAGGATTTTAGTTGCACGCATATGTTTAGGTTACACAAATCCATGCAGTTAGTGATGTAAGTGTGTCTTGTTTTATTGTTTGGGTGTGAGTAAAGGTATCAAACTGGTTTATAAATGCGCGGGTTAGGCTATGGAAGCCGATGATAGAAGATATGTACGCTGAAATGAACAAGAGGAAGCTGAACAACACTCAACTTCAAGGCAGGGGAGGAAGTTGTAGGATACCAAAGTCCATAATGATGAGCCAAGAAAGGAACACATAAGAGAATGTTTATGTAGCTAACTTGTTACGCAATCGTTACCATGATTGTTTATGTTATAGTATTGTATATATACAACTTCTCTTTTATGTCACCTGTTTCGTTTTTTTTGTATTTGAATCTTTGTCATCGTCTAGAAAACTATGTCACAGGCCGTGAACACAAACCATTAGAATTAGTGACGTTAACAATTAGAAGGAACATGTAAAAACAGGAAATCACTTAAAACGACATCGTATAGGTTCTGACTGAGTGTCTTCGGTCAACTAATAAAACGCAGCGTTTTGTCGTTTTTTTTTTACCTGACTCGAACGAACAACTAGAAGTTGAGAGAATCACCTGAAACGACACCGTATTCATGTTTGATTTATTGTCTTTCGTCACTTAGCGAAAACGCAGCGTTTTATTTTTGTCGAAGAGACAAAGTTTCGAGTTCTGTCGGAATTCCCCATCGACGGCGAATGGAGGAAGACAGAGCGGTCGCGATCGGAGGCGGAGCGTCTCGATACGCGCTGAAACCGTCGCGTATAAGCAGCGAGGACATACTAATCTGCGTCGATGTTGATGCGGAATCGATGACGGAGATGAAGACGACGGGAACGAACGGGAGGCCTTTGACGAGGATGGAGTGCGTCAAGCAAGCCGTCATCCTCTTCATCCACAACAAGCTCTCCATCAACCCGGATCATCGCTTTGCTTTCGCTACCCTCTCCAAATCAGCCGCTTGGGTATGTGAGAGATTTAGGGGGTTCTTTCGAATTCATTAGCAAATGCTCCGTAAAGTTTTGATTTTTAGATGATAAAGTTTGCAACTTTGCATGGATTCAGTTAGATATGAAAGAAGAAGAAGTTATGTTTGTGTGTAATGAGAAGCTATATAGTTCTAGTTCTTGAAGTTTTCAGCTTGGTTTGTGTTTTATGTGTTCTTGTCTTTAGAGGATGAGATGTGAGGCAAATGGTTTATCTTTGGTCTCTGCTTTGGTTTTGCTTCCCTTTGTTGCATTTGTTGGTCTTTAGGATAGTTGGATCAAATAGAAACCAGATGATCTTTCTTAGCTTGCAACAGCGTTTTGTATGTGGAACCTTTGAACGTTTTTTCTATCTAGTGATTGGTTGTGTGGGAGAGAAACTCAGTGTTTAGATCCTCTCTGCTGAATCTGCCATCTAAATTTAAACTTATGGCTTTTTATGTTTCAGCTTAAAAAGGATTTCACAAGCGATGCTGCATCTGCTGTTGCTTCTCTAAGAGGATTGTCAGCTACTAAATCCTCTGGTCGAGCTGATCTCACACAACTGTTCCGTGTTGCAGCTCAGGAAGCCAAAAGTTCCAGAGCACAGAACCGGATCTTGAGGGTGGTAAGTTCATTTTCCGCAAAACAATCTCCACTAGTCACATCCCTAGCAAACTAAGTTGTTTTTACTGATTTCGTTTCTATTGCTCTTCAGATTCTCATATACTGCAGGTCATCCGTGAGGCCAACACATGAGTGGCCGACAAAGCAGAAGCTCTTCACTCTGGATGTTATGTACCTTCACGACAAACCGAGTCCTGACAACTGTCCTCAAGATGTGTACGACTCTCTTGTTGATGCTGTAGAACATATTTCAGAGTATGAAGGTTACATCTTTGAGAGCGGTCAAGGGCTTGCAAGGTCTGTTTTCAAGCCCATGTCAATCCTGTTATCCCATCCTCAGCAAAGATGTGCTCAAGAAGATCTCGACATCCCCAAGTCTCTTGCAAAGAAGGTGCCTGTGGTTGAGGCAGCAAGTGCTGATGATAATCACAATCCTCAGGCCATGAGCCAATAAGAACACTTGTTTTTGTAATCTTTAGGGTGACATTGTCCTAAGTTCCGCATGTGGAAAGTTCAAAGATCCATCTAAGAAAAAAAAAAAACAAATGTTCAAATAAATATAAATGGATTTTTTTTCTTAACACAAAGAGCAGGGTGCATAAATATATATTTCCTCTTTATGGATATTTAGGTAAATTTAATTTTAATGTTATTGTAAAAAAAATACTTATCTTTAAACCGGCTCAGAATATATGCAAATAATTATTTGATTTTTTTAGTGGATCGATTCAACTGTTGTTTTTGAATTCGGGTGCTATTAAGTCAATAATTTTATTGTTTGAGTTGAAATTACTATATTGAGTATTAACTAATGGGTTTTTATTACAAACAAAAAACAACTAATGGATTTCTTATGTTGTAACCTAATAAAAAATTTAAATAACAACTACGAAGACATTTTTTCAAAAAAAAAAATGTATTTGTAAAAAATATTAGTTATTCAGTTAAATGCTGATATCATCTAACTAATTGGAAATATGTAACTGCTAGGTTGATGTATTTTAATTAGTAAATATATGTCTATATTCGCGAACAACCTAATCGTTGATACAAATTTGGGTTTTGAGATATTTTTCAGCATTTACGCTCATTCCAGACTTCTCATCACATTTTGCATCCTTTGAAATTCATATTTATGTGTTGATGATGATTTTTTGGTGTTGAAATTTTTAGTGGATGGCTTCAAATGTTGTTTTCAAATGCAGCACAGTTTTTTTAATAATAATTCAATGATTTGATAATTTTAGTTGAAACCGTGACAGTGTTCAAAAAAAAAAAGTTAGAAACCGTGACTATTATAATTGAGTTTTTAATTTACAAACAATAAAACTAATGGAATTTTGTAAACTGTAAAAAGCTAATTATAAGCTCTTTTGATATACAAGAAGCTTTTTGAGAATTGATTTAACAAAAAAACACTAAAATTTAATTGTGTATAACTAACTATATATGTTTTCATTTAAATGTCTGATATTATCTAAATAATTTAATTATGTAATTGCTCATATCTTATATCCCGATAAGCATATCATCAAACTCTCATATGAAGACATGATATATATATTCTGCATATAGAAAACACATAGGTTAGTGTTTGCCTGATCGGCCAGCTTGCCAAAATGTTGTTTATCTTTTTCATTTCCTTGTTAATTTATAATTTATGTTTTATAGGATTAATTTGTGGTAGTTAATACATGGATATAGTTTATGGGAAATGTGTGGTTCATAGACCCATGAGCTTTTTAATATTACAAATTGTTTCGGGTTGTAAAGTCAACATATTAAACAAGTTATTTGAAAACAAATATATTGCTTGGAACGACGTAATGATATGATAATAATATCAAAAACTTGATATTAGAAAATAACAATGGTATTTGGTTTTACCAAAAAATGATGGTATTTGGTTTGGCTCAAGATAACAATTTTAGTTTAGAGATTTTGTTTATTCTTTATTCCACAATTTAATCTAAAAAGATTACATGTATAATAATTTTAGGAGCATTGGAGTATCAAGAGGGGGGTTCACACAGTTCCCCAAAAAAAAATATATATAAAACCCTTTGTTATGAATCTGTATCACAAAAGCTCCCCGCTATGAACCCGTAGCAACACTGTTCCACATGCTCCACACCACGTGGCGGTCTGCAAATGGTTCGGCTATTAATTTTTTTAAAAAAAAATCGAACGAAAAAAAATTAAAATAATCAAAAATGCATATTGGGATTTAAGACTGCTGGAATTTGCTGATAGAGGTGCTCTAATACTCATTCAGGAAAAAAAAAACTGTAAATATATTATTAGTGTATGATTTTCAATTGCTACAAAGGCGAGCATTGTGGTTGTTTTTCTTATACACTTCTTGTTAACAACATTTATGTTTTTAAGTGCACTTCACTCTAGCTTCTAAATTAATGTTTTGGTTAACTTATAATTACTAAATAGATGCCAATAATTACCAACAGCCTGACCGTTGATGTATATTGGGAGTTAAATATCTATCATTCACTCACAATCCTGACAACTAGATTTCACCAAAACTCACATTTTCTATTAAGAAAGCTCTTCACAAATTAATGTTGTTCCAAAACAAAGACTGCGGTGAAAAGAAACAAATGCTTAGTTTAGCCTTCGCTTGAAATTTTAGTTAGATTAAGGAATGTTCTTGTTCATAAATCTGTCCCCTGCATTGGTGGAGCCATTTGTCTGGAGATTTTCGTTCATCCTAGTTGTATGTCACGCCTGTAGGATAATTTAAAATCACTAAAACATAAAATAAAAAGAATGTTGCCATGCATAGCTTAAGATGACGATGCCAACATGTATTTGCTATTAGTACTCTCACGATATCTCTATATAAGAAGAATCATTGGTACGGACGGCGTATGTTTCCATTAGAATGAGAAAATATATTTTTTTAATAACGTTTGACTAAATTATTAAATTGGAAATCCAATTAATTAAAGATTGGAATCCTACAAGATGACACATCATGTGCCTCTCTAATTGAGTAGCGGGGTAGTCTATGAAAACAAAACAACAAAAAAATTGTTATGTTGACTTTACATCTCAAACGAGTGTCACCCACCATGCCAGAAGGATTTTGCCAGCTTATAATAATTTTGGAGACAATTTACATATAACCGATGATATACTGTCTTAGTGTCTTAGCTAAAATAAAACTATCTATGATATATAAACTAAATTATAAAGGTAGGCCATTTTACAGTTTAGATCAAGGAAAGTGTAGCAGAATATTATAATTCTTTTCACTTCATCGATAAGTTTGTTTTTCTAAATATAGTTCTCAATAGGTGACCAACTAGTTCATTAATATATAAACAAAGGATATACAATTATTGAATAAAAAGGATGTGAGAGTTGACGAAGTTGTATCGCTTGATATGTCCAAAAGGCCAGGAGGGGCCGGCCTAATCTGTACTTACAATTATAAAGTACATACGTCATTTTTTTTGTTTTTAAATACTCCTTTTATTTATAAATTTCTAAAAATAACAAATATCATTTTAATTTATTTTGAACTTATTAAAGTTAAAATAATTGTTCCTAAAAGTATGTAATTGTAACACAATAATAGAGAGTACACAACTACAAATTTGCCAAACCACTTATGCATTACAAAACCAACTTATGGGACTTTTTAACCTTTATCAAGTATTCGACTATACATACGAATTTACTCTCATGATTAGTTGCTAAATTTATAAAGAAAAGTGTAATCAAACAAAAAGCAAATGATGACTAACAACTTTGTTAATTGACATTAGAGAACTCTTATGTAGACATTATTTGTGTCATTTTATGAACCATTTAAAGATCTGCCTGGACTAGAATTAGGGCTTGGTCTGATTTTTCTCCACTTCGTCATTATCATCGTATTTTTTCATCTGAGAGATATTAAGAAAAGCCAATCTTTGAGTTTTGCTAACTGCCAAGGCTTTAACTTGAAACTTTGGAAGATCATAATGTTTAATAAGTAATTAAACATGATATTCTGTTGATCTGTCTGGTTTCATATTGGTCCATGTAATCCTCAGTTTCTATATTACTTTTTTCTTTTAAATTTATATTATTAGCAAACTTTCTTTGTTCACATATTTGGGCACATGACTTTTCCTTTAACTAAAGTATACATTTGACAACCAGAAATGTGAATACAATAATTTATGCGTCTAACTTGTTGGCAATGACAAAGAACAGGAATCCCGCCGGTAAATTTCCTTAACAACTTGAAACTCGTATTAAAATTTTCGAATAACCCAAGTAGTAGTTTAATCAAGATACTAATCACACGTCACGCTACCGTACCGTGTGCCCTTTCAATAGAATATTGGGATGGTCCATATAATATATTCAACTAAATAAGTTAACTACGTTTTTTGTAAGTTGTAATCCGTTGTCAGTTCCACCAGGAGCCACATAATTGTCTTATAAATTGCAGAAGCTATATTAAATTCTTAAATTGCCATTTCAAATAATTCGGGTATGATGAGTAGTATCTCATTCGCAGGGTCGACTCATGTGACTTATTCTTTTATTCTAATTGACGGCATCAATCTATAATTAGGAATCGTCTATACATAAACTAATGATTTGGTATTTTGAATTATGTTTGCTTTTATACATGAATTTCTAAACTAATGTTGTTAATTCTATGGATAAATTATATAATTAGATCGATCCTACATATTTAGCTAGGCAAAACATAAGAAAAACCTTTATGCTCAGAAACTATTATATTAGATTTTTGTAAAACAACTCTGTGTATATTATAGAAATTTTATTTATTTTTATAAGATGCTTCAAAGACAAACATAAATGAAAAATTCATTTTCTTAAGCTGCTTCATGTTTATATATGATGAGAAATAAAAATATTGTACATCTACATGGCAAATGTGCGTAAAAGCTACATTTGAAATAACTAAATAAACTATTCTTTTTCTCAAAAAGTAAAATATACTAATCTATAAATATTTGATTTTAGAGATACATCTGATTGACAAAATGGTTAATTTTTAAACCCAAAAATGCTATCAATAATAGAATATAGATCGACCGCCTGGAATTGAACATTTCTTTCTAAATGCCACAAAGATACAAGTCATCGAGATGAATACAAATCATATAATATAATAACTATATATTTATATATTCCTGATTAAGATTCACAAAGTCTATATAAAGATGGGTATATGCATAAGCAAAGTCGTGTATCAAACTCTTTCATTTCTTTTATCTCCTTTCATTTCACATATATACAAAACAAAACAAAACAAAAAAGCACTAAAAGAAAACAAAAGAAGAAGTAAAAATGGGATTTTGTTTTTGTTTATCCTCAGGAGGATCAACAGATAGAAATCAGATTTACGAGATAAACGATTATGGACAAGAAAATGCAGTTCTATACTCTGAACAACATGAATTTCCTCAAGACTTTGGCTCTGTCTCGTCTTTAGCTGGAGGCAAGGGCTTCAATCAAGATGCTGCCATACTACACCTGGTATTGTTTTAAATAAAATCATTACCGTTTTCTTAAAACAAAAGCTTATATTCAGAAGTGTCAGATATATGTTTGTCCGAAGCATTTTTCTAACAACATGAATGATAAAATTATAGGGATATGGAACAGAAGAAGGAGCGTTGTGTGGAGTTTTTGATGGGCATGGAGAGAAGGGTGAATTGGTGAGCAAGATCGTAAGAAACCAGTTGCCATCTTTATTGTTAGGTCACATGAACAATCATTCAGTGACTCGAGACTGGAAACTCATCTGCGAAACTACGTGTTTGGCCATGGACAAAAGAATTCTTAAACTTAAGAACACACTTGATTGCTCTTCTTCCGGTACTGCTGCTGTTTTCGCCGTCAAACATGTAAGTTATTCTAATATTCTTACAAACAAAATCATATTAAGTGATATTTTGAAGAAATTGTTTCTTCCTTTAAATGAAATATAAATATAATCATATTTTGTAATAATAAACAACCATATTTGACCAGGGAAATCAAGTGATGGTGGCAAATCTAGGAGATTCAAGGGCTATTATGATTGGAACAAGTGAGGATGGAGAAACGGAGGTGGTTCAATTGACCAGTGACCTGAAGCCAAGTGTCCCAAGTAAGTTTGTGCTACTATGGATAAAGTTATGTTTGTAAAACGATGGTTTCGTTATGGTTAAGCATTTCTCGGTTCATTTATTTTTCAGGCGAAGCAGATAGAATAAGGAAACGCAACGGAAGAGTCTTAGCTTTAGAGGCAGAGCCTCATATTCTAAGAGTATGGCTACCACATGAAAACCGACCAGGGCTAGCCATGTCTAGGGCTTTTGGTGACTTTGTCCTTAAAAGCTATGGTGTCATTGCAACTCCTGAAGTCACTACGCATCAAATCACATCTCGCGACCAGTTTCTGCTCCTTGCTTCTGATGGGGTACGTATATACATCTCCATGAGGATAACATGACCAACCAAATCAAATTTTATATGAAACATGGCATTTTTTAATTACAAACTAAAGCCTCAATTTAGATTTTAGAATAACTGAACTGTATGATTCATGTAAATAATGATCTTCTTTTGTCTCTGTGTGTTGTAAAGGTTTGGGATGTACTTAGTAACGAAGAAGTAGCTAAGGTGGTGATGAAGTCGGTGAACGAGACAGGAGCGGCCAACGCGGTGACAGAGGCGGCGTCTAATGCGTGGAGACAGAAATATCCAACGGCTAAGGTTGATGATATCTCCGTTGTGTGTCTCTCTCTCAACAAGAGACATGTTCCACAGCCTCGTATATGATTAAACAAATTCTCTTGCGAGTTAAAACATATAAAAACTAATCAAATATGTATGCCAAGACAGCTCACACTTCTGTGTGTTTGCATATGAGTGTGACCGTATGTGTATATATCTATATATGTACCGTTGTATGTTAAGTTGTGTGACTATTACTTAGAAACGAAATTATAGAGATGTTATGAGTGGTGTGTGTTGTGAGATGGAAGCAACGAGGACGTTGACATTTTGGACACACGTCATGGGAATCTATGTATAACTATTGGTCTTTTGGAGCTAATAATAGAATAATTCTTTTTTCTCCAAACTGTTATGTACATGCTATATCAATTTGATAATAACATACAAACAAAGATGATACTGAATCCGACAAGTTAACTTATAACACCAAATATTTGGAAAAAAAAAAATAGTTACAAGAATTGTGTATACTGTAGTTTGTCAGTTGAAAGCTCTTTCCAATATTTTTGGGAGCACTTTACATCATTGCAACGAGATTCAGATCTCATCTATATACATGGGGTCGGTATTGAAAAACCTATTTCGATCTGTATACCTCATTATCAGTTCCTTCTTCAGTGTGTAATTACAGAATATTTTATTTTGCGCTGTACAAACGCGTGTAGAAGCTAAAAGTTAACGTATATAAGGTTTGTTTGATACATGTTCTCCTTGCATGACTCAAACTTCGGATGGTTTTTGTAGCAAAAACAGCTGTCAGAACGCAGGAACTGAGTTTCAGAACATGGGAATTTTATTAGAACTTGAGTACAATATCATGGGGTTTTACATACACCAAGTGTGCAGAGATAAGTAGTAGATAAGAGCAAGAGACGCCTGAACTTTTACTTGGTGACGGTGAAGCTTGCACGGAAGTTTGATATCATAACCGGGCACTCGCCCTTCTCATCGTACTCCGTGAACTCCTCTCCGCTAGACAAATCAATCTCATCAAATTTGGTTCCAGATTCCTATTTATGCCAACAAAAAAACTCAGCTCAAGACAGCTTAAACTAGTTAAGTATCAGAAAACTAAAGCGTGAGCGTTACAACTTACAGCTTCAGCTTTCCAAAACCCACCAAACCCGAAATCGATGGGTTCATAGCCTCGACAGTCAAAGACCATAAGAGGGGCATGCTCTCCAGCCTCAGAGTCTTCATGAGTTAAAGGTCGACCTTTCCCCGGGATCATCGTCACATTCCCTTCCCTTCCACAGAACTTACACTATAACAATAACTCATGGAGACAAACCATCAAACTCAAAAGCATAAAGAGATGACGAGAGAGAGAGAGTGAAGCTGAATGATTATACCTTCTGAACAAGATGACAAGTACCCCTGCCACCAGGAGGAGTGAATGTCTCATTCAAAGTCACACATGTTTCCTTCTGTGTCACCTCTCCGCACTGTTCGCATTTCAACTGTACACACATAAAAACATTCTGTTGACGTTTCATGCTAAAAGCGAGGGGAGAAGACAATAAAGAAGAATAAATGACTTGTTCCTATGTACACAAGCAAGAGCAATAAGGAGAATCATCTCATCTACTGTGTCATCATATTATCAAGCTCAGTTCCATGGAGTTTGATATGAGACAGAGATTCAACTCACAAGGCGAAATTGAAACCATAAACAGGAAAGGCCTAAGCTTTACTAAATCCATGAGCATCCCAAGCTATGGAGAGGAACCTCTAAATCATCATACATCCAAATAAACGAAACAATGTAACAAAAACCCCTAATAAAGATAGAATCAGGACGGAGAATCGAAGCTTGAGGAAACCTTGAAGAGGTAAGGGAAGTTGGGATCGTCGCAGCCACCGGAAGGCTGGAGATTAGTGAGATTCTCGAGATCAGCCGTGATTTTAAGCACATAGTTCACCATCTTCCTTCTCCGACGATTCTACCTTCTTCTTCTGCTTCTGATCGTGGTGAGTGCCGAGTGGTGCTTTACGGAGAAGAAAGGAAGAAATTTGACGGTCTTGCCCTTGAGAATGGGAGTGGTTTTGAAAACCGGACCGACCGGTCGGACCAGTAAATTTGATCCGGTTATCTCTTAAGAACTAACAAAACCGCTGATTTGTGCACTAATATGTTAACATGCATGAAGAGTAAAACAATCATCTTTTGTTTCGGACTTTAAACATCTCATAAGTTCTTGTCTTTAGTGGGTAATTCGATTTTCAGTTTACACATGTGACATCATTTTTAACTTGTGTGTTTTTATCTAGTGGTTTCTACTCAAATATGTTATATATGACTTATTAAGCAAACTCATAGCAAAAAAACCCAAAACAATTAAAAAGAATACCATTACAAAACCCCAGACATAGCAGAATCCAATCATGAACTCAAGCCATGATTAATCAAGATTTATTCCTACGTCCAACTGTCCACGATATGTTATTATTAATCAGTCATAATTGTTAGTCAACTTAATCATATGTATATAACCAACTAATTGTTTAAGTGATTCAATCTACCGTTATAACTTAGACTGTGACAGTAATCATAATGTTTACCGTAAAACATTTCCATTGACAGAATATTCAGCTATTCACATGTCCTATAAGGCTATAATAAGTTAGTATGAAGTTCAGTTGTTTTTTAAAACACTTTTCATTCATAAACCAAGTTCAGTTGTTTTTTAAAACACTTTTCATTAAAAAGAGCAGAACAAAATTAAATTCCCTCGAGGGTCAACTTCTCTTCCAAGGTTAGTGGACTACAATTATAAGATTATCTCATTTATCATTGGATTCGGATCGTTCGTCCCACTCGACAATCCAGCCCACATAATAATTGCTAATCTTTCAAGGAAAAGCTAATTCAATTATTTTTCACAAACTTACAAACGTAGAAAACATATTGATCTTGATTGTTCAGAAAAAAAGTCCCAGCAAATATTAGTATACAACCCGTGTGTCTGTGTACTTATTGATATAGCTTGTGAATATCTTCACCACCAATTCGTTTTGAAGGTAGACAGTATATATCTTTAGTCTCCGAGCATCTTACTATAATTAATCTCACGCCGACAAAAAGAAAAGAATGATTATCTCACAAGTGTCTCGTAAGTCAGCTAGTTCGACGATTAGATCAACATCTTGTTTGGTGATATAAAACACACGTTATGAATCTATTTGAACCAACAACGTAGAGAGCCTTGCTCATGTGCTACGCTTTGTTCCTTTCTAACATAAAATGTCACCCCCCAAACGAAAAAAAAAAATGTAAAGCTCGTGCTATAATAGTGGCAACGCACCAACACGCAACCTCTGAGGAATCCTCAACAAACCAAACACGTTGAGCAAAAGTCAATATATTCTCTTGCCATTTGGCTTGATGTCGGTTTCGCAAAGCCACACGTACGTAATGTAACATAGCTTCATGACTAATCAACCCCAAAGTATTCCCTTTTAAGTCGATCCGTCATCACTTTCCACATTATTGTCGTCATTATCCTTTTAGTTTGGTAATCAATATTTTAACATTAAACGTGACAAGTACTATCTACATTATTCTCCAACACATAAAATACATTTCCAAAATAATAATCAGAAAGATTAGTACTCTTGGACCCTCTTTGATTAACCGTTAAACGATCACTTCAGCAAAAAACCTCTCGTCATTACTTTGGTTTCGTTTTTTATATAAATACGTTAACTAGATTTTTAGTTTCTCCATCTTAATTTAGTTTGTTTCTTATTTTCTAATATTTAACATGTCATAGTTATTAATCCACAAGGTCATGTCAGAAAATTATATTGCAACCCCTAGACTTGAAAAGGAACCACAGACGTGAAAAATGGTATAGTGGAACTTTGGCACATTGTATTCTAGAGTCAACAAACAATGACTGAATACTTTTTTCATACTGCTATTGAACCTAATGTGAACTATTTTCTTTGTCTCGTGAAGTTATAATATTTCACTGCAACAATGAAAAAATACAAAAAAAAAATACACAATATGATTTGTGAAAACTACAAAACAATCGATTAGTGAAAACATTATTTTTTACAACCGGGAGCATCTAACATTTTTACTTTTTAAGACATTTACATTGGTTAATCATTAATGAATTTCCAGTAATTTGTAGTGAAAGACTCTAACCACTAGGTAGGATCAAAGAAGACTACATAACTATTTTATTCAAACAACTATATTTTTCTCTTTTTCTTAAGAGAATACTTAACATGAAAAAATAATTTCAAGATTATATTCAACATAAGGATTAATTAAATTAAATTAAAGTAAGTAATGCTTTTATTTGTGTAACACACGGATTAATTAAGTTAAAGTAAAGTTTGAAGACCCAAACCAAAGATCTTTAATAGTATTCAGTTTGGTCGTTTACATAAACACATGTCATAAACTGATTGGTTAAACATAAAAAGAAACTCTCACGTGTAACGCAAAAGCTTAAAGAGCTTTCTAAAAATCTCTCCACCATTTTACCAAACAAAGCGCGCCTCTCGCTTCCTTCCTTTCAACCTCTCTCTCTCTACACAAAGCAAAGCTACCTCCTCCTCTGTTCAGACACAGAGTATCACCGTATCTTCAAACCTCTGTTCTGTCTCTTCGTATAAATTCTCGCAATTTCTGAATTTAAATCTTCGTAGAGACGCAACGGTTAAGATTGGTGTAATCATGGCTTCTCTCGTCTCTACATGATTCCGATTCAAATGATGAGATTCCATCTCCGTCTCACCGTCTTTGTCATCATCCTCTACATCGTTTCCGCAAATTCGAAACTAATCGACGGAGACTACAATCCGCCGACACCTTCTCCGGCGCCGGAGCCTCACCGGGTTTCGTGTGTCGATGACTTAGGCGGCGTTGGCTCTCTGGACTCCACGTGTAAGCTCGTCTCCGATTTGAATCTCACACGCGACCGTTACATCTCCGGTAAGGGAAACCTCCACGTCTTGCCCGGCGTGAGATTGGTTTGCAACTTTCCGGGATGCTCGATCACGGTCAACATCTCCGGGAACTTCTCGTTGGCCGAGAACTCGGCGGTTACCGCCGGAGCCTTCCGTCTCGCGGCGGAGAACGCTGATTTCGCGGTTGGTTCGGCGGTGGACACGACCGGATTGGCTGGTGAACCGCCGGAGGAGGCGAGCGGTACGCCGGAGGGAGTCGAAGGAGCCGGTGGGGGATACGGTGGGAGAGGTGCATGCTGCTTGACCGATACGACGGCGAAGGTTCCGGAGGACGTGTGGGGTGGTGACGTGTACGGTTGGTCGTCTTTAGAGAAGCCGGAGAGTTATGGGAGCAGAGGTGGGTCCACGAGCAATGAGGTTGACTATGGTGGAGGTGGCGGCGGGAAGGTGGCGATGGAGGTGGTAGGGTGTGTGGGGTTAAACGGCAGCGTTTTGGCTGATGGGGCCAGTGGTGGAGTTAAAGGTGGTGGTGGGTCCGGCGGCAGCATCTTCGTCATGGCACATAAAATGTAAAACTCTTTTCTCTCTCTTTTTGTCATTTTCACTCTTTCTTTTTACTCTTTCTTTAATGGGAAAGTGTTTAGATTTCTTATGCTTCACTTTGGCTTAGTGATGTTATGAGTTGACTCTTATAGCTATTGCTGCATTTAGCATCTGCCTTTTTTTTTTTTGAAGCCACTTTGGTTTGCTTTGCTAGTGAAGAGTGAGAAGTGAAGATTAGAAAGCTCCAAACTTGTAATGAGATTTTGTATGGCTTTGGTTAATCTGTCTAGGTGCAAGAGGTATAATGTCTCCAGTGGTTGTAGATTTGATCTCTGAAAATACTGTTTTGATTCACGCCACAGGGTAGGCAATGGTCGTATAAGTGCGTCTGGAGGTGATGGTTATGCTGGTGGAGGTGGTGGACGTGTATCTGTCGATATATTCAGCCGCCATTCTGACCCTAAAATCTTTGTCCATGGTTAGCTTCAGTTTGGGTCTATAACCAGTTGACCATTGCTTAAATTGATAGTGGTAGTGACACTTTGGTATGAAGTATTTGTGACAATTCAATTGTAAATTTTCTTTTTGTAGGAGGTAGTAGTTTTGGTTGTGAAGAAAATGCTGGAGCTGCTGGGACTCTGTATGATGTTATTTCAGAGAGCTTAAAGATCGACAACAAGAATAAGACAACATATACAGACACTCTTATCCTGGAGTTCCCTTACCATCGCCTCTACACTAATTTGTACATCCAAAACATGGCCAAAGTTGCTGTTCCCTTGCGTTGGAGCCGTGTCCAGGTTTGTGAAAATTAGCTAGATTCTTGATTTTGTAAGCATCATCTTTTGGTCACTGAAGCCATGAGATAGTTTCCGATGAACAAGTTAGTGGTATTATATTTTCGTTCTGGTTGTTACAGGTTCAAGGATCAATAAGTTTGTCAAATGGTGGAAAGTTAAACTTTGGTCTTCCTCGTTATGCTTCTTCGGAATTTGAATTATTTGCAGAGGAACTCTTGATGAGCAATTCTGCTATCAAGGTACATGACTAATGCTGAAAAAACACATGAATTTTGAACATTTGTTCAGTTTTTTTATTTATTTCTTTACATGTACTATGTGCATCTCTATGCTATGAATCAGGTTTTTGGAGCTTTACGAATGAATGTCAAGGTGTTCTTGATGTTGAAGTCAAGAATGTTTATTGATGGTGGTGGTGTGACAATCTTGGGAACTTCAATGCTAGAAATTAGTAACTTGTTAGTGCTCAAGGTATTATAATCATATTTAATAACGTTTTCTTCATCTCGCTGCTGATTTGTAGATAACGTTGATGTTCTATTACACAGGAGTCATCAGTGATACAATCCAATGGAAACCTTGGAGTACATGGACAGGGTCTGTTGAATCTAACAGGCAAAGGGGACACAATTGAAGCACAACGTCTAATTTTGTCTTTGTTTTATAGCATTCAGGTAAGAAAGATAAATTGGATCACATTTTTGTATGCTTGTGGGCTGTTATATTCATTGTGACTACTAGGTAAAGAGTTGAATCTTTTCACCTAATGGTTCTCTGAACTTGTAGTGGATTAACAAAGTCTAGTTCTTTCCTATATTCATGATATAGTATGAGTATACATAGGTAAACCTGTAGGAAGACAAAAGGTATCCCTTGCTAATATTTTTGTATGATTTGTGTAGGTTGGAGCTGGAGCGGTTTTGCGTGGTCCTTTGCAGAATGCATCAACTGGTGGCCTGTAAGTTCCGAGAAGGTTCGGATGATCCTTCTACAAAAGTCATTTATCTTTTTTTTTTTAACATTTTGTTTTGTTGTACTGAGACTGTAAAAACTTTTATGTTTGGTTTCTTTTTAAAGTACTCCAAAGCTTTACTGTCAACGAGAAGATTGTCCTGTTGAGCTACTCCACCCTCCGGAAGATTGCAATGTTAATTCATCTCTTCCCTTCACTCTTCAGGTGCTTGTTTACAGAAAAAAGATGATGAACGAAGTATGTTTTTATGTTCTAACTGGTCTCTGTTGCAGATATGCCGTGTTGAGGATATTACTGTTGAAGGTCTCATTAAAGGATCTGTTGTTCATTTCCATCTGGCAAGAACTGTGGTTGTCCGCTCTTCTGGAACAATAACTGCTGACGGGATGGGTAAGCACACACACTCTGTCGTTTTTTGTTTGTAGTGTGAACCAGTTTTTGAGAGAGATTTAACTATTGCACACAGGCTGCAAAGGTGGAGTTGGGACAGGCAGGTTTCTGAGAAGCGGTGTTGGGAGTGGTGGTGGACATGGTGGTAAAGGTGGAAGCGGGTGTTACAATCATACTTGCATTGAAGGTGGAGATTCTTACGGAAATGTAGATCTACCGTGTGAACTTGGCAGTGGAAGTGGAAATGAAGAGTCAACAGATTCAGTTGCTGGTGGAGGAATCATTGTGATTGGTTCACTTGAGCACCCACTTTCAAGCTTGTCACTTGAGGGCTCGATAACAACTGATGGTGAAAGTCCCAGGAAGACGCTGAGAGCCATAAGTAATTCAAGTCTAGGACCTGGTGGTGGTTCAGGTGGAACCGTGCTTTTGTTCTTGCGCACACTTGACATAGCTAGGTCCGCGATTCTATCTAGTATTGGAGGAAACGGTAGTCTAAAGGGAGGTGGTGGAGGAAGTGGTGGAAGGATTCATTTTCATTGGTCAGACATTCCAACTGGTGATGTCTATCATCACATTGCCAAAGCAGAGGGAAGAGTTTATGTAAGGTTTGTTAAAAAGAAGTTCATACACAACAAACTATAAGCTTAATGCGTTTTCGAACATAACGTCTGATTCTGCTATTAATTACAGAGGAGGGTTGGGTGCTAGTGAAGATAACGTTGGAGAGGCAGGAACGTTGACTGGTAAAGCTTGTCCGCAAGGGCTCTATGGTCTATACTGCGAGGTAGTGTTGAACTCTCGTTTGTGTCACTGTTTCTATCCATAACATTTTTGGTTTAACATGCTTTAACCATTTACATGTTACAGGAATGTCCAGTTGGAACTTATAAGAATGTTACAGGATCTGATAAAGCACTTTGTCATCTTTGTCCTGCTAGAGATATTCCCCATCGTGCTGTTTATGTCACTGTTCGAGGTACATTTATGAGAAATTTTGATCGTTCTATGACCTTGAATCACATAAACTATGAATGGAAAGACCTTACTAATGATGGAAATTGATTTTTGGTGCAATGTTTTTTTCCTCTCATTGTTTGTTATTATCCACAAGTGTGTATCTGTTACATATGCCTATGTTGTGTGTTTACTTGTTTCTTTGATAGGTGGTGTTGCGGAGACGCCTTGTCCATATCAATGCGTTTCGAATAGATACCACATGCCACACTGTTATACTAGACTTGAAGAGTTAATATATACATTTGGTGGACCCTGGCTGTTTGGCATTCTCTTAGTAGTTGTGCTCCTTCTACTAGCACTTGTTTTCAGCGTCGCCCGTATGAAATTCGTTAGTGGCGAGGAGGTACATGGGGCTGGCACAACTCATCATGGCTCTCAGATTGATCACTCATTTCCATTCCTCGAGTCATTAAACGAGGTTTGCTTAGTCTTGCAAATTAGATACAATTATCAAGGCACTATGTTTTGCTAGGCTATAGCAAAATAAACAATCTTCACCACTAAATCTAGTTAGATCCCTTCAACATACATTACTTTCTAGATGGTACTATGTAGTTAACATATGTGTTAATCTTATTAAGGTGATGGAAACAAGCAGAGTGGAGGAATCACAGGGACACATGCATAGGATATATTTCTTAGGTCCTAATACTTTCAGTGAACCTTGGCATCTTTCTCATACTCCCCCAGAGGAAATAAAAGAGATTGTGTAAGTTAGTCATTATTAGCCTGTTGACTTTTTTATGAGATCAAATGCTATGCACCACATGCGTATGATACAATTTTCATGCCTTATTGCTTTGGTCTCCTCATTTGATTTTATTTTTTCCAGGTACGAGGCCGCGTTTAATGGATTTGTTGATGAGATCAATGCTATAGCTGCATACCAATGGTGGGAGGGTGCTATTTACATAGTGCTTTCAGTTTTTGTCTATCCTCTTGCTTGGTCATGGCAGCAATCACGCAGGAGGCTGAAGTTTCAGAAACTCCGTGACTTTGTTCGGTCAGAATATGACCATTCTTGTCTACGCTCATGTCGTTCAAGAGCATTATATGAGGGGTTAAAGGTACATATCCAATCATTAAAGGTCCAACCATAGTTTATGAGAGAGTAGGAGGATCAGTCGTTACAGTTCTATTAGGATTCTAGTTAAGAGATTAAAGCTTATGTGCTGTGAATGTGCAGGTAGCTGCTAGTCCTGATTTAATGCTAGGTCATCTAGATTTCTTCCTTGGCGGCGACGAAAAGAGAAACGATCTTCCTCCTCCTGTTCATCAAAGACTCCCACTGCCTTTAGTTTTTGGAGGCGATGGAAGTTACATGGCCTATTACTCACTCCAAAGTGACGATATTCTGACCAGTCTTTTGAGTCAGGTTCGGTCTTTTCTTGTTCTAGAAGAGTTGTGTCGGTGACTGCAATATCGTACTGAATATTACCTTCCTTTTAATAGGTGGTCTCACCAACCACTTGGTACCGCTTTGTTGCTGGTCTGAACGCTCAGCTGCGCCTGGTTCAGCAAGGGAAACTGAGGTCCACGTTTCGCTCGGTTATGAGATGGATTGAAACTCATGGAAACCCTGCCTTGAGAAGACATGGTGTACGTGTTGACCTAGCTAGGTTTCAGGCTTCTCCTTCGTCGTCTTGTCAGTATGGGATCATTGTTCACACCATTGTTGATGAAGTGGCATCACCAAGATATCTTGATGAAACAGAACAGCAGCATCCATGGTAAGAATCTTCACTTTGATCATCTCTGCTTTTTATTTACCATACTGCCAAAGATCCAGACAGACATTCTTTGACTTTTGATTATGCAGGGGAGTACAAATTGATAACTCTTCTGGTGATTTAAGGGATAATTTGCATTTCACACAATCTCTAACTAGCTCAATCATAAACATTGGTAGCTTACAGTTTCTCAAAGAAGAAAAAGATGTCCTCTCACTCATCTCCTTCTTGATTCATAACACAAAACCTGTTGGCCATCAGGATCTGGTAGGTTTAGTTATCTCGGTGCTTCTTCTAGGAGATGTAACTCTAATGCTACCCACGCTCCTCCAACTCTACTCCATATCTATACTGGCCGTTTTTCTCGCGTTGTTTGTTTTACCTCTTAGCATCATTTTCCCATTCCCTGCTGGAGTCAGCGCTTTGTTTAGCCACGGACCAAGGCGATCTGCTGAACGCACTCGCGTTTATGCGTTGTGGAACCTCACTTCCCTGGTCAATGTTGTAAGTAACGTAATGCAAATGCTGCTGTCTTCTCTAGTTTCTGCAATCTTCTCTTACTAGTCTTCTTGTCTGGTTGTTTTGATCTCAGGTTGTTGCGTTTGTGTGTGGATATATTCATTACCATGGCTCATCAGCTGGGAAAAAGATTCCATATCTCCAGCCGTGGAACATTAGCATGTGAGAATGATACTTCAAGTTCAATCCTAACAACACATTTCATTCTTGCGACATCAGCTAACATGTATGTTTCTGCAGGGACGAGAACGAATGGTGGATATTCCCGGTCGCTTTGTTCCTATGCAAAGTGTTGCAGTCCCAGCTTGTAAACTGGCACGTTGCAAACCTAGAGATACAAGATTACTCCTTGTACAGTGATGACTCCGAGCTCTTCTGGCAGTCATAAACCATAATTTATTATACAAAACACACGGTGAAGGGAGCTGGTTTTTTTTTTAAAAGGCGTCTTCTGGTGCACAAGCTGATTCAAAAGATTTTCCAGGTGAATATATATAGCTAACTATTTGATTCCCAAGCCAAGATCCATCTTGTGTGTGTTTTTTCAACTTTGATGGATTTTCTGGGATGTAATGTTTGTTTTGCTGTTTTAAATGATGTCTGTCTTCACCTACAAAGAGTGTTTTGGTGATTGTGTTATGAACTTATATGTTGTAAATAGTGATTTGGTTCTGGTTTACAAAGAAGGATCACTGAATACAAAACGGATTTGAGTTTAGGTACATATACAATGTTTTATTTTGTTGTTCTCTCCTAAACAATTAAGAAAAACATAAATGATGTAAACAAGGACCAGAGCTGAGAATGAATCTGCACATGAAAGACACACCCACGGAGAACATCAGTTACGATTGTGAACATATAAGAGAAATAGATAAAGTATGATCCCTCCTCATTGGATAGAGTAGAGTACCTGAACAAAAGTCACTCTTTGTTTAGTACTTTAGGGACTTTTAAATATGTCTCATCAAAGCTTGGAATAGAAGCTCTTATACTATCCCTGTACAAGAATAATCCAAAGTTCAGTAGTGATGGCTTTCGTCTAAGAAAACCATAATCAATTATACTGTTATGAAGATCAAACCTGTTCCCAAACATTTCGGGAGCATCCTCTCGCAAACTTCCTCCTTCCATTTCTACAAGTTTTTGTTTTAGAATAAGGGTCAAAGACAGTAAAATAAGTAGTTATAACGTTACAAGATTGATAACTAGGCCTCTTATTACAGTAAAACCAATGTGCCTCCTCGGATATTATTACAAAGAGAATGTGTTTTTTTACTACAAAGACTTATATATATAAGTCAGGGAGGGGCCTAATCTCAAATCAACTTTACTTATAAAGATCTGTCACATGAATCTACTCGGAACAAGATTCATTCAATTCATAGTTTTAACATCAACGAGATGGATGCATGCAACTAATCTTACTTACACCAACTCAGGCTAAGTAAAGAAGGAAGCTGTGTCAATGAAAATGAAAGTCTGATTGAGACCTGCTCTAATCGCAGGCTCAACACTGTGAACATCAACTTGTTGAAGCTGGCCAAACCTGCACATTCCCACCAATTTACAAAAGCCAATCTCAGCAAAGACAATAACTTTAATCATTAATTACACAACAAAAAACTATACATAGAAGAGTTACCAGTCGATGACTTGACGAATCTTAGGTTCACATTCCTCAATCTGGGAAAGAAGAGGGAGAAGTCAATTTCCGACAAGAAGTAGATTAGAGAAACGCAAACGATTTAGTGAAGGGTACCTCGGCAGGGTTGAGAGAGATTCGAGCTGTCTCAGCAAGAGGGGATATGTCCGGTGAGGAGTTCGTGTCGGACGAGAAACTTCGAGCTATTCTACTCTCTCGTAATTGGAACTGGAGACTTGAAGAGAAAGTTGAGGATTGGATTTTGACACTGCGAGGAGAAGCACACATAGCCGCCGCAAGCAAAGCTCTGGTCGCCATTTGCTAACCAAGACTGAAACTCTCTCTCGCGTCCGTCAGTGTGTTGTGAAGCTGAGTGCTCTGTGAAGAAACTAGCAAACCGGGTTTTTGGCCGGTATGCTCACAAAATCTGTTAATTACACCGTTTTAAACCGGTAGCTCACACCACTTTTTTTTTTTTTACCAAATTATAATTACTTCGAGTAAAAGGATGTTTTACAATGTAAATCTCTTGTACTTGACCGTGTGAGGTACTTCAAATTACTTCTCATCATCCACGTAGACAAAAAAAGCGCTCACCATGATCTAAACAAACTGTTTCTGTTAAGACAACTTACACAAGTAATCCTTCATCATCAAAAGAAAATCTTCCACTATATATCCGCATGTACAGAAAACCATTCACCATCCACGTGGACAAGAAACCCTTCCTCATGCATCTCTAAATACTGCTTCAGGAGAGGTAGTCTCGCCTTTTTCATGTTCGGTGACCAAACAAATAGTATAGTGTAGACATTACACCTTATTCCACGTACAGAGTCCGTGGACGGTGGACCTTTTGCCTATATATAAATCTATCAATGTCATATTCAACATTGGATAAGAGATGTGTTTATATAAACATATTATGTACACTAAATTTCTCCCACATGCTGGTTAGGTTTGCATGATAACACATGTGACGGCACGTCAATCTATGTTCCATTTTCCTTTATTTAAGGCAATAATACTTACATGCTCCTTTTGTGCTGGGCAATTTTGTATTTGTCCCTTCATTTTACTAAATACATTTCAGATTAAAATAAAGCAGCATATTTCCTCGAATATTGTCAGAATGTTAAAACGTGAAAGAAGTTAAAGTTCAGGGAATAATAATTAGGATAAATTATAGTAACCCATCTGTCAAAATGAGTGAGTATCCACCTTGGATCTCGGTGTTTTGGGTGAATAATGTTATGTTACTGTTTGATTAAATTTGGATACAAATTAGACACTAATCTCAGCCAGCATAGTTAGCAAATACATATTTGAGTTTCTTACATCTCTCACATTAACGTTCAAAAGGATCCGGTTTAGAAAAATATTAATTTGGTCGTTTTCTTTCACTAGAGAACCATCATGTAACATGAAACCTCAAAATTTGTTCTGAATATAATTTCAAAGTTCAAAAAAAAAAAAAAAAAAAAAATATATATAATTTCAATTGAAATGTATCTTCTTTGTAACCAATATGATATCCACTAAAGAGATATACATATGTGTGGAATACTTTACCCAAATAACAAAGGAAGATAAAAGGAGTAACAACTATTTGGATTTATCCGTTTTGGATATTGATTGTTTCAATTATTTTCATGACCAATTCATTTAAATTTTAAATATATAAAGTGGAAACAAGTTGGTACTTAAATCATAGTTAAGAACATGAGATGATTTCTTAACTCGTTTTTACCCTATCTAATTTTTTTCACTTAATGTAGTTTTCTATTTTGAACAGAAAATATAATTTTATTAAAATAACATTAGTATTCTGCAGGAAATAGAATCAAATAAGATGTTAAAAAAGCAAGAGAAGAAAAAAAACAGGAAAAACCTAAAAAGATTAAAGAACTTATTCTTCTGAATTCATCCACGTGGAAATACACAATCAGATTAAGTGTCTAAAGTCAGGAGCCACGTGGTTATTATTATTACGGATAAAGAAATCTCCACCGTTGGATCTAACATCCATCAAACGATTCTCACACCGGAGCTGACTCAGCAAATGCTCGTCGTCTCTCATCTCCTTCTGTCGCCGGAGCTCCATCACTTTCCGGTGCGAGTTCGAGTGCCTCGCCATCACGAACGTCGGACTCGAAGCCGGTCTGTACTCCGGCACGAGCCTTCCCGATTTGTACCGCACGCCGCACGCGTTGCACAGCGTCTTCGGTCCCATCGGTCCCGTCCGCCACTGCGGCGTCTTGTCCGTCGCGCAGTGCAGACACCGTCTCTCTCCTCCGGATTCTCCGCCGTCGCCGTCGGTTTCTCCGGCGACGTCGTGTTCTCTGACTCTGTGGTGTTTCTTCTTAGGAAAGGGCTCGTCGGAGGAGCCGCCGGCGATGGCTAAGAGTCGGGAAGCCCACGTGGAGGCTGCGGAGCGTGGTCTCTTGCTTCTCGCTTTGGCGGGAAAAGAAACGTTGGAGTCATCGGTGTCGGTGAGGATGAAGATTTGATCCAGTTCTAGTTCTGGTTCGGTTTCTGGTTTAGTTTGGGTTAAACCGGTGGTTTGAGGTTTCTTTAAAGCGCCGGATAGTAACTGGAGCTTGTCTTGGTCTTCTTTTGAGAATGATTCTTCCACGAAGTTCGATAGCCATTCTAACTCAGCTAAGTCCTCACACTGATAAGTGAAGTGATAATCAAAAGAAAGCAAGAAAAATTGTTATTAGTTCTAAATATATAAATCTAATAAATTCCCTGCTTCAAAATTACTCTAAAGTCCTAATTATTAAGTATCTATCATTATGAGAACAAACTCAATATTTTCCTTTTTACAAATTCATGATTTTTTCTTGAAATTAATAAATAAACATGGTATAAAGGTGAGCCCTTTTGGCGTGAATTAGATAAAGAAAATGTTATGGAAAAGTACCGGAACACAGAGGTCGTCGGAAAACGCACTGCCGTCAGTGTAAAGCGACGAGGAGTTGGAGCTATCGGCGAGATTACCGGGGGAGACGGTGGAAGAGTCAGGAAAAGATTCAAAACCGTCGTCAGGTTGGCCGTTGTCGTTAGAAAAGTCAAGAAGGTCGTCGACGACGAAAGAGTCAGCGTTACCGGAGACAAGGAGGAGCTCCGGAGTTGGTTGTTGTTGTTGTTCCATTGGGGAAGAACAGAGAAGGTTATTACTGTAAAATAAACGAAAGAGAAAAGAAAAGAAAGTGAGAGGCTTTTTGGGTGGGGGTGGTGGTGAGGGAAGAATGTAACGGAGAGGAAGAGAAGGAGAGGTCTATTTTTGGGAGGTTGTGTAAAGAGAGAGTGATGTTAGAGAAAGGTATGGTTCATGTGAGATTAGAACGAGACAGAAGACAGCTAAAACAGAGGAACTTTGACTATTGAGTTATACTCTTCCTTTCTCTCTTTTTTTCTTTTGTATTATTAAAATCACAATAATTACAAACTTCATATCACTAGGGGACATTTGCTTAAACACAAGGGGGAGGTGAATACCAATAAACATATAGTATTAATTTATAATTAAAACATTAACCATTACTGAACACAAAGAAAACAAAGCCCTTGAGTGATGGTGAAAAAAACTCTGTTCGTTTTTGGTGTTGTTAAATCAGCAAACTAACAAAGCACATGAGTTATGTTCTACACAAGAAATGGAATGTGATCTCTTAAACCACACCAAACCAGGACTAAATCCTGGAAATTTTTGGTTCATCATCAATTTGAACTGGCCTTGATCGTCCATGTACAGCCACTTCTTATAGCTAGTCTCCACCATGACCTTAGGAGTGGATCTTTATCGAGAATCTGAACCTTCAAAAACTCTCAAAACTTTGGAAAACAAGAACATGATATCAGCATCACAACTTTGTCATTTTCCCAAGTCTGATGCTGTAGTAAACTTACTCACATAGTTAAATTGTAATATAAGTTTGCAAGTATGTCTATATAATTACTGACATAGTCACATGCAATCTATTTCACAGCTTTACAACAATGTGTTTCCTGTGTTTACGGTGAACGTTATTCTCCAATGGTACTTTACAAACCAGACATGTATTTACTAGGCTTCTCATCAGAAGAACTAGAAGAATCTTAACAAAAAAGAACCAGAAGAATCTTTTTCAGCCTTTTATGCAATGTAGATTTTCTTTTAACCGTGTAGAGACTAGCAATATACTATGCTTTAGTAATGGATAAAGCAACCACATGCAAAAAAAATCTAGTTCCTACCTGCTTTTACTGTCAAAACAAAAACCTAAATTGGATATTGTTTTGTGACTTTGTCCAAATGGTCTGCTTTAATGCCTAGTAGCTAAAACACTTAGTAGCTTAAGTGTTAACCAGTAACACATCCTAGTTGGAATATTACTAATCTCTCATTTGTTTTCGGAAATTAAAGGCCAGTGGACCTAGAATCCATAACTACCACAGAAATTGTAAGCATATATGTCATAGTAGTAGCCTTGAACCCACTCTATTTGGATCCTGGTGTTAGACCAAAATGTAATTAATGAAGAAATCTATACTACAGCCCAAATCAACAAAGGAATTAGATTAAACAGAGACCCACTATAAACAGAAACATAAGCCCATCTGCCATCTCTAAAGTAATGTTGTTATGTCTACAAATAACTTGAATACTACTAAACATATGATTTGCGCCTAGCGATAATTTAAAAATCAACGATACTTACACATAGTTTCGGAAGTTACAACTTACAACTTTTCTAACGAGGAAGTGGACTGGTTTGATCATTGCAGTACTCACCGCTGATATTTAAATGCATGCAAAGCAGGCTGGTTTAGACATGCTGGAGACGACGTTGGTGGTACTTCAAGATATCACTCTCGAGAAAATCTTCGTAAACAACGGGAAGAAAACCTTATCCTCTGACTTCCCTCAGATAATGCAAATGGTACGCTAAATCGAGCTAAACATAACATAACTAGCTAAATACTGAAACATTATTCGTAAAAAACATTTGTTTTAACAAAAATGTTGAATGTGTTTTACCCAAAAAAAAGTTGAATGTAACGGTGCAATAAAATCAATATTATGCGGCCGTAAATCAAGCATGGGGAGAGTACGAAAATGCTGTTGTATGGAAATGGTTCAAGGACGACGAAGATCCTCATTGTATCTGCTTCATGTTACTCAACTGGTTTTTATCTGATTTTTTAAAAACAGTTTACGTTAATTATCCAAACTCAGAGATACGTTTTCTTCAGAGATATATATTTATGTATACACTTAACTCTTTGTAAGCTTGTATTTAGTTATACAGTCCGAAACTTATGACTAAATATCATCTCTAGTGTCGAAAGGTTTATTTTATTTTCTTGTTTTTCCAACACTCGTTTTGTGTTAGCCTGTTAATTAAGTTATGAAATGTTACGTGCAACAATCCTCTTTTGTATGGAATTTTTTTGATTTTCTTTCTAAATTGTAATATCTACTTCAAACCATCCTCTACAAGAAGAAAAGGGAACCATTCTCTATTAGCGAATCTTTTTTCTTCTTTAAAACTTAATTTATTAATAGTAAAATATATATAAAGAAGGTAAGAAATCTTACTCTCTTTTTTTTTTTAACAAAAATCTTTCTTTAAGATAGGAAAGGAGTATATATATAGAGAGAATATTTTTGTGTGGCTAACATTCTTTTAGAATATATTTCTGAAATATCTTTCACTGTTTGAAAAACCAGATCTAATGAACGTAAAAATCAAGCTAATATGTAATGGACCAGGCTAACAACATAAAAAAAAAGTTTGAGGAATATATTAATTCATAGATTACGTACTAATCAGAGTAATCCATAAAATAGAACAAATCCAGGAAAAGAAAATGAAGTTCATACAATCATAGATGATAGAAAGCAAATCAAATGTATCTTTATTTCACCTTTTAACACGAAAACACCAACTAGATTTCACACTGTAACTAAAAACAATGAGATTTGACATTATTTTTGTATCACGAAAACATAGAAAAGGTTTTACAGATTCATTTCCATTTTATCAGCCATATGTTGAAGACAAAAACCCACGTAGGATTCAAGGTTTTCCTTCGTCCAACCATCAACAGGATCGGACACAAACGACCACTCGATTCGACATATTTTTCCATCCGATTCATCTCCACCGTCCACTGGCACCACTTTGACCGTCGCCACGTAAGATCCGAACCCCACGTTATTCTCAAGGACCTCGTAGCTCAAACACCGCCCCACTGGATCGATCTCGACCAAACGCTCTTTAGCCCATTTGGTTTCCTCGTCTTTGATTTTGTTGGAGGCGCAGTATCGGACCAGACCCGTCTGACCATCGGTTCCTTCCACTCTGTGACAAGTGTCAACAGTTGGGAACCACTCGTGGACGTTGCAGAAGTCTGAAACGACCGACCAGGCTTGCTCCACCGTGACCCCGTTGACTTGGACGGCTTGTTTTCCCTCCCACTTTAACGCAGCCGTTTCTTGCTCCATGTGACCGACCACTTTGATGATATGACGGGTATAGTTAATCACTTTGGTGCAATGCTTATCAAGGAGTGGTAGCACAAAGCTATTTATTCTCAAAGCCAAGCGTGCAATATACCCTCACCAAGTATAGCCCAATAAACCTCCAAACCCAAAACTAAGGTCCAATGACAACTCATGCATAGTCCAAAAGCTCTTTGTGTAACCCACATCGCAACCCAAAATCTCCAACTATTGCGACTTTTTCTAGTTATTTATTTCATTATTGATTGATATTACTGTCATTTAAGAGCCATTTGTATCGTTCCTCCTACTTGCAAACAAAATATTATGATTCTTTGGACCATTAAAAATTAAAAGTAACTGTTTGTATTATATTGTAATTTCGATTTCTTTCCAAATTAAAACTTTTCAATCCCACTATCCGACACAGCAAAGATACTCCACTAATATAAGAAACTACGAGAAATTAAAATTATAGTAGTAGCAAAGTAGGGATCCTATATTGTTTAGCCATCATTAGCTAAACCCAAAGTCCACACCAACCTTACAATTTACAAATAAGTACTCAAAGTGAAACTATAACCGATCTTTTGTTAATTAAAATATAAAGGATAATGTTTTGGCCACTGGAAGTGCTTTCGAATCACTGAATAAATTCACTAAAAGTTGCGTATTATCCGGTGTCCATATGAACTCACCAACCGCGCTGATCATGTGTGTTACTTAGATTTTTTTTTATATTTTTTTTTGTTGCTAATACTTGTTTACGTCACCTAAATAGGTGAACCTTTTAATGTTTTAATGTGTAAATATTTTCTAATTGTTTCTATGTTCTAGTTCAAAGTTTATATGATCTCTTTCAAACACCACCAAGTTAGCGCACCTTACCCTGCTGATAGTGAATCAGTGAAAACTAACTAAGAAAGATGAAAGTGGATTATTAAATCTGATACACGATTTACATATTTAAAAGACAAAACTAAATATAAGAAAAATTGAAATACAAGGCTGAATGGATTACTAATACAACTAAGAATCAACACAAACGTTTTAGAGTTTGAACTACAAAGAGAAACATGAACATAAATCCATGAGGAAATTTTATATATGAAACTACGAAAATTATCATGTAAAAGAAAGTGATGACGGCCGACTATCGTCGGTATAATCCTAAAGAAATGATCAGATCTGTTAGATAATCGTCCAGCACACATATTTTGACGGTCCAAATTAAACAACTTTTAAAATCAATAATTAACTAGAGTACCGAAATTTTAGGATCAACCAAGATGGATCAAGAAATGAGATATACATACACACTTTCTCTAAGTCGCGAAGTTAAATCGTATCCTCTCGCAGTAAGCATGATGCAAATAAATTATGTGATAATGTAAATAAATTTCATCTCTAAAAAATATAAAAGATAATACTCTGAAGCCTTGCTTGAGAAGGTGTTAAGTCTAAAAATGTAAATATGGTTCTCTTTGTTTTTTTCCAAGCAGTAGGACCCGTTTTCTTTCATTTTAACATAACCATCATAGTCCAAAGTCCAAACCCATCAAATTGCCTATAACTTTAAAATAGACTTCCTATTTTATTCAGAGATAAATAAAAAGAGAATTTGTAATACCTAATGATGACCAATTTTGTGTTCAAATTATTAAGCACTCATTGCTAAACAAATTACCTAGGCCTAATTTTTGGTCGGATAATGTGATTCTTATATCTCCAGCTCATGTACACTTCTTCTAGGCGCAATAATTATCTCGTTATAAAATATGATGAAAAAGGGTGTTTTGATACTCCAATGTCCATTATGTAGTACTGGAATCCGAACAAGTAAATAAATGGTAAAGTTAAAAGAAACCAAAAAGTGTATGTTACATGTTTAACTTTACGTGAGGGTTTATTGGTAAGAGACAACAGAAATATACTATTTACATCATTAACTCGGCAAGTCAGGTAAAAGTGTTTAACCAAAAAAATGATGAATCAAGTAAATACATGCAACTTTTATTTACTATTTACTTCTTGATACATGCAAAACATAAATTTCCACACTGTATTTGTTTTTGGTTAGTTAAAAGAAGGAAAAATAAAGGTTGTTTTGGTCTATTTTGTTATAGCAAACGTTTAGACTCGATTCAGTTTTGTTATTTGGTTATTGCATTTTTACTTTCGAAACTATTGATTTTACTGAACTTTTTAATTACAGCACAATATTGGCAAATAAATCTGACTTTCAACAAGCCACAATAAATCATTATTAATAATTAAAAATTTCAGAAATTTCGAGCTAAAATATTCAGATAATATAACAGTGTCGCCCGTCAAATATCTATACGAAATTTGAGAGCCCGAAACTTCCCAAGTTGGTAGACAACAAATAGTTCATGATTTTCCTTTCCACAAAAATATTTATTTATTTATATTCTAGATAAGTTATTACTCTTTCGACAAAGCAATCAAAATCAACTTTTCTGATTTAAAATAAAAACAAAGTATGACCAATGGATCCCGACTCGTATTACACTTTTTGCATATGCGAACAACTTAGAGAGACTAATACAATTACATAATCAAAAGAAAGAAACATATAGTTTAATTAATATATTTCTTGTTTCTTTATTTTTATACCTGACAAATTTTAAAGTAAAGACACAGAAAAAGAAAAGGTAACAAACTATTAAAATCCATAAAGACAGACACGGTTTAAATAAAATTTGTATAATGCAGCTGTTATCATTACACTGTTAAAATATTGTTTCACTTTAATATGAATTTATATTCTAAGTAATCTAGTCGCTTTTGTTGATGGCTAGATCAATCTTCATATCTGTATTTTACCAGATATTTACTCCACTAGTCCAACATGTTAGATTTATGAGACACTAGTTAAGCTATATAGAAATGACAGTTTACTAGACAAATATGATGTCTGGTTTTTCAGAGTAATTTTACAAAAGGTCCTAGTAGGAGTGAGTGCTAGGTTCCTAGTAGGAGTGAGGGCTGGGAGTTCTAAAGCCAGTAGAAGTGAGAGCTGGTTGCTCAGTAGGAGTGAGTGCTGAGTATAAGTGGGTTGCGGTGGCAGTGAGGAAGAGCCGAAGGAAAAGTCGATTTTGATTTTGAGTTTTTTTCAATTCTAAAATTTTGTTTATAAACAGTAGGAAAGGTCACACAACAGTTGTAACAAGGATTTTTTTTTCTTTGAATTAAATTTAACATTCAATTAAAAAAAAATGACAGTTTACGAGTTTAGCCATTTCCATTTCAATAATAACTTCAAATCAGTTCATGTGTTTCTATTTTGAAATATCAAAGTTTCATATTTATCTCATTCGTAATATATAGCACAAGTGGAATTCAAGTTTTCTGGCTATAGTTTCTGTATTGTTAGAATTTTTATTTATTTTACACAGAAGAAGTCAATTGATATCCATTATAGATTTTTTTCTCAGATTTTTAACTTTAGACAACAGAATATTTTCATGAAAGAAACTTAAGTCACTATTTTGAAAGCCAGTTAAAGAATAAAAACTTAAGTCACTATTTTCTGAAACCCCCCATAAAAAGATTTGTTTTATTAACAAAATCAATGCTATCAAACCGTAGTTACTTCAGAATTTTATAACCCCAACCTATAAAGAATATATGGAAGTTTATTAGAGAGCTTGAAACTACACTAATATTCACTAGATTTTTTTTTTTTACTAATTTTGTAATATTCACTAGATTACATAGTTCTGTTATAAGAATATACCTTGAATGACATAGAGTTAGTTATTTGTTTTCTACAATACTATGGTGGGAGACTCAAACTAGAAGAGTCCATTTTAATAAAATCAAGCAAATCAAGAATGTTTTTAACGGTTGAGATAATAACTATTGGACCCATCGACTTCTTTTTCCTATCTCGCTACAAATTTAAGATAAAACTCCTATAGCATAATAAATAAAACATTTCCGTTATATAGAGACCATCATAAGTTTCTTCATTAACCCACTTTTAAGTTTTCTTTAAATACCATTCCTCCAACCTTACGCATAACCCTCTCTTTCTCACACATATGTATACCCACGAGATGGAGGTTTGTTCAACAGTCACCACGAAGAAGCTCTCCAGCCTCGCGAAGCTAATCCTCTTCACCATCCAGAAGGTCTCAGACGCCTCACGTCACAAACTCGTCACAACTCTCGACCCACAGCTACTCGCGAAACGTGGCAAGACCCTACGCAAGTCTCTGAACGACGCCGTATCGACATCCCACTCCCGCATCACGTGCCGTCCCTCCGACTACGAAGACATCCAATCTTCCTTCATCTCACCAGTCCCGATCCAGCTGGACTATGAGTTCAGCTGCAGCAGCACCCCACCGAGACGTTCCTACGCCTCAACCACCACCGGACGACGCAGCGGTTCACGCAAGCCGCTTATCAACAAACGCCAACGTCAAGCGTACGTCCGGTATAACACGCTCCCTAAGGTCAGAGATTCCGCCTGGGAACGACACGTGGCAGCGGCCGTGTTTCCTGACGTAGCTAGCAGTACCGGAACCATGGAAAGTGGCCACGTGGACAGAGCAGCGGAGGAGTTTATACAGAGGTTCCATAGACAGCTGAGGTTGCAGAGGTGGATGATGGCTCAAGAGGTTTAAAACATTTGATTCATCGTCACTTTCGTTACACCAAAATATCAGATCATATCTTTAAAAAAATACTATAATAGGTAACTATCGCATAGTTTTGTTTTGACTTTCTAGTTTTGTATATATTTCCCTAGTTTTTCGTTTTTGTTTTATTGTTTTGGTTTGTGTAATTTTATGAATCCATGATCGTGTTTTGGATCTGTTTGGATGAAACTGTAAGAAAGTTAATCTTCGAAATAGCTCTTTTGTGTGTATATCAGCGCATATATATGAAAATATCTTTACATAATTTTAGACAGATCTAAAGTATGATTGACTACTTGCGTTACCATTAGCGTTAGAGTTACTGCCATACATGATCAAATTTATTACTATTGAATTGCCCTTGTATTTGGCACTTTTACTTGAGTTGTTTCCATATTACGTTTTTATTGGTCCTTAGCTCTTTGTTGTATGTTATGAACTTATATATATGAATAATATGTTTGTTTAATATGCTTTGGCTACATACGACAAAATTAGTAAGCCAAATGATGTTGAAAATGATCCATATTGTTGTAAATCTATCTACCCTATAATAATATATACTACTTCGGTTGCATTGAAAATACAACAATGATAAAACATTTAGTCTCTGCTAAGCCAATATTGTACTAAGATTGTTCGTCTAGCAAGTCAAAAATTACTGTAAAAGCTTTCTCCAAATTTCTTGGCAAAGACAAAGTATGACATTTCTATACCAAATCCCACTAAAAATCTAGAGGTTTGGATCTTATAGAACTCTATGTTTTGTTTAATCATAGTATATAAAAGGGAAGGCAGAGGAAGAACAATTAAGATGAAACAAAGTAAACACGTCTATGTAAATTTTTTTAAGAATGAATTTGTAAAAGTTTCTGGAATCTGATGAAATAGTAGTTTCATTTAGCTGGTATTGGTTCTGTATATTAATATCCACTTGAATATTGTTTTGCTTATAATGCGGTTTCTATATAACATCCATATGTATAATATCTTTCAAAACGTTGTGTAGATTTCTTTAAGAATAATATCTTGGTTATACGATATCGGGATGATGTTTCATATATAGATATAGATGTTGATATTATTAATCAAACTAACAGTTAATGAATGGAAACATAATTATGTAGCAATCTATTTGGAATGTTTAACCATGATCCCTTATATGAATCCACTACCGGTTTTGTTTGTGTATTCTTATATAAGTGATGGTCTTCACTCAGGTTGTGCCTAAGTACAAGCCAATCAAACATATGTTTGGTGCCTTTGAAAAATTATATTACTATTAGGAGTCAATTCGGAACATAAATAATTAGATAGTTATGTTGATAATTTACTTATTAGAAGTAGACAAGGTGCATAATAAATAATTAGACTTAGGGTCTAAAATTCTCGGGCAAGACCCTGTCTTCACTTTTACTTGCAATCGTGTCCAATGAATGATGAAGATAACATTAGTCAAGTTCGGATTACACACTAATTATCTGGTATCAGATCAGAGTAACCTTTGTTTTTTTACTTTCAATGTCAGGCAAACCAAAATAAAACAAGACTCCCAAAAAGAAACAGGAAGGCATATTCTTATATACATAAGCCGGTATATGAAAATAGAATGACTCAAAGTCATACCCCAACAGAACCAGACATCTAATAAAAACAAAAAGAAATGTAAGAAGTAAACCTTCTCCACGTTAAAAATCACTTGATGTTTTCTATATGGAGCATTAGTCTTCCATGCTAACTCACAATACAGCCAACAAAAACAAATCCAACCAGTGTTCCTGCTTTTCTTCTCTTTCATATTTTTTCTTTTTTTTTTGGACTTTTCAATGTCATTTTTTATTTATTGTATTTTTTGTTTGCATATAAAAATTCACTTACCAAAAGTTCAAGACTGAGTCTTCTCTCCACAGCAACATTTTAAGTTGAACTTCCCGTTTTCTTGATGAGTCTGGTTATCACGCCAATAGCCTAGAGGACGATCACACAGTGGAGTTTAAGCTTTAAACCTGCTGCAGCTATAAAAACACTTAAAGAAAACAATAACATAAAAGACATCATGATTTTGCCATATCTGTAACTTCTGCAAAGATTCTGATCTAGCAATGTCTTCTGACTTCTCCATCCCACTGACCAAAGACAAACATGATTACGAGCAAGAACCTAAGTTAGTTAGGCATATTCCTCCAAATCTAAGGAAAGAGCGAAAAAACTTGAGAGTTGCTTGATTACACAACAAAAGCATTGCAGTGCAGGACCTGCCAACCATTATGTGCACTAAGTTAGGCGGTATGCAGAAACAACATAAAGTGAAAACGCAACATATATATTGACCTGAGGTAGTACTGCTTTGAATACGGACTACCATCAAAATTTGAAACTCGACTATTAACCCATTCCCCTTAAAATCTCATGTAGTGTGGAACTTTGATGCTCACATACTACTGGAAGTTGATTTTTAACCAGAGAATATGTATAAATATTGCAAAAGCAACTATTGTGAGGTAGATAAAGAACCTGAAGGTCTTCAGGGGTCTTCAGGGGTACCACTTTGAGAGCATACGTTTCCTTTTCCCACAAAAGGATCTGAATTTGCAGCAGGAAACCCAAAAAACTGTAAAACTCATCATCACTATTCTCGGTCCGTTTAAGAGTTATTGCTAATTTCCTGGTAACACACCTGAAACGTCAAGCATACAAAAAAACTCACCTCATAATCACGGTTCTTCTTGCAAGATCTGCTCAGCTGAATACTATCAGCGGTTTCTCCAGTTGTCCTAGTCCTACTAAATAACTTTGACTCCCTCTCAAATTCATTGACTCGCTCGTATCAAGCTCAAATTCCTCTCAAAGGGCTGATATGGACAATGCAGGAAGTGATAAATAGTGGACAAAGGATGATGCATTTTGAATCGGATTGTGAGTAGCTTGTAAAACTCATTAACAGTGAGGAGGATTAGCTTGTTAACCTCATTTTTAAAATTTTCAGTCTCTTATATTCCTAGATTTTTAAATGTCCGTGTAGACTGCCTTGCAAAAGATGCTCGATCACGCTTACTCAGCTTCTCTTATGTTAACTGCTTAGTCCTACCCTAACACTAGCCAAATGGTTTCAAATTAGAATGAAACACTACTTTCGATGTCAAAAAAAACACAAATGCAAAATCGTGTTTCAGCGACCAAAATCCTAATCAAAACTATAGCTTAATAAATTGACTAATAACGTAATTTTTGTTTGATTAAGATTAGTTGTATTTATTAATGCAAGCACCTTATATTTTTTTTCCTTCCAACTAATTAGTTTGCATTCTTTTGTAATTAAGGTGTATGTCAAAAATCAGAATACATGGCGTTCAAAGCCGGTGGTCAGCACTACTATTTTTCAAATAGATTTTTATTGATCTTGCACGATTATGACAAACTCGAAGGTAAAAAAAAAAAAAAAAACTCAAAACACTAACACTAGCTGTCATTATTTCAGCTAAACCCAAGAGTATACACACTTACATTTCATCATCTTTCTTGGAGATATCTCACGCAAATTACATAAAAAAACATAGAGAATCCCATGAAAACTAAACCAACAAAAAAAAAGAGAGAATAAATACGATTTTGATTTTCGGGGAAAATGTTACCAAGAAAAACTTTCTTGAAAAACTGAGTTCAACGGAGAGTCAGTATCATACGTAAAATCATCTAACGCGTCACTTAGTGACCATGACGGCATGAACACCAAATCCTCCAGCGAGTCAAAAAACACAAACTCGTTTGACTCGTCTAAACTCGTTCCAAGACTCGGCAACTCGACGATGTTGTCCAAATCGTCGGAGACCATACTCTCTTCATCAACGCTCGTCTCAGACGAAGACAACGACGTCGTTTCACTTGTCTCATTACTCAACGACGTCGTTTCGCTCGTATCACTCTCAGACCTCGCGTGACGAAACGACGTCGAATCACCAAAGTCCATGAGAGCCGCTTTGGTGGCGGCAGCTCTGACGTCACGAGGGCTGAGCGAAGCGGGTCGAGGGAGAGAATCCGAGAGCTCAGGGTAGTTGAGAATGGCAGAAGCTCCCTTGATGCTCAAAGCCGCCACGTCGTGAGCACGCATGGCCATCTCAGCCGTGGGGAAAGTCCCGAGCCAGATCCTCGACTTCTTCCTAGGCTCACGTATCTCGGATACCCATTTGCCCCAACTCCTCATGCGGACTCCACGGTACACTGGCTGCTTACTTCCCTTCTTCTTCTCCTTGTCGGAACCAAGTGATGAGTCCACCATTCTTTAACTGTTTCAAGAAATGTCACAAGAGTAGGGGTAATTTTTTTGTAGTTTTTTTGTTGAAGTGTGATGTTAGAGATTTGGGTTGGTACAAAATACTAAATAATAATATAAACTTAGGAGGAATATATATCTTAAGGCAAAAGGAGTGAGAAGAGACTAGAAAAGATAGTTCTTGTTTGTATCATTAATTGGTGAAATTTCTACTCTCGTGTTTGGATGTTTCCAATGATTTCTCAGTGTTTAGAGTATTAACTCTTAACTTATATATAAGTAGATGCATATTTACATTCTCTCTCTCGTATATGTGTGGTTTGAAAGAGAAGGGACCCATAAAGAGTGTAGCTAGCTGCTTACCTACTAGAAAGGTTGGTGTGGCTGTAACTGTGCTTTCTTTTTTGTTTAAAGTTTTATAACGCGGAACACGAGTTGATGTTTTCTAATCGTTTGCTTTTCTTTTTGTGATGTGACATTTTAGAAGTTCCTTAGATTTGGTTTTGTATTCACCAAAAAAGAGAGGAAAAGAAGCTTTGGTCCTCTTCGGTATACTTTACTCTGTAGTTTGCACGACGTGTATAGATTCAAAAC
Source organism: Brassica juncea (assembly GCA_018703725.1). Lineage (NCBI taxonomy): Eukaryota > Viridiplantae > Streptophyta > Magnoliopsida > Brassicales > Brassicaceae > Brassica > Brassica juncea. Next base: position 74,284,654 of record CM031936.1, on the reverse strand, counting down.
TACGGTCGAGTACATAGTCACCAGTCTATTGGATTTATTGAACTCATAAGTAGAAAGAATTTGGTTTGAACATTTATGTCGTCACTCCAAAAAGTATTTTAAGCATAGATGAATTGGCTAAGTCGGCAACCCTGGGCTAGGACGTAATAACTTTCTAGCTTATAAGCTAAGAAGTACTACTTCTATGCATTAAATCACATCATCTCGAGCCGTTGAATCCGTTCCAAACCCTAAAACAATGGATGAATAAAAACATCATTATAACGTTACCACCAAACTACATGATCGAGCTATAGCAGACGAAGGTTGAATATTTTAATTCTTTTAGTCTAAAACCACCAAAGGCGAATTGTTGTTATGCAATGAATATAACATCATTGCTCCATATTTATTCAAAAAATTATATTATGAAGTCGTCGTTTTCTATATTTCCACTTGGTGGTGTGGTGGGGTTCTAAAAGGGCCTTCGTATTAAAAAGTTGGTCCATTATTACATCATCAATACTATTGATTCAATAGTGTCGAGTCTGTCGACAATCAAATAGTGATAGAGCGCGGACTTTCATAGTTTTATTTTTCCTTCTATTGCTGAAAAAAGATATGAGTTTCGTTTATCTAGCTGTATTTGCACGAATGTTCATTTATGTGACGATTTTTTTTTTTCCTTTTTGCTAAAATATTTATATGACGATTTTGTTCATGATGTAACTATGTAAAAACTCGGGAGAATGGATAAAAGGATATAGCCTTATATATACATGAATAGGTACTATTGCTTGTCAAATCCATAAGAATTTCGAACAAATTATATATGTACGATATCTTGTAACTCATGCATAAATGTTTAAATGTCTATGGGGATTTCACTTACTACTTAAAGCTCACTGGCAATGGATCCTAACGATTTTTCATTTTAATTGTTGCGTTAGACGCATGTTGATGATTATAACAACAATAAGCTTCAGTTAACATGTTACCAAAAAAAAAACAATGAGCTTCAATTTGTTTTTGGTTTTAGACAACAGGAACACGGTTAAATATATTTTTAACAAGGTTTCCCTAAGTTATAAGCAAGTGAATTATTTGTTCTAAAAGGATCTAATGCTTTGAAAAAATAGTTGTAAAGTAAATAGTCTTTGCAATTTAATCAACGAGTTTAATCTTTTTAGGACTTAATGATATAGTTCTTCTTATATTCAAAAAGATATAGATCTTCTAAAAGTTATTGTGCACTGAACATTGTAAAAGTTAAATTATTTATATTATCACTATCATGACGGTTTATGTTTGATGTTAGACTACGAATGTTCTATTATTAAACCTTAGTTGACGGTTTACTATGTAGTATGTAGAACATGAATGAACACTTAATTTAATTCGCCCTCAAATAGCCTTTACTCATTAGTTATGTGTGTCTCTGTCCATCGACCCTTGTGTGTACTAATTTGTCATCGTCGTCCACAATCCATACCTATTTTTTTCTTAATTTTTAATTTGTCGGCGGCAACTTTTTTTTTTTGTTGCCTTCCACCTACTGAATCTTGCGTGAGCTGTAATCAGGTTTCAACGGCCCCAAGTATTGAATGACACATTTAATGAATGCTACAATCTACTATGAATAAAAAAATAGTAGTACCATAGTATAAATGTAGGACTGGGCATAGATCGGTTATCCGAATTTTTGAATGTATTTATGATTTGTTTTGTATGTTACGAATATCTAATTTTTAGATTTTGCTTTAAAAAAATACGGATATCAGAAAAATAAATAGATATTTACGGATATTTACAAATATTTACGAATATCTCATCCGTTTTGATTAATATAAATAATCTTAAAAATTTGATACAAATTTGTTTTGTAAAATATTTTTTGCATGCTATATAAAATAAAAATTTAAAAATAGTGAATCTACATGTTTTGTAAGTTTTTTAAAATTTAGTTAACAATTATAATAACACAAAATTTAAGAAAAGATTATAATTGTCATAGATTTTTTTCTCTTGTTTATATAAGTAATAATGTGAATAGAATTTGTCAAATATTATGTTAGAATAACAATTATATAATTTTATATATTTAAAACTTTAAATATAATTAAGATATACATGTATTTATATATTACCGGATCAGAATGGATATTCGCTTCCCAAAATTTTAGTATCTGTGATTTGTTTCGGTTTTAATGGATATTCATTTTTAATATTTGCTTTACTTCGAAAATTTACGGATATCCGGACTTTTCAAATCGAATCCACACGAATAACATCGAATCAAATTTAACGGATAAAATACCCGGTCTTTATAGTATAAATGAGAGAGAGAACAAGTCGACAAATGTTGAATAAGAAAAAAAAGTCGTACGGAGAAGATAATCTAGCTGTCTGGCTGTGATGCACTGTCCGTGTATCCGACAAACTCTTGGACCCCCTTTTGACTACAGTTTACGCTCTGCAAACCACGTGTCTCAACCACGACCAAACACTGTCTCACGTGGTCCAATTATTGCACCCTGCTACCAAATTATAAAGTTTTCATTTATAGATAAAGTACAATATGACTAGTCGACACAAGAAAAAAGTACAAAACACACCAGTAAAAGTAAAACTAGTTAGAAAGATTGTACGTACTTCTCGCTGAGCTCTTCTCATAATGTAACATAACACCCTAACCTCTGTATACCTCTGCATCCACTCTCGATATCTGTTGATCTTATTATCGTCTGACCATCCCTTTGCTATTACACGAAGAAAAAAAAGGAAGTTTGACAAACATTTTGAGTTCACTGAGCTCTGATAGCATTTGTTACCAAGATCAAATCTAACTCTTGAACTCAACCTCACTCTAGATTATTCTCATACTTTGGCATGCACGTATGACGTATCGAATCAAAGACTAATCAAGACTAAATGAGAAAATCCTAATTTTGGATGCAGTCCACAATTTTTTAGCTCACAATTTAATTACATAGATTCATCCCAACCTGTACATATACACATATACAAACTCGAAAGCTTTAACATAATGTAACCAAAGAAAGCTGTTGAGACGATCTTATTAATCTTGATTTCTTATAATTTTTCTATTCGTTGGTATGAGATCTAAGAAGAGTTAGTCTTAAAGACTGAAGGTTGTAATCCAATTATACTAAGATTACTCGATTATCTCACTAGCTAGCTCAAAACCGATGATGTACCCAGTGGCGAACGCAAGTGATGAGGAATGGGGTCACGTGCCCCCAACTGATTTTTTATTTTCCTTCAGTAATTACTTTTAGTTTAAGAAATGATCCATAAACCTACAATTAGACGTAATGAAATAAAATGCTGTGCCCCCATTTTAATAAGACTCTGCATCCGCCCCTGGATGTACCCAATCCTTCTCTAAAAAAATGTTTATTCTAATAATCTTTCATGATCTATAAATCATTTTGGTAAGAATAAGAAAAAAAATATTTTTAATAACGTACGCTATGTGGTCCTCTTTTGAATAATTTGTACCGATGATTGCTACAAGCAATACCTATTTGGTCCCATTCTTGCCATTAAGAAAAAGGTAGTTTATATTGTATATGTAAACCAAAAAGGATTCTGGATTGAACGTAGAACACGCCATACACAAAGAGATATATAATCCATTATAAACACATGACAATTTTTAAAGTAGCTGCATATAATAGCCATATATATATTTTTTAAGCCACTGAAAACAATGAAAAGTATGCCACTACGTCGTGTCCAAAGCAATTTTTGTCGTCGAGTATCCACAAGTCAATTATGCAAACGTTCTTTTACAAAGATGAATAAAAATCAAAGATTCTTCGTGTTTATTTCGGTGTTTTTGGGACCTTAAGATATCGCCCTTTCAACCAGCAACATGCAGGTTATGATTACATGTTTGTTTGGCATATACGATGAAGATTAATCAAAACATTCAAGCTACAATCTGGTGGAAAGGTTGATATACACAAGAAACAAACAGAACTGAAGCAGACGTTTTTACAAACTTGTTTTGTTGGTGCGGGAACACTCAAATGATGTGGTTATAGACTAAAAATCTTGCAAGTTTAGTCTTGACGTTGTAAGAGATATTAGTTATCATGAAAATTAAGGCTCTCAAGTATATATGAATCTAAGAGATAGCTTGAACTAGTTATCTTTTGGTTAATATACAAACCTACCAATCCAATTCCCGGTTTAGATTTAAAGCACTAGTTTTTGTTTTTTTTTTTAAGTAGACTTTACACTGGCCTGTATAATTAGTTACCCAAAAGGCTCAACAAACAAAACCATACATATTGATATTACTTAAGCTACCAACATACTCGTTTTTTGAGTTACAAACCAGGTGGCTTGAAGAAAGGGACCAAACCAAAGACGGATTCAAGATCCAATGGGACCTGAAGAGACCGTTTGAGCAGCTCAGGTGTGTTGCTGGTATCTCCTTTCCATGTCCCAAACCACGGTCCTCCTCCTATCTCCACTGCTGCCATCGAGCTCTTTGCCTCCATTATCACCTGCGTCATCATCCACCATAACCCATAACCAACGTTTTTTGTCTTCTTTTACTACCTCAGTGGACTAGCTAAGACTTTTAACATAGAGTGATGCATTGTACACATACCTTGCCTTTACTTCCATCATATTTCCGTTCCCATATCTGCAACTTCAGTTCACCGTAACAACTATCTCTGCAAGCTGTAGCTAAACCAGCTTCTGAGGTTGGAGCACGCAGAGGTGTACCTGCTTCGTTTGTTCTTGCCTCTAGTTCCACCTGTCACAAGACACTCATCATTGAGTGTCAAAGTGAAATAGAATGAATTATGAGGAAGAGAGAAAATATTACCAAATGGGTCTCATTCTCTGCAGTCATATACCAATAACCCCATGGAGACATTTCCCAGCTAACAACACCATTCCACGGAACAAACTCGTACAATTTTCCATCATAATGCACACAAACCTGCACATTGCACAAGGGCTCAGAGATTTGTAAAGTACTTACTAAACATTGTGTCTTAAGATGATCTTAATTGGTGTATACCAGTGCAGCATTTTCAAAGGTCTCAGTCAATCCGGGCAACTGCCTCAACCCGCCAGCTGCAGTCAAAGCAACTTCCCCTTTTGCCCCTTCAAATACATTACACTGGACCTGCATAGAGACACCAACTAATAACGCTACCGAACAGGGGTCAAGTTGTATGTATGCCTAATGTTAGCAACAGTAAAATGTATCACACGGATGAAAGTGTGTTTACCCAAAACCATTTTCTAGGGAAGCCTCCACCCCAATTCTTCTCTGAATAAGAAGGTGCATCTCGAAACTCAAACCTTTCACCACCCCACTCTATCCACCCTGCATATTCAAGAGAAGGCAAGTAAACTTAACAGTATCTATTACTAAGTTAAAAGTTAATCAAGCAAAGTTCCCACCTGTTGAAAGGCCTCCTGCCATGCAAATCTGCCAATGAGGCTCAAATACAGGAAAAGCAGCAGGCCAGCCTGCAGTAGACTTCTGTTTGGTTCCGACATCACCCCAGCCGTAAACAGGACGGGTACTGTACTCCCACCGAGCGGATTTCACAGTTTCCGCATAGTCAGTCCTGCCAAACACAATTCAATTCAGTGTTAAACACAGAAAATCCACAAAAACAAGTTCTACTAGATATACAACCATGCATCATTTATCTACCGTACACACGACTAGCTTAGGTTACGTTAGAAATCATCACCAAAGAATAGGAATCATGACAAACTGAAGCAAGCTAAGTAGGTGAGTTGTGTGATCTAAGAATGATGCCTAAGATAACAAAGTAACAGTTGCATTGCCGATTTCTCAAGACTAAACAAGATATTTCATATACTCTTGTACTAGGCTTCAAGTAGTATATTCAAATAAAGTGAACTGTAGCTGTGCATAGAGCTACGTAAATTACCTGCCATCATCGCAAATGTGACCTTGATGCCAAAATGGGGTAGCTTGGAACCCTTCAGACACTCTTCGGTTGAATTCCTACAACCAAAAAACATGTTTGACAGATCAACATTCAATTCACGAAAATAACAAGTGTAGAACGCTTTCCATGTATATTCGAATCAGTAAAAGTATATAGTGACAGCCGGATATAACCAGAAATATATTTTACACATAACAGAGAGGAGAGAGTGTGATTTTTTTTTACCTCTGGCGGAACCTCCTTGTCTGGAGACCTTGCCCCTGGCATCGCACTGAAAGTATTCCCCAGAACTAGCTCATGCCTATCTACACACGAATAAAATATTTAGTTAATGAATCTTCAAACTCATGAAAACTAATTAGTATTAAAGAAAACAGCACATAAGGACTTGATTAAGTTACAAGATCATACACGACTTGGAAGAAAGTTTGGCATTACAAGACTCAGATATTGGGTTGGTGATTATGATCATGAAACAGAAGCAAGAAGATTTACTTACCTCCCCAGAAGTTGTGAGACTCCTCAGTGTATTGGCACAAATACTTATCACTAGCTCCAAGAATCTGAGCTCCCACACCAGTGAATCTTGGTCCGTAAAGACCAACCTCCAACGGTGAGAGTCTCTTCCGAAACGCAGGATTCTCCACAGAATACATAAAGCAAAAACTCTCCCTCTTCTCTGGAATCGAAACCCTGAAATACCATCCCTCGAAGAACTTCCTCGCTGTTCCATCGAAATGGTACCTGTTCCACCAACTTGTTGTCAGAACATTATATATAAATTCTCAATCTCTATATTGAAATTTCTGAGAGTTCGAAAAAAAAAAAATTCAAAAAAAAAAAAAATCAACTTGAAAGAGTAACACATTGAAAGCAGCAGGAAGGAACTTTTTTTAATTAAAATAAAAAGTCAAATTAAACCGGGGAAATAACTAAACCAGAAACATAAATTGGAGCTTTGAAACTAATTAGAAGGGGATTAATTTGGTTTTACCCACTGTGAGGAGTCCGGAGCTCGCGATTGGACGGTGTCGGGACGTAGACAGGTTTCACGGAGATGGCTTCGGGGTTAATCGCATTTCCGGAGGGAGATGTTTCACTGTTCGGCGTGGAGATAGACGATGAAGCCCTGGGAATGGAGCGGCGAACTAGTTTAGTTGATCGGAGAGGAGATAAATGCCGAGAGAGATCAAAGGAGGCGAAATTGGTGTTCATCGATACAGCCAAGCTCCGGGTATCCATAGCTGAAGACCAGAAGAAGAAATGCGAAGAATCTGAAAGAACAGGAGTTATGTTTTTGGTTCGGTGGCCAAATGTAATGAAGAAGATCATGCAGACAGACAGAGGACACGTTGTAATAAATGCTTATGTGGCAGACAAATGCCATAGAAGCTAACAAATCCCATGGCTACCAAACTCTTATGGCCCAGTGGGCTCGACAAAATGAGAAAGATCTGTTAGACTCGCTAGTCGACGGTTTCTTGTAAAAAAATAAAATTCGTCAACAGCAGGATTCGAACCTGCGCAGGCAAAGCCCAACAGATTTCGAGTCTGTCTCCTTAACCACTCGGACATATTGACTTTCTGTTCAGTCGAATAATTTGATCATTTCTTCATATATCTTTGTCGATTCCTAAGTAATTTTGTAACCATTCATTTGAGGTTCAAGCGAAGATGATTCAGTAGAAGCATCGTCTGATGTTTGGATGCCAATCATAGAAATAATTCACATTCAAATAGTAGAAGTAGATAAACATCATTTTCTTTTTCTTTTTTGGCCAAGAAACATCATTTTCAAGATCTGATAAACGTTACTCTCCTACTCATATAGAGATTTACTGCAAATGGAAACAATTAAAAAAAAAAAACAATGTCTGAAACAAAACAAATGGATTAACAATGTCACAAAGAGCAAATCGCTGAGTTCTCAACAAAAGATTTTCTTATTCTACAAGTAATATACAAATCCATGCCCACAGTCATAATCAACGGCAAATTTATAATATAAGCAAGGAACAAGACAACATATATGTATGTATCTCCCAAGAGTGTCAAATCAATCGATCAAAGCTTCAGAAAGAAAGAGAGTTAGCTGAGTAAAAGAAAATATAGAGATGAATACTGAGAAATCATGAAAGCGATGGAGGCTTTTTTTTCACATGGTACCAGCTCTTCCGGAAGTCGGTTTTGTACTAGGCTTGAATTTGGAGATGTCAACGAGATCCCCAAATAGCTTATCCTCTGGTTTATTCTTAGGTTTCATAGGAGGAAGATAAGACGATGATGATGGTACCTGATGCGACGCCTGGTCTCTGATGGACATGCCATGCATTTGCTGCTCCAGATACGGGCTGCTTCCTTGTTGCTGTTGATTATAACCATATCCATAACCTCCCATCTGGTTTCCATACGCCTGCTGCTGTTGCTGTTGTTGTAGTTGTTGCTGTTGGGCATAGAACTGAGCCATCATCATCTGCTGCTGTTGTTGTTGTTGGGGTGGATAGCCTTGTCCAAGCGCCTGATTAGCTTGGTTTGGCATTGGCTGTTGCATGTACATACCGGTTTGCGGCATTTGAGGATATGGACTGTTGTTGTTTTGGGGCATTTGAGGATATTGTTGAGCATGTGAGAAGCCAACTTGTGTTGGATGCATTTGAGGAGAAAACGGACTTCCTGACTCTGCAGTCGGACTGAAGTCTTGATGCTGAGCTTCCCATGGGGGAGGTGGAAATGCCATACTGTCTTGGGCACCTTCTTCGCATTACAAACAGAACAAATAAGGATTATACATGAGATACACTTAGCTAATACTCTCAAATCTAAAAGAGTGAATTTCTTCTTCGTTGTTATGTCCTAAAAGATATGGTCTGTGATTTAAACTCGGGTATTACCGTAAGATGGCTGCTGTGGTTGTTGCAACTGCTGTGCAGGCTGACTATTCCAGGGAGAAGAGGCCCCCTGCCCGTATGATGGCTGCTCAAACTGAGAATAACCCGCTGGAGGAGCAAATCCATTGGGCTGTTGGAACCCAGCTTCTCCAGCTTGACTAGTTGGTTGCTGATGCAATTGAGGATTCAAAGGGCTATTCGGGAGAGCTGAATTGCCAGTTGGTGCAGATGCAGGACTCGGACTATTGGTATTGTCTCCAAACATATCAATAAGGGCAAGTGCATTTTGATCAGATGCGACCGGACTTGCTGGCTGAGGAGGTCCAACAGGAACAAGGGCAAGATCATCGCCACTGAGGAGATCTATTTTGGAATTGGCTAGACCATTAGTTGCAGGTGGTGCAGGCAGGGCCAACTGATTTAGAATCCCATTACCAGAGCTTGGTGTAGCTCTGCAAAAATGTTGGACATCTTACAAATCAGAAGCTATTTAATAAGACAAATCTTTTTACCCGGTCACTTGGTCCAACCATATATAGGGCTCCAGCTTGCAGTTACGATTGGCAACAAAAATAGATGAATTATCCGAAATTCTAGGGAGCATGACTGTAAAGTTTGGTCTTACGTACCCGTTGGCCTGATTAGTGCTGTCCCCAGTATCAATAAGTGGGGCATCAACATCTACAAGAGATTTTCCTGTCTCAGACTTGGGCTTCTCGATTTGAACAGAACTTCCAGGAATCCCAGAAGCGAGTGCTTCATAACTGGTTAAGACCCGCTGCAAGTCATCATTCAACGCCAGACCTTGGCTTAACAAAGACTCGTCCCTGGATAACAAAGTTGTGAGGTAATCATCGCACTCACAGTAATAGAACTAGTATGCAACATAAAAAGAAAAGTATATGTAACTTGAGAGTAGGAGAAAGAGCTCTTACGAAGTTGAGTTGACTAAATGTACCACTCTTTGTTTGTATGTACGACACTGCTCCACTAGATCGACCATAACCTCCTGTTTAAGGTCCTGAAGAAATCCAAAAAATAAGGATGATTATCCTGAGATAACCACGTAGAAAGCAAAGATAATCAAATTCCACAATCGCAATGTCCAATAACAATCCCAAATATATTCTTCTTATTGTGGTATATTTTGCACCACGCCAACACTTGCAAACAGGTAGTTATCTTTGTCTGCAGCTAAATCGTGTTACCTCCTTGTTCCCCGGCTCTAATGCACTCAGCATTTCCGCAAGCACATCCATGAGACCTTTTGCATTTTGAATCTCCGACAAACTGACAAAGAATTTCGAAAATACAATAGAATAAACATCGAGAAGAAACTGAGGCATGTGATTATGCCTAAATAGTAAACACAGAAGCAAAGAGGCGCAAAGTTAGCACTTACAGACCCTAGCATACATTCCTAATAAGTCCTACAAGAAAAATTGAAACTCTATTACTACACATGTGCTTTACAAAAACTAAAGATAAGTTATTTGGCTGTAATTATTTTCTTGATTCTAATCACGTCTCAACTTCGGTTTACCCTATACCTAGGCTTACAACTACGCTTAGTACAAAAAGTAGCTAAACGTATCTTAAATTTTTTTGTCCGATAAATCCAGGACGTTGGAACTGGCCTAACAAAATCTTCCATCGATTTGTTAAAATTCGTCAACTTAAAATAGCAGAGTTGCAACCGAAGATCTTTACCTCAGTGTCGGAAAGTCTGGCTCTGCCGAAGCTTCAGGCATATCATTACTAGGTCCAGCATTACGAAGATTTGGAGGGTAAGACGTCAAAGGCTGTGTTTGTGGAGGTGTGAACACAGGTGCTGATCTCTCTGATCTCTGAGGGAATACAGCCCCAGCACGCTGAAAAGATGAGTCAGCACTGGTGATTAGGAAACAGTATATGACGAATTTCTTTCAGAACTCACAAAAAAGATCTAAAAAGAATTTAGTATGAGACATATTAAACGCCAATATGGAACATATGGACATCCAGAATCAGAAGCAACAATTTAGTGAAAAAAATATATCGAACAATTTGAGTAGACCTACCAACAATTCCTGGTATCCTGCGTAGTATTGTGGATATCTTGCCCTAGGGCCGCCAAAGGCCTCTTGCCATGTATCAATAAGGACCAGGATCTTCTCTTTGACATGGAAGTCCGGCTATATGCATCAATAGATACCTTGAATTAGAGAGAGGTATAGAGTTTAAAAAAAATTCGGAGAAGAACTTTTACCTTTTTCTTAACTATCCGGACCATCTCATGAATAACACCCTTCTCAGCCACATGCATATGAACCATGTCACCACAGTTCTTCACTATCGTTTCAAGCAGCTAAAACATAACAAATGCATGATGAGCGAATACTATCATTACAAAAACAAACGAGATATAAAATGACGTGGACATAATAGTTCAGTTAAGCAACTTGTAAGTCAGCAAAATTCTCGCGTACACTAGAAACAAAAAGGTGGTATTTGATGTACTTTTTAAACGAAATTTATCACGAACAAGCAATCTCTACGCATGAATCTCTTACACCTTTAGGCTACATGTGTAACTAAAACAACGAAGATATCTAAATGCAGAGTTGGTAAAGCAAAAAATGGTTATTTCGATGCAGTAACCACAGCGGAAAACAAAGAGGAGACAACAATGTTGGAGCTCACAGTTAAGGCAAGAAGTTGAGTTTTTGGATTCCTGCTACCAATCCGTTTTTTGACGCCTTTCACCACATCTTTTGCTTGCCTGCAAAAACATCAACCAATTACAGACATTATGTAGGATCCGTCAGGATTGTAAAACTCGGACAGAGCCATACACAGACCAAGAAAGACTTGGTATACAGAACCATGTCGACTTTAATAGAGTTCAAACTCAGCAGTGAAGCTTATATATATGCACACTAACGGCTAATGAAATCATTTGTTTTTTTTTTCTTTTTCTTAAACCTTAGCCAAAATCAGGCACACAGTAAGTCACACAAGTATTCAAATAGCTCAAAGGAAACATATGGAAGCTATCTAATTCTCTGGCTTTATCTGCTTCTTCAGAACTATGAAATTAGATTTTCATCTCAGTGTCAACTTTGTTAACTGAACCAACAAAACAATCACAGATTCAAATCGTTTCAATACAAAAGGTAGAGAACGCAGGAGCTAAAAGCAAATCAAAATTCGAAGGAGCAGAGAGAGAGGAGAGGAGAGGCAAGCAAGCATACGCTGGATCGCTGTTGAGCATGTCACAGATCTCGAGGTTCATAGCCCAATCAGGTCCGATTAGCATCTCGCTCGTCGCTCTCTCCACCATAGCGTTCACCATCTTCGCTGCTTTGACCCTCAACAAACAAAAACACAACAACCTCCGACAACGAGAAGAGAAAGAGACGAATTCAAAATCAATCAGCAGAAGAGCCGTAGGAAAAAGATCACGCAAGAGATTTCTCCGGCGAAGAATCTCTCTCTCAGGATTTCACGCCTCTCTCTCTCTCCCGAATTTTTTTTTTTTTTAATTTTCGGAATGTTTTATTATTTTATGTTTTCTGTTTTTCAAGAATTAGCCCAAAAAGGAAAATGAAAAGAAAAAGAATAATGGTTAGGTCTACTATTCATCGGACCGTTGGTTTGACCGACCAATTTAATCCGACGGTCATTGTATCAAAGCAGTGAAATGTTAGTTATTTCACCTTTTGAGAGCTACAAATAATGTTTTAAATATCCTGAATAAGATTTAAAAAGCAATGAAACAAACATACTTTACTTTTGGAACTAAAAAGGATGAATTTTTTGACCCAAAAAAAAAGGATGAATTCATATGTGTTGATTGGTGTTTGCAACACACTTTGTATGGTGGAACTGTTAGATAATACTTAATATTTAATATTTTATTTTAAATAATAAATAATCATGACCTACATGATCATATGTTAATGAGCGTTAATGCAACTTTATAGCATTGTTTATCTTACATCTAGTGGCCTTTAATAGTTGTCAACTTTATCATGTTGAGGATGATGGTTTAGGGTGGAATCGAACTGAATTTATATGATGATCAAAAATAAAGTATCCATATCCATAGTTTTTTATTTATATGACATGCCACAAATCTTTACACACATATGTTAATGCAAACAACTTGATACCAAAACCTATGTTATAAATACTTGTTTTACACGTACAGATACAACTTACAAAGAAATGCATTGCATAGGCAGATGCACAGTCATGCACAGTCATGCACAGATGATACTCTCTCTCTCTCTCCTCTCTACAATTTACTCTGTTTTTACTCTCTCTCTCTCTTAATCAGAAGGAGATGATCCCTGCTTGGGAGATGGTGCTATCAAGCACAGTAAGCTGCTCTTCGCAGGAGGCAGACGAAGCGAGAGGAGAGAGAGAGAGAGAGTCGTCTCATACTCAGACCATCTCGAACATGCTAAGACTATGCTCTCTTCTCTCTCTCCTCGCCCTCTCCTATCTCTCTCTCTCTCTCGTTCTCTCTCTCTCTCTCTCTCTCTCTCTGTACAGATTTTGTTCAAACCACCAAACTAATACCAAAATGTAATCAAACAAAAATTACATTACTAGGCAATTTATTAAGCTATAGTCTTTATTAGGAATTTAGGATTTTGGTCGTTGAAACACGATATTGCATGTGTATGTTTTTTTGACATCGAAATAAGGAGCGTTTCATTCTAATTTGCAACCATTTGGAGTGTTAGGGACTAGCCATCTTGGTGTAGAGCAGTGTACGTAAGGGAAGCTGAGCACGTGTGATCGAACATCTTTTGCAAGGCAGTCTAGACGGACATTTAAAGATCTAAGAATCTAAGAGACCGATAATTAAAAAATCAGTTTAACAAGCTAATCCTCCTCACTGTTAATGAGTTTATCAAGCTACTCACGATCCGATTCAAAACGCAATTAATAAAAGAAAAATTCAGAATTGTTAAACCATAACCAAGACATTATGATGAAGATGGACTGATTTTCCACCATAATAAGTTCTCTAATTCATGTTTTCATGACAAAACCACTGTTCCGAATATAGATCAGTCTGTTCTTAAAAAACAACTTTTAACAATTACCAGTATTGTTAATGCAAAACAAAAACAATTTTAAAGATTTAAAAATGTATGAGTCTTATTTTACTACCATATGACAGCTCAAATTTATAAAAGTAATAAGAACATAAATTCAAAATTACAATACCGAAATCAATTGAGAAAGAAGAATTGCAAAATCGATATGAATAATCTATTTCCTTGAATCTTTAAACATTCTGTTGTGTGTGACGGTTTCATAGTGATGAAATTATTTTGCCACTACCAGTTGATGACGAGGTAGTAGATAATGGTAACTGTTTGGCTATCGATTCTCCAGTATTATTAGCCTTTTACATCATTGATCACCTTGGAGAATCTTGTTCAATCCAAAATATGCCTTGTCTTGAGGAAGCATCAATCAATGTTAAGTTTTTCCTCGGCAAGTTAAAAAACATCTCTTTCTACACTGTCCATACTCTTGACTTGTCCGAATAAGTGGTATTCTTCTTAATTTTCTCGTTGTTTTGTTGCAATACGACATGAATTTTTGTGGCTTATTCCGCTCCTAACGGTCATGGGTTTCTAAAAGTCGTTGAAAATAACTACTGTGCTTCAAGAAGAGGTATAGTTGTGTGTATACTCTTTTCTCTCGCTCTTTAAGATGTATTTCAGCTTTCCATATATGTGTTTTATGTTTTCCATCCGTGAGTGCCAATAGATTCATTCCTTTTTCAGTACCAAACCATTTCTCGTAAACTTGTATATATATAGGGTGGTCCTGTGATCATCAGAGTTTCTTATCACTAAGCTTGGACATCAAGTAGGTTATTGATCTTCTTTATCCTGTCTGGTAAATTCACAGGTGGAGTTCGTTGCCTGTCAATCCTGAATGTTGTGTTTGATATCATATGCGGTCTCCTAGCTATATTTCTCGGCTCAAGCCTGCTGACACTAGGAAGCAGCTGTTCTGTGCCACTGTGTTGGTGCTACGAGGTATCTTCATGGGGTTTAGTAATCTTGTATGCTGGAACCACTTTCTTCCTCAGAAGAAGAGATGCTTTAACTATTGACGAAGGAGAGTTTGGGAACAGAAACCATCAGGGCTTGGAGATGCTTGAAGCTAATCCTTTGGAATTCACACACCGGATGAATGTTGAAAGACGAGTGAACGAAGGGTTTAAAGCATGGATGGGTCCATCTTTGTTATCAATCCGAGTTTTACAATCAAGTGTCCAATGTAACAGAGCAGGCAAAGATCATGATTCTTGAAAAGAAGAATTGGTATATGATGGTAACCAAGACAGATAGTATGGTTTCTTCCGAGATTGAGCTCACCAAAACAGACTGATCATTAGGTGATTGAGGATCCAGAAGATCGGAGCGGTTAGGAGTGTTGAGGTTGTATATATACATACACAGTGGATCATCAAAATTAGATTTGGTTGCGTCTTTTGGTCAGTCCACCGTCAGTTTTGATCGTTTACATTGGTTATTTACGGAATGTTGAAGTTGCAGTGTAGGCCTAACAGTACATTTTGACCTTACAGTAACCTTCATATATTCACATTGAAGTAAGCCAAAAAATGACGTTCAACAGTGTAGATATCTTTTTAGCTGTGTTCCAAACTCAATACAATGTAAAAAGTTAATTTATCGAGAACAAATATCTTTTTCGCTATTTAATCAAGTGTATCATGTCCAGAGTTGAAAGATCTACACACATTACAAGAAGAAAAAAAATCAGAGAGGGGATGTAAATAAGACATACATATATTGGATGATCAAAAAAGTTGAGGGCGAGAATGAATGTCCCTTCAGAGCTCTATCAACAAAAGCAGCCTTTTCTATCTGCAACTCTTCAAAAGGTAAGATGAGGGGCTCGAGTAGCCGCCTGGAGAAGCCGAGGATACCTTTGCTTTCCCCGGTGTCCCGCAATCGCTGAAGTCCAAGGCGCGACACTCCACCTGCATTTCCACACAGAATTGGTTCAGAGCAAGTAGTCAACTTATTAACTCAAAACTGCTAAACCTCTTATCTCAACCAGTCAAGATCCAATTTCAACATTAAGTTAGACCAACAACAGATGAAATACTTGATAAAGTTTCCTTGTGACTAGCCATATATGGTTGAGCAGTGAATTATAGCATTGTCAGTAACATATTTTACAGGTAGTTGAGAGCTAAAGGGTTTGCCTAGGGTCTTGGTTTGTGCAGTGGTCGAGAGTCCTCTGGTTACTCAAGTCTCCTCTAAGGTGTCGTTCTTTGGTGAATTGAATAAGAGAGTTCATCGGTTCCAAACTTATTTAGGAATTTGTAAGGATATATTATGTTGTGACAGTTGAAGCTGTTACCTGTGATCGGTTTTCTAGTTGATCGTGAGGCCAATGCTGATTTTCTTTCCCTTGAACAGATTTGTTCAGCTGTCTCTTCTTGAGTATCGTTTCAGGTGTGTCATTATCCAAGACTTCCAAAGCATCTGCATATGCCGTAGCTGTGTGTTCACTTAAGTGCTTCATCAGCCCTATGGCATCATAGCTTCTATCTCCGGGACTCATAAAGCACCCAATGTCCTGAATATAAAAGAAAAAGACCAAAGAATATTTGTCCATCAGCAGGCGCTTCAGTCTAAAACAAGAAGTACAGTATCCAGAAACTAGATTCATTCATAGCTATTCCATCTCCTATTACCTCAAATGTGATTTCTGGAGGTAACTTTGGGCTATGCAAGAAAGAACCAAAGAGTAAAGGAGATTTCCATGGCGATGGGGTACCAAGGAGTTTTTTAAACGGAGTTCCATCGAATCTGTAAAACGAGAGGAACCAAGACGACTTAGAATAAGACTTTCAAGCAAATATATGAATCAACCGAAAAAATCAGGTATCAAACACATACAGAGAAAAGGTGAAAACTTACATGCTACAGTTTTCAATAATATCAAAACTACTCTCTGCAGTGTTGGTTTTATTTCCTGCAATTGCTGATAAAGGACTAGAGTCTACAGTGAATGGAGGTTCTGACGCAGTTGTATTCACTTTGATATCTGGTCTCGATCCACTTTTATCAGGAGAACTTAGTTGCATCTCAACATCATTATAATAAACCGAACTTCTACGAGTTTCTTGTTCCTGGTGCAGAGGGAAGTAACAGATTTAGAGATTAAAGATTGTAAGATTAAACTATTGGAGAACTAGCACCAGAGATAAGACTATGATCCTCGACAAAGACAGCTCAAATAAGTAGATGCAATGTGCTTGAACAAACTAGAATGGCACGTTCCAACAAGAAGAGATATCAATGAACTAGACTGATGTGTTAAGCAACGAGAAGTTCACTAATAGATTCAATATATGTATACCAGAGAGTGCACGTTAAAGCATGTAGAGTAAAAAAGATGGACTCACAATTTTAGCTGAGGTCACTCCTCTTGACTCCAACGTTTCCTCTGGGTTCTTTTTGGCTTCGGAAGAGGAGGCACATTCATTTTTGTTAAGCATAACATCTAAGCGTGAAAAATCTTTAGCCAAGGAGGAAGCCTCAGCACTTTTCAGCAATTTTTCTTTTCTCCTATCAAGCACAGGTGACATCATCAAATCTCGATGCCGCTTCTTTAAGATGGATGGTGTGCCACTGAAACTTTTGGCAGCATCTTTAAGCATGACATCAGGGCTCTTTTTACTACATGGTGAATCCCATAACCTTAACGGAGTTGTACAATTCATCGAAGAGATCATCAGCTGGCGGATACCAAAGGGACTGTACTCTTGCCGCAAGTCACTATTTGATGGTAAAAGATCACAGCTGAAGAAAGGAATATCTGCACTTGGAAAGCGTGGAGGCTCATAACAGAGAGATCCTTTGTCTTTTTCAGCTGGCTTATCGTCAATAGGAAAACTAATCTTATCCACTCTAGAAGGAGAAGTAAAATTATTCAGAGGTACTAGCTTCAAAGAATCCTTGGGAATATATGACGGCTCCTGCTGTTCTGGGATACCATCATTATCATCCTTTCCATAGGAAGTTACATGTCCATCAGTGTCGATGAAACCATCATTTGTATCCACTTTATGTTCTAATGCAGTAGCTTCAAGAAGGTGACAATCTTGAACAGAATTGTTAGAATTTGAAGGATGCCAGGATAAAGCTGGAATGTTTTCAGTTTCAGATGCTGGAATAGATTCTTTGCCCTTCCGAGTGTCAACTAAGTTCTGATCTTGCTCACCAGAAGATATACCGGTATCTTCCGTATTTGAGAAAAGAACCCTACAGCACTCCTCGTCCGTGATCAAAGTTTGAGGTTGTGGATGCATACTTGTGTCCGAGTTTGGCAAAGAAGGTTGATCACTTAAGCTGACAGAATTTTGAAAAGCTTGGCATGCTCCATTTTTTTCATCTCCCTCCATGTTATCGGTCATTAACTGAGAACAGTCTAGATCGAGGTCCTGTTTAGCATTATTAGATACACCCTGCAAGTGATCCTCTGTAGCTGTGGTAGTTCTAACCTCGGTCAAACCATTATGATTCTGATACTCCTTTGAGGATTCTGCTTCACAGAAAAATTCGGGGACAACAGTTTTGACATCTTTATGAGATGAAGAGTTTGAGATTTGCTGCTCTGTTCCTGAAGGCAACTCAGGAGTATAGAATTCTTCGTTTGCAGGTTTAACCTCATCTAGTAAATCATTGGTCGATTGTGAACGGCTGAAAACAGTTGAAGCTTGGCTGCATTCTGATTCTTCAGCATCAGCACCTGGCCTGAAATTACCTTCATCTCCACTGCTTTGCATCCACGAGGAAGATGAAGCTATGGAATTGTTCTGGATGGGAATGAGTGGCGAGCTTTGACTCTGATCTAAAAGACCTGATGCGTAGTAGGAATCCAGTTTCTTCTTAACTGAGCTGTTCCAGTGATTTTTTATTGAATTGTCTGACCTATGGAAACATAAGAACAAATAACCAAAGAAGGAAGGATAGACCATAATCATCAGCAGAAAGCCCTTTCTTCCATTAGGAAATAAACCACCAAATTTTCAGGACAAATGGAAAAGACATGTACCTTCCTGGCAAAAATTTCGTTAGCTCTGCCCATTTATTCCCATAAATTTGATGTGCACGAATAAGGGTCAGTTCCTCTTCCTGTGTCCATGCATTTTTATTAATGCCAGGGTTAAGATGGTTATGCCACCTACATCAGCCACAACATTGTTCATGTGTATCTAAGCACCATATAAAGTAAAAAAGTGTAGTTGAAATTTTCATGGCAAAGGAAGTAGAGATTGTATGTATACCTTTCCCTACATTGCTTTCCTATGCGCCCAGGTAAATGCTGAGATATAGTAGACCATTTCGTTGGCCCATATTTTTCTACCAGAGCAATTATTGTGTCATCCTCCTTTGAAAATATGGAAAAATAAGATGTCATTAAACACACTACAGATATAAACATGTACTACACTGAAACGACTACCGCGCAGAGCAAAGTTGAGTGAAGCATATATAACGCAATCACCTCTTTTGACCATGGCCCTTTCACAAGCTCTGGGTTTAGGACCTTTTGCCATCTATGAAGACACTGGACA
Source organism: Brassica juncea (assembly GCA_018703725.1). NCBI lineage: Eukaryota > Viridiplantae > Streptophyta > Magnoliopsida > Brassicales > Brassicaceae > Brassica > Brassica juncea. The sequence continues at coordinate 74,265,176 of CM031936.1, read as the reverse complement.
TCAGTCCGATCTTTAAAACATTCAGCTGAAAAGGTGAAACAAATAAAAATCACACATTACCACCTTCATCAAAGACTACAAATAGACACGGCAGCTAAAACATAACGTTGATATGATCTTTAAGTTCCTTCTAAAACGAAACAAGGACAAGAATGAATCAGAATTTGCTAACTTGACTTACCAATCTTCTTCCAGTTCTTTCCTTGAAAACGCTCGACAGCTTTGCACAAGACTTCGTCCTGATACAGGAAACCAAAAATTAATCACACAGAAAAGTTGATAGAGACAAATGTTGCAAAGGATAGATGACACGCCAACTAGTTAAATCAAACTGTACAAAGCAACAATTGGGTGTGATACAACCAACAAATTACATTACTCTAGTGTGGCAGGATACATCTGTGATTCAAAACTTGTCTGATTCACAAAAAAAAAAAAGAAGAAAGCAAGAATCAGATAGACAAAAGAACTCACCTCTTCAGCGGTCCATTGCCCTTTGGTGGATCGTCTTGCAGGGCCACATGGCCTCCTATGAAAGTGTTAAACACATCATAACTTGCAACATTAACCTGAGAATGTCTTGTTGAATGCAAAAATATGGTGCTAAACAGAAGCAAATCAACCTCAACACCGACAGAAAAAAAAAAAAAAAAAAAAGAAGTGAGAAGTTGAACCATACCCGTGACTCCCTTTCTTGTTTCCTTCTTGTGGAATAGTGGGGGCTTTCATCTCACGCTTCATACTGAGAAAGAGAAACAACAATATAACAACTCCCTAAAGCCAGTGTCTTTGGTGTTGTCTCACATACCGTAACAATGCCTACAATCTGAAACAAAGCAAACCATAAAGTTAAACACAATCAGCATGAGCTTACAGAGTGAACATTCCCAGAAACTAAAAGTTTAAAAAAAAAAACGGTGAAGAAATGCTACAAATTGAAATGAATAAAAGCAGAAATTAGCTTCAGGTAATTGAGATTAGGTCCTAAAAACAACAAAGCTTCAAACTTTTTCTAAACAAAACATCAGAAAAGTTTAAAAGAGTAGATTTTTGATGACTGGAACAAGTTTGGGTGTGAGACCTTAAGAAGAGGGAGACACGATGCTCATCTGAATCAATCCAGAATAGAACCGGTAAGGCTCAGAGTAGAAGCAGCAGATCCACTAAATCCAGAAAATAATCAAAACGATGAATCCAGATGAAGAAGAGGAAGAAGAACACAAATCGATATAAAGAGGAGAGAGAGATGTGAGAGAAAGGTTTTCTTCAATCAAACATGGAGGAGAGGCGGAATTTGAATTGAGGATCGATCAAAAGAGGAAGATGATCTGAGCCGTTGATTTTATCTAGTCTCCCATTAAAGTTCCACGCCTATAATTATTTTATTTTATTTTTATATTTCCATTTAACAATACGTTTTCGAGACTGGCGTTAACAGCTATCTCCTCTTCCTTCTATTCCTCTGTCCTCTCATTTCAAAATGCAGAATAACCCCTAACAACTAATGTGGACCAAAGTCAAACTAAACTTTTCATTATTAATTACAGCATCTCAAGTAATCAGTGATGTCGGAGGAATAATTTCTGTAATTAATACTCGTTTTAGTTCTTGTAGATAAAAACTTTCCCAAAATAACAAAACTTGCAAAATAGCAACTACTAAAAACTTGATTGCTGATTTCTAGTTATACGGCATCACAACAAGTCACAGGTAGATAATAAAGGTTTGGACTGTGAGGTCACACGTAGCTAAAGTCAAAACTAGAAAGAAATACACTGAAAGCCAGTCTTCTAAAATGCACCAGGCGCTCATTACGCGGGAGATGACTGTATAGCGTCTAAGCATATAGGCGGACGCCTAAACGGGGTATATACGGATATATAATTTTATACAAAATATAAATATAAAATTAATATACATACATTAGTTTCAAAAAATAAACATAAATATATTTAAAATACAATTTTTTGTACAAGTATATAGTTTAACATATATAAATAGTCTTAAATTATAAAAATTAAAATCATTTTAAATATATAAAGATTGAAAAATTTAAAATGATTTTTCAATAATTAAACTAATATCTACAATCATATAAACACATAAAATAAATAAATTTAATATAATAACATTAATGTAATATAATAATAATATTAAAGTTCAAAATCCGCATATGCGTCCGCGTAGACTGCATAATGTCTGCCTAAACGCTATAATGCGCTCGAATTATATAAATCCGCATAAAATACTGTATAACGTGAAAACCGTACGGTCGGCTACCGTATAGCGCCTAGACACCGCCTAGGCGGGCGTCTAGACCGTATTTTAGAACACTGCTGAAAGCAGAGTGTCACGAGCTAAAGAAAGACAAGAGTGGAGATTGAATGTATCATCACCGGTGCCGGCTTAGAGCATGTGCTCATGGTGCATTTGCACCAGATCCTTAATTTTTTGACAATTTTCTTTAGGAAGTTAGGGTCCTGATTTGATAAAAAAAAAAAAAAATATATATATATATATATATATATATAGTTTAGGCCTAGTTTAGAATAATTTTATCCGAGCACAAGGCCTAGTTTAGGCCTGATTTGAGCCGGCCTGATCATCACCATGCTTCCACCTTCCCCTCTTTCTCCCGAATCTCCCTCCTCGTTTTCCTCCCCTGCATAGACCACAACTCGAAGAACCAAATGACCACAACTTCTTAGCACAACTGAACCGAACCTAAGCTATAACCAACTTAGCACAACAACATGGACATAAAAAAAAAAAAAACATGGACTTAGTTTTCATGATACCAACCCTTAAATATATTCAAATACGAAAACATGTACTCATTTCAACCAAAACCAGCTCTGGTGAAGTGCTGAATCCAATTGGTATTTGAAAGAAGTTTTTCATCAGCAGCAAAGAGCTCTTCATCAGTCATTGTTGATTTCAAAAGTGATGTGAGTCCCTTTTCTTCTTCCTCTAAATCATATTCTTCAGTCTTGTTTCGGTTCTGACGAGCTACGGAGGATTGCTTTTCGCCGGAAGACTCAGGCGGTGGCTCGTCGGAGGGTAACCAATCTCGTCCCTCCTTTTAAATGTATTTATTTACAAATTATGCCATTGGAATACCGGTTTACTAAATATTGCGGTTTAGATGAATACGCGATTGTTTTAAACCAAAACTAAAAAAAAGTCCCCAAAATCAAAGTTATCGCGTATACTATTACCTATCAAAATCACCGACGTGTTGTTCACGCGCCCAAGTGCGACTGGGGAACACTAAAACATGAATTTGGGGGACTAAATCATAATTTTTTTCAGAAAAAAATTTATACATATGATTATATCATTAAAAGGTACTTGTTAGAAGCTGTTTTAAAAAGTTTAGAGCATTTTGAAATTTGTAAAAAAGTTGAGCTAGGAGGAACCATACTATTTTGTTGTAACATCATGTTGTTTTTTTCTGCATGTAGTTAGGAAAAACAGCATGCAGTTTGTAGGCTAGTTTTTTGTTGGAAACCAGAATGAAGAGAGAGACCACTATGGTTCACACCGCTCAAACCGTGGCTATGAGGAGGATATTGAAGCTGAAGTGCAACGTGAAATTAGGTTGGTCTTTGGTCTTAATTTTCATTGTGTAGATTTTGTTATTATTCAAACAAATAAAGATTATTACTTGCAAGTGCAACCACAACATCTTAGAGAAAATATGCGTGCTATATTACTTTTACAAAACAAATAAACTTTTGTTTTTATGATATAAACCGTATATTTAGTAATATTAAGTCTAACCGAATAACTAAAACACACCAAACTTTTTATGCAATGAATAAATGATAAGCAAAACTTATATAAAATTATCATCGATAAGAATATACCAGCGAAAATGGTTGAATAAAGGAATGAAAAATAACCGTTTTCATGAGCTGCTTCACTTTTGTCTATGTTATTCTAGATTCCAAATGGCTAATCCTTTGTTTATTAAAGAAATCTCAAGTCTTGGGTCCTATATTTAGTTTTGAACTTCTTTTGATTTAACCTCTTCGAGTGAAGGGTTTCTGGCTTTTTAGCCAATTCCATTGATCGTCATTTTTACTTGCCTTGCATCCGAATGTGCACCTTATTTAAGAAACAATTGGTTGAGAATAAGTTGACAGCTAGCTAATCTGATTCAAGCAAAAAGGGAAACAGTGAGTAATAAAACTAAGCAATAATATAAAACGGAATGTAGCAGAGGATGTTTTTATGTACCTTGACAACACCAAATTTTCCAAAAACCGCCTTGAGATCTTCATGCAAGAAAACATCTTTGTTATCTTTATGGGTAGCTAGAGCACCCTTTTCTTCTCTTTCTCCATTTTTATTTGGAGAATCAGAAGACTCCTCGTCATCATCATCTTCACCCTCTGTTCCTTGGCCCTGAACGTGATCAGTGTTTTCTTTATCCGCATCAGGATTATCTGCCGGCTTTGATTTATTTTCATCCACTGTCTTATCAGTTTGCTCCTCAGGAATCTTTTGTTCGGTGGTAACCTCTTCAGCTGAGCGCTTTAGAGTGAATGAAATGATCAAACCTTTGGGATAACTGCATTATTACAAACCAGCCATAATCAGTTCACAAACATTGATAACAGCAAAAGACAAGGAAATTAAATAGCAGTAGTCAAACTCCTACTTTGCCTCATAATCAGAGCCCTTGTTCTGATTAGCAGAACCCTTTTGAGAACGGTAATTAGCAAACTTTTCTTCATCTTTCTCCCTATCATCATCATCATACTCTTTCCTGAAAAATATTATCTTCAGTAACGCATACAAACACAATCAATAGAAAAACAAAACGAAATGAGAAAGAGTCAAGTAAACAGATCAATGGATAGAGGATTTTACCTTTCCATACTGACTGAAAAAGGCTTCCACGTCTTCCCTTTTAACATCGTAAGAGAATGGTGAAGCAGCTACAGTTCTAGCACTAAGTTGTTCAATCAAATCTTCTAGCTTCAACAACTCTGTACTCCTAGCTACCAACTCTTTGCCCTGTGTCTCAATGTAAAAGATTGGTCTCAATGTAACTAACACTTGTGAAACCAAAGCTTATTCTACTGAAGTTTGATTCTATCATGCACTTATAAGCTTAAAAAGAAATAAACTCACCATCATCTGAAACCTTGAGAGCGGAAGAGGTTCGAAGAGTATCAGCAACAGCTTTGATGGTATCTTCAGGAACGTCATCTCCTTTAGAATCACCCAACTTCAAATAGCCTCTCATTTTACTGAAGGAACATATCAACGCCAAACTAACCACTGTTCCACCAAAACCCAAACATCCAACACTTAGCAATAACAAAAACAAAACAAAGAGAATGAATTGTTCGAAAGTTAAGAAAATTTACAGCCATCTTCACTCTGTGTAATGGTCTTCTTGAGGAAATCATCAATGGGAAGATTACTATCACTGAAGTAGAACTCCACCTAAAACAAATCATTAGTAAGAACATCATTATTGACGGTCTCTTATTCCGGGTTTCTTAGGGAAAATAAGAGACTGAAGTAGAACTCCACCTAAAACAAATCATTAGTAAGAACATCATTATTGACGGTCTCTTATTCCGGATCTCTTAGGGGAATTAAGAGACTGTCTCTTATTTTCCCTAAGAGACCTGGAATAAGAGATCGCTAAAATAATGATGCTCTAATTGTTAGAAGAAATTGCTTCTTCTTCAACAAAGCAGAACAAAAAGTTTTATTTGTGAAATATAAAGACTGCAATCGGTGCTCTGTTTCTAGAAAGAAAAAAAAAAACAGAGTAATACTGAAACTTATTATTTTATTAAGACAACACACATACACTTATATAGGTTCGACAATACTTGACTAAACATTGTGACTTTTGGAACAAGAGACACAACTCTCTAATCTAAAGTCACGACTCTTACACACATCGTTTGATACAACATTATAACTTACTTAATAACTAAATAATATACGACTAAGAACTCAATTACAACTAATATCATCAACTGAAAACAAAAAAAAAGGTGAAGCTAGAGAGAGAGATGGAAGAGTAAGAACCTGTCGCAGGACCAGTTTTGCCGGCTCTTCGGTTAGACAAGGAGTCGACATGTTTTGTGAAACTTGAAAGACCTTCCATCTTCGTCTGTATTACTATTTTAGAGCCAATTTGCAAATATGTCTATTTTATTTTTCGACTTTTAATCCTTTGTTTTAGTTTTATATTGTTGCATAAGACACTAGTACTTTACTATCAGTCTATAAGATTTGATTTACGGAATAAATAATTTCTGGTGGTGTCACTTTTTTGTCAACATTTTATTTTCCTACTCAATTTAGAAATAGTAAAAAAAAGAAGAGTTAATTGGGTTCACTTAAAATGGCCCATTAAAACACATTACTTCAAACCTAACAAACTTTTAAATTTTTATCGACGTCGGCTTTTGAAAAGAGGCTCTTTCAAATTCACGTTTTGGTGGTGACATATGGATATAACTGGTCAGCTCAGCTGAATTTTAATTTAGCTTAGAGATTAATCTGTTATCTAAATTTTATTGTGTGTTTTAGTATATAAAAATATACATTTTTATGCGACTAAAAATAAACTAAAATTATAGTATTGCAAAAGATTTGGTGATAATATTTTAAAGCCATACATCTTTTTTTTTGAGCAACAAAGCCATACATCTTATTAATTAATAATATATATTTATATCAGTCGGAAACTTTTCTCAGATCCAGTCCTATGATATTGGTGTTCAAGACCACTAGGAGAATTATCAAACATGGGCATGACCATTATGCCTAAAGGAAAGTAAAAAATAGTTATAATCAATCCTCCCCATCCAGTGGATCCAAGCATACCAAGTACAGCAAACCAGATTCCCAATGCAACGGTACATAACATGTGGTCTGATGTAAAATCTTCTGCGGGCCAGTAAAGTTGCACAATCAAAATCAAGGCTGTTATAAGAATCATGGCAAAGTAGCATGCCTCAAATCTGATCATCTCTGGGACAAAATAAGATATACGATACATAGCTATCGCCACGATGTAAAACAAGTTCCAACGCCCATCTTTTTCTAGTCGATATGTTGGGACTGGAACATCTTTGAACATGCACCAAATTACCATACCAAGGTATACAATACTCGTTGCACCAGTTATGAACCATCTGATCGAGGACAATACAATTAATACTTTTTAAAAAATAATCCAATATTACACTATATATATATATATATATATGACAATGATCGATTTTCTTACGTGTATTTGGGCATATTAAAATCATTTGGATTCTTCCAGCATGTAACTCCAGAGAACAAAGCTACTGCTGATATTAGCAAGGCATAAAAATAAAAGTATTTACGACAGTTACGACAAGTCACTCTTTCGACCCTTTTCTCACCACTCATTCCCTCGCCACTCATTCTTTGTCAAATAGGACAAGATAAACAAATTGAACACAAAGTAAGAAGAAACAATGGATGTTTTTTATCAGATGATTCGACGAATGTACTTAGTTAGCTCCCAAGCTACCTTTATATACTTGTGAATCCAAAGTGATAATTATTAAGGGGAAAAAACTAATGTAACCCTTATTTATCAATTAACTACTAGTTTGACTCTATTTTTTTTAATTACTAGTTTGTTTTTATACCCAGTTTATCATTAATTACTAGGGAAATATTAATGATTGTACCATCGGCAAACTTATTTTGTTGCCACAAACTTAAATTATGGCGGCAAATTTATTTGAGAATTTATAGACTTACATTTGACCACATATTTATTAATTTTTCACAGACTTAATTAGGAATAGTTAGATTTTTGTTTGAATATAAATTTACATAATTTGAATAGATTTATATAGAAATTGATAGATTTGTTTTTCCTTTGACAATATATTTACTTGTTTTTGGCAGATTAATTGCGTATTGACTGATTTATTATTATTTGACTACAAATTTACTTAATTTTGACAGATTTTGTTAGGATTTGATAGACTTATTTGTTCTTTGACCACATATTTAATTACAATTTGACAGATTTCTTTAAACATTTTCCAGAAAATTATTACGATTTAGCAGACTTATTTATTATTCAGCCAAAAAATATTTAATTTCACTTAACCGAAAACATACAAACCAATAAAAAATTTGAATAAAAATTAAGTAAATAGGCAAAACCAAAATTAATTTAAACCAAGAAAAGAAGAAGTCCTAATCTATTATTAACCCATCACGTATTCCTCGTTACGTAGTTATGTTTTCTTGTTGCCATAATTTTTATTTCTTTTTCAATCATGATGCAAAATAAAATTGTGTGATAGATGGATATTTGAAAAAAAAAACTAAATGATTATTTGGTGTTGATAAAAAGGGGGAATAAAATTTTACTGGTAAATAATCAAATTTGTTACAAAGGTGTGGTTCAGATGGTGATGAAGAGGACAAGTTTCTACACTTGATGCAAATTTAGATTGTTTGTGCATGGTAGATGTAGATGTATGTTCGGAAAAAAAAATGACTATTTGGTATTGACAAAAAAAAGAGTAAAAAATGACGATGACATAATTGAAGTTCATTTGAAAACATGAACCACATCAATTCAACTGATAATTACGAAGCTAAAATCAAATCAAAGACATAATGTCGACGTGCCACTGCTTGTTCTTCCTGAGAGCTTCAAGTCCTACCTCCTCCCACCTCTCTCATCTGCAACTCTCATAAGCGTATGCATCATCCTTTTAAGCCCACATTACTAAATATCTGCTCCACTGTCCAAAAGTTTACAAAACTAATTATAAAGTTCAGTGTGCCATTATACTTCTACTACATACAAAGAGTATCCATACAAAGAGACTGAATTGTTCGAAACTTAGAAAATTTAACCAACGGGGTTGGGCTAGAGGTACTCGAGGACTGCTCCTAATACGGTAATTTTCAGTTTGATTGCTGTTGGTCACCGAAGGATTTAAAAATATCGGCATGTCCTGGATCTACAGAATAGTCGGTTGGTTTCGGCTGTCGGACACTATGGTTAATTAAAAAAAAGAAAGTTAGAAAATTTATAGCCATCTTCACTCTGTGTAACCGTCTTCTTGAGGAAATCATCAATGGGAAGATTACTATCGCTGAAGTAGAACTCCACCTAAACAAATCAATACTAATATCATCAATTGAAAAGAAAAAAAAAACTGGTGAAGCTAGAGAGAAATGGAAGAGTAAGAACATGTCGCAGGACCAGTTTTGTCGTCTCTTCGGTTAGACAAGGAGTAGACATGTTTTGTTCCGATAGGTAGAGAGCAGGAGGAAGAGAATGAGGGGGAGAAGAGATTGTGAAAGAGAAAGGGTAACTAGGGTTATCGTTTATTGAGAGACACCGTCCATGTTCGTCTGTATTTTGGAGCCAATTTGCAAATATATCTATTTTATTTTTAGACTTTTGATCCTTTGTTTTAGTTTAAAATTGCGCTGCCCTAGGCCACTCATCTCGTGCCTTCTACACACGAAAAAGGTTGCCATGAAACGGATATCCGGATCCATTCCAGGCCTACCCCCAAATGTGGCAAATATTTCATAAATCATGGAAAGATTGTTTTATTTATTGTTAAACATACGGGTCAATGTCAACAAATATTAACCATAATTGAAACCCTGTTATTCTTATCAGAAGTTATTGTTAAACGTACTGGTCAAAACTTTCTTCAATAATCATTAAGAAAAAAAAAGCAATTGTGTTTGCCAAAAAAAAATGAAGTTAATGTATGTTATTAGTATTCTATCTGTTCAAAGTTATTAGGTAAGGTCTTTTAATAATCTAAGACTTACTAATTAAAATTTTAAGCTGTGGCACATTAATTAAGTTTAAGATTTAGTTTGAATATGTTGTATCATGTATCAAACTAGGAAAATATATTAATGCTTAAAATTATGACTGATTAAAAGAAGTTAATGTTTGTTATTAGTATTCTATCTGCTTAAAGTTATTAGGTAAGGTCTTTTAATAATCTAAGACTTACTAACTAAAATTTTAAGCTGTGGTACAATAATTAAATTTAAGATTTAGTTTGAATATGTTGTATCATGTACCAAATTAGGAAAATACATTAATGCTTCAAATTATGACTGATTAGTACTTTAGTGGCATATAATACTGTTGACTGTTCACAAAATAAAACGATACTAGGTGGTTGCCCGCGAATTCGCGGATATAAATATTGTATGAAAATATATATTATGTATAGAATATCATAAATTTTCCATAAATTTGATCTAAAATAACTGATGAATATTTATATGTAAGTGCTTGTGGAATTATATATGTAAGTATCACATTAACCTCACCATCACATATTATGCTTCTTCTCCAGCTTTTTCTTATTTTTTCGTTATTATTTCGTTTTTCATTAAAAATTTGCTAACGTTTTCCTAATTTTTTACATATTTTTTGCTAAATATTGATTTATCTCTCAAAATAGTAATACCAACCATACATGAACCAAATATTCATTTTATAATTCTTTTGAACATAACATTATCTTATTCACTTTATTATATGATTTAAATGCAAAAAAAGATTTTAATCAAAGTTTTCACACTGTTCAATATAATTCGTCCAATCTTCAAAAACCTAATTATTTATAAAACATATATGGAAATTATAAGAGAATAATAATTATTATAGATACTATAATATTTTATATCAATATGAAATCATTATATTGATTTCTATAAAAAAAAATTATATTCATTATTTTATTAGTATATAAATATAAAAAATTGATCAAATATTATTACACTTTCTATAATTTATAAAATTAGCTACCATATATTATTATTTGTAATATCATTTAGTTTATTTGGCAAGTGAAAATAATTAGCTAGACTTACATTTTATTTTCGATCAAATCAAATAAATAAAAATTATAAAAAGTTTAGTTTGTTATATTATGTAATTTTTAAATATAAAAAAAATTAATCAAGTGTTATTATTCTTTATATAATTACAATAATTAGTTACCATAAATCATTATTTTTAATATAGTTTAGATTATTTGGCAAGTTATATTAATTCTAGATTTGTTCTTTTATTTAAATCTAAACCAAAGTAAATAAAATCAAAAATTATTGACCAAACAAATTCTAACAATTTTCTTAAAACTTCAGAAATGATTGACATGTATACAAAAGTCATTTAAGTGACTTCTCGTTTAATCTATTGAAGAATTTCTATTTTTTATAAATATTTTATAAACTCTTTTAAATAATTTAAAATTATGATAAAATAATTTTGTAAGCCATGATAGATAATTTATAAATTTTTAAAATTTTTTATAAATGACTTATAAGACATGTATGGATATTATAAGACATTAATAACTATTATAATATTTTATATATGAATATGAATATGATGTTTTATATAAGAATATGACATCATTATATCGATTCGATAAATTGTGTTGTATTGATTAATTTATGTAGTATATACATTATTCAACTTTCTATAATTTTGACAATAAGTTACCATAAACTATTAGTTGTAATATTATTTAGCTTATTTGGTAAGTGATACTAAACCCTAAACAATAATCTCTAAAGTGTAAACTCAAATGTTAATATATTCTTTGATTGGTGTTATTTTTGAAAAGTGGTATTTAACTTGTGGTATTTCTAACAATTTTTTTTTTATGTATTAAAAGCTTAGTTTTCCAAAAGAAAGAATTGTCGTTTCATACGAATGAAGCTTTTGTGTATATAATTTAATCAATGCATGTCAATAGAGTTTTAAGGGTGTAAATGGAGCTGTATATAATTCACACAAGTATTTGTAGTCGGAGCAGCATAGGCCACTTCTCTTTGAACTCATATAGTACAGAAGATCGAGCACACACGTCCCGAGAGTCCATAACTGATGACGAGAATTGATGATGTTCTTGCCAAGACTCATCTTTAGTTTGGAGAAATTTGAAACCAGTGAAAAGAAGAAAAGAGATAGTAGAGAAGAAATGAAGAATCGTCAATGACATAGGATTGTTGCATCTGATTTATTTTGTATAGTAGATTTTCCATATGATCAGTTCGACACTTTACATGTTACGAAGATATTGCCCCTAAACTGCTATGTATATTTTATTAATATATTCATTACTATTGTTGGCATTGTTTTCAACATTACTATTTTTGTCAGGTGTCAACGATCTAATAAACACAAAGAAAAACTACATCAAGATTTGACTTTTGAGAATATCAGCATATATATATATATATCAACTCCGATACTTAAATACGTTTATGTACTAAAAAGAAAATTATCCTCTAACTGTATTGTAGACATCGATTATATCATTACACCCCTTGTCGCATCAAACACGCACATGAGACGTGAATAGAGTGAAATTTTAGAAAATGTTACAAAATCTGAGAGCTTCCATAATCTAACATAGCAGCGATCAATCAACTTTTGATTAGGTGGTAATGTTGTAGTGCTTTAGGCAGGGGTTTAGCAATAGTAACACTCAACAAGACGGATTGGATTTGGCATGATTAAATTTGTGCCTCTTTATTTTTTCATATATTCTTTTATGCAGCTAAAATTATTTGTTCCTAAGATATTTTGTGCAATATGGAGAAACAATCTTCACGTTCGCATCTAGCCATTAGCCGCATATATTCATTCATACACATGACACATTGATACCATCTGTATGTAGCTTTTGTTCTCAACCGGCGATGAACTGATAAGATCACAACCAGAGTAAATCGGTGTCAATTTGGTATAAGATTGAACAAAGATATGGCATAGTGTGTTCTCCTAGCCTATATTAGTGGGAACTCTCCCACATGTTTACGTTATGTTTAGTTGGTAATTAATTATTTTGTGAATATATATATACTTATCTTATTAATTGAAGGAGAAGAAGAAATCGCAGTAACTTCTGTTTTATTTTATTAGTTTGTTTTTCACAAACTCTCTTATCTTTGAAGAGGAGACTTAATTGGCATCAGAGCAACTTATGTTCTAAGATATCAAAAGGGTGATTGGTTCACTCCTAAACATGAACACACAACATAACCTCCCTAGTCTCTCTAGTCACAGTTAACACTTCCATTTATTGAATCTTTACTTGTCAACGTAATAGGTGGCTCGTTCATATAATTAAGACCTGTTTATTCACGATTACTGTGACAAAAAAAAAAAACTAAAACATATTATGTATTTAAAAATACATAGCGTATCTTGTTTTAATATATATTTACTATTCTTGGCATTGTTTTCAACATTACTATTTTTGTCAGTTGACATCGTTCTAGTAAAGCAAAAAACTACGTCAAGATTTGACTTTGAGAATCTCAATACTTTAAATACTAATTTTTTGTACGAAAAAGAACATTATCCTCTCTAGCTGTATTGTAGACCTCGATTATATCATTACACCGTTTGTCGCATTAAATACACACATGACATCCCATATAAATGTAATAGTTTAGAAAAAAAAAAGCAAAAAATGTTACAAAATCTTTTCCATAATGCTAACATATATAGCAGCGATCAATCAACTCTTAATTCATTAAACTAGACTTTGACCCGCGCACCCGCGCGGGTGTTATTTCAGTTTGTAACATATAATATTTGTAGTTGTTTTCGATTAATACATGTTTGACTTTGTTCATAAGTAATATATATTGTGTTGTTGTTTGATCTATACATAAGTTATATAGATCTTGTTGTTTGAACTTGTTGTTTGATCTATACATTTCGACCATGATTTTTAAATATTTATAAGTTATGTCGGTTGCTTATTTGGTTTTGGATATTGACGTAAAATAAATACATTAAATCATTTGTATATTAGATAAATTACTTTTAATTACATTTATAAGAAACTTATTTAATCTATTAACTTTTTATAATTTATGTAAATTATATAAATTATTTATATAAAAGTTTTAAGTTTATTTTAATTTTATTACTTTATATTTGTAATAATTAATATTTTAAAAATAGGAATACTGTAATATAATTATTTTACATAAACTGATGTTCTATTTTAATATTAAAAACAAAATATATTATAAAGTTTTGGTGAATGTTTGTATATAAAATGACAATATTGTAATAATTATTTTGCACGAATATTTAAAAATGGACCTTTAATATTTATATACGAATTTGAAAAAATTTAGTTGGCCCATCATTTATATAAAATTTTTAAGTTTATTTTAATTTTATTACTTTATATTTGTAATAATTAATATTTTAAAAATAGGAATACTGTAATATAATTATTTTACATAAACTGATGTTCTATTTTAATATTAAAAACAAAATATATTATAAAGTTTTGGTGAATATTTGTATATAAAATGACAATATTGTAATAATTATTTTGCAAGAATATTTAAAAATGGACCTTTAATATTTATATACGAATTTGACAAAATTTAGTTGGCCCATCATTTTTTTTTTGGCGCAAAGATCAGCAACACAATTTTATTCTTGTAACTAAAAAAGTCATCGATAATTTTTTTTATTAAGGGTTGGTAGTGCAGAAGTCGAGCTATGTTGTATCGACCTTATTTATAAATACATGCTAAGATATTAGGAAGGTATCTATCATGTAAAGCTTGGTCTAAAAACTAAATCACAAATATTAGATTGTAGTTGTGATATATGAAGTATAATAAATAAGATATCAAATGATCTTGTTGACAAAAGATATCACGTGATTTTAGGAAACTAATATTTAAGCTAGTGTATTTAGCGTGATATTAGGTTGTTAGTAACAATTTATTTCATTTAATTTATGTATATTCGTAGGATTATGCCAGTGGCAATCTCTTGTAATTATTTAGGAAAAATTAGGGTTAAATACTAAATGTACTTCAGTTTTAATAGATTAGATGGTAATGTTGTAGTGTTTTAGGTTTAGCAATAGTAACTGGTTACAAAAGTTATGTTCCCACACATTATTCGGTAAAACCAAAATATATAAAGTCAACGCAACCCGCTCACCACCTTCTTGTAAAGCTGTAATCTATTAAGTAACAAAGGAAACAACAATATAAATGACAAGATAGAGGGAGAGAGGCAAAACCAAGCGTGAAAGAGGGATAAGAAGAAGGAGAAAAAAATGTCGATGACGACTTCAGAGGCGAGATCGCCGGTACCGTTGTTATTGAGAAGAGGTAGGTCTTCCACGGCGTTAGGGACGTCGGAAGAGAGATCGCCTTCATCGTTACTGTTCAGAAGAAGGTCGAGCAAAGATGTGGGGAACATAACGTCAGTTTCTAGCAGTCTCTTGCCTGCGTTTGGGACAGTCATCGAAAACGAGAAGAACCCTTCTTCCAAATCTTTCATCGTTCTTCCTTATGATCGTCGTTACAGGTTATTATTATTGCAATATTCTTACTACTACTAATTACATATACGAGATGATGAGACCTTATGTTGTAAACAATTATGAATCAAACGTAAAAATACAAAAACACTTAGAGAAAAATACGATTAAATCATATACTTATATGTTTATAATCTATATATTGATTATATGAATTAATAGTTTACAGTACTCTTTAGATCCTCATTTATATAGCTTATAACTTCCATATTCATTTTTTTTTTGAATAAACTTCTACTTTATTAATTCAGAAGTACATATATAAAATACCCCTAAGTTTTCACTTTTATTTACAATGGTATGCCACTGAAGTAATTAAATGAACCTATATTTAAGTAATCATTGTCTTTTCCTATTTATTAAACAATTTCCTAAATCAATTTTAACTTAATTTTCGTATTTAATATATTTCCTAAAATAAATTAGCTGATTTTTAGGAATATTCATATTTAAAATCGATTTTAACAATATATTAAACTTGGATAACATTACCATTAATTATTTTGAAAAAAATTCAAATTTAAAATTGATATTAAACAATATTACGAATATTCCTAAAATATATGTTTAACTTACCATTAATTATTTTGAAAAATAAAATCTATATATGCTAAGATTTTAAATATATTTAAACTACTTATAGAACAAGATGAAATATTTGTAACTGAATATTATTTTAATATAATTAAATTCCACCTAAGATTATATATTTTTCAAGAATTTCTAGAATATATGTTTATCCATTTCAACAATAAAATTCAATATTGAAATTTAAATATCTTTGAATTACTTGTAAAACAATATTTAATATTTATAACCAAATATTCTTTTTTCTAATGTATTAAATCTTACCATATTATCCATATCTGATCAAAATATTTAAATTCTTTTTACATTTGACAAACAATTTCATGTTACAAGAAATATTACTTAAACTATCAATAGGTTAATATTAATTTGTCAAAAGTTTAATAACGGGTACATGTTACTATTTTTACAGTACATAAACTATTTGATCGTTGTGTAACTTGTGTTTATAAAAATTTAGAAATATGATATTTAAAAATATAAACCGATAGATATTTAAATAATATTCATTTATATATAAAAAATGAAAATAAGTACCCGTCCGATCGGACGGGTCCAGCTCTAGTATCTCTTAAAAGATATACCGCCGCATCCATATGTCAATTCTGAATCAACATTTTGTAAAAATAAAATCATTTCACGATGATAAAATTAATATAATAGAGTAATATTTATATAAAAAAATGGCAGGTTGTGGGAATTGCTTTTGGTAATTTTGGTGGGTTATTCGGCATGGGCATCTCTCTTCGAGTTAGCTTTCGAGAAAGCTGCTGATGGAGCCATCCCGACCATTGATCTCGTCGTTGACTTTTTCTTCGCCGTCGATATCGTCCTCACTTTTTTCGTTGCCTACTTGGATACTTCTACTTACCTCATCGTCGACGACCACAAGCTCATCGCAAGACGGTAACAGTTACACCATATATTTAAATAAAATATTTAATGAGAGTTTTTTTTTTTAATATTCTTTCATTCATGTTTTTCTTCCCAAAAGTACCTTTACAACAAGGAAAATGTAAAAAAGAAGTAGATGTAAAATGTAAATCTTAATGAGAGTTAATAATATGTGAAGCGATTAATTACCAGGTACTTGAAGAGCGTGGCCTTTGTGATGGACGTCTTATCAACGTTACCGATTCAGTTCATTTATAAAGCGATTACCGGAAATATCGGACGAGGCCAAGCTTTCGGCTTCCTTAACTTGCTCCGCCTCTGGCGTCTCCGTCGTGTAGCCGAACTCTTTAAAAGGTTTCTTCTATCTGCATGTATTAATATATATACACTTTAATTCTATATATGACTATACCATACAATTAAACATTATTTGCTTATACACATATGTATATGATTTTGATATTATCATATTACAACGTGTATCTCATTTTTCTTGTTACGTACAGACTAGAGAAAGACACACTTTTCAACTACTTCGTTGTCAGAGTCATCAAACTTCTTTGCGTAAGTTCCTCAAGACATGTCGCATGTGTGATCCATATACTTGTTATATATATACAAATTGGTAGATGTAATTAAGTCCTCTTTATAAAATAATTTAAATTCTAGGTAACGATATTCTGGGTACACACGGCGGGTTGCATTTTATTCTGGATAGCCTACCATTATCCAAGGCCGGTAGATACATGGATAGGATCACAAGTTGAGGATTTCAAGGAGAGAAGCATATGGCTTGGCTACACATACTCAATGTACTGGTCCATTGTCACACTCACCACCGTGGGATATGGCGATTTGCATGCAGTTAATACTCGTGAGAAGACATTCAACATGTTCTACATGCTTTTTAACATTGGTCTTGCCGCTTATATCATTGGTAACATGACCAATCTCGTTGTCCATAGCGCTCTACGTACATTCACCATGGTAATTTCTCTTTAATCATTCATTTCTTTCCGTTAAAAACAGCCAGACTGGTACAACTTAACAAGTACTAACCTTCTTGTTGGACAGAGGAGTGCCATCAATCATATACTGCGGTATACAAGTAAGAATAAGTTACCGGATATGATGAGGGAGCAGATGCTTTCACACATGCAGCTCAAATTCAAGACTGCTGAGTTAAAGCAAGAAGAGGTTCTACAAGACTTACCTAAGGCCATAAGATCAAGCATTAACGAACATTTATTCCGCTCTGTCATCGAGAATGCTTATCTTTTTAAAGGATTCCCCGATGGTCTCATCATCCAGCTAGTAATCCATCAACAATTCCATTTATTTTTGTTTTTTTTTGTTATAGAAAATATAAATTAATTACTTAATGGTTCATTGTTGTTGTAGGTTTCTCATATAAAAGCAGAGTATTTCCCGCCTAAAATGGAGATAATATTGCAGAATGAGATTCCAACGGATTTCTACATAATTGTATCTGGGGGAGTGGTATGTCCTCTACATACTCAATATATATTCAATATAATTAGACTACAGTTGATACTAATAAAAATTGAAATCACAGGAAATAATTAGATCCAAGGGTGCGAGTGAACAGGTAATCTACTAATCTACACCTTTAGTTTAATCAAAATTTTAAAAACACATTTAATTAGATTCAAAGATTGAACAAGAGATTTAAGAGTTGATTTATACATATATGGTGTTGAAGGTATTGGCTAAGTTAGGTCCAGGGCATATGGTAGGAGAGATTGGAGTTGTCTTCAACATTCCTCAGCCTTTCACTGTGAGGACAAGGAGACTATCACAAGTTATTCGAATCAGTCATCATAAGTTCAAAGAAATGGTTCAATCTGATGTTGACGACGCCAAAATGATCATCACCAATTTCATGGCTGTAAATTCATCAAACTTTCTATATATAGATTCACTGAACTTAAAATACATTAACAACTATTGCTTTGTAACATAAGTAATGTTTTTCTTCTTCTTATTTTTCAGTATCTCAAGGAATTAAATGATGAGTTGAAGAAAGAAATCCCTTTTCTTAGAGATTTATTATCTAATGCAGATGCCAAGGTACGTTTTCTCAAGCCATGTATAACATGCATAGTCCTCAGTATCAATTGTTTTTGAGATAAGTCCATATTATTCTGTGAAAGGAAACGGTTCAGACAGAAGAATCACAACAAAGTAACAACGAGGAGATAGTTACGGTCTCGAGAGATGAAAATGAAAGGAGTGAGAAACGATTCTCTGTAGATTTGGAACTAGTTAAAGAAAAATTATATGTTTTAACTTTTTTAAATAAACAAAAATGAAAATTTAAATGCAGAAGAAGAGCCAAAAAGAGAGGGAGTTCCCAAGAGAGTGATAATTCATGGGCATCCTCCTAATCAAGATAACAACAAGAATGGTGATTCCAGTGGTAGACTTATCATTTTGCCTGATTCTCTTCCACTTCTGTTCGACTTAGCTGGTCAGTTTCAGTCTTTCACTACTCATATGTTATTCAGCTTTATATTTTTGGTATATATATACGTCTATCGATTCTGTACAGTTCAGGAGTGTAAGTTTATATAATTTATTAATATATATGGTTGGATGCAGAGAAGAAGTTTGGGAAACGGGGAAGCACGATTGCGATGGTAGATGGAGCACATATTGAACAGCTTGATGCTCTCCGAGAAAATGATCATTTATATATTTTCTAACTAAGTTAATAACAAATGTTTTACAGTTTTATTTTTGATATCTTTCATATTATGGTCTTCCTTTTTTTTTCGACGTGTTGAACTAATTCAAAAGATGACAATAATGAAGAAAACAACGGTAATAAAGATAAATAGTTATACATTATTGTTTCCTTGAAATATTTGTTGTGTCGTCTACGATCCATGAGCACTGGAACAAGTTTCATCGATAAAATTAGATAGATTTATAATCTTTTAGATGGTTACAACTAACAAATAAAATCCTCCCATATTTTATTACAGATATGATTAAGAGTCAAATCTTTACGGTTATATCTCATTCCATTTTCAAATAAAATCTTCTGCAATTGGAAGTTTAAGCACTCTTAATTAGTCAAAGGGATGTCCTCTAGAGATATAATTACCATTGTTTGCCTGATGAAGCGAGTGTGGGGCGTTGGAAGTTGTTTCTGCAGTCCCTAGGCCATCCATCTCTTGCCTTCTACACACACAATACGTTGCCACGAAACAGAAGCTTACTTGAGCATCAAGAACCATATCTTGATTCAAAGAAAACTAAGAACAGTTACCTGAAAGATGGGGGGCATGTTCACATGTGAGTGATGTTCTACGTATGCACCTAACAATACTCAATGACACAATTCTTAGAATGTACTCCACTTAAAAACTGAAAACACCAATTGCAGTACAGAAAAATTTTGTCTCACCAGGGGGAAGATTAGATGGCAAGATATGGAGAGTTTGGAGATAAAAGGCTGTGTAAAAAGAAGACTGAGAGTCCATCAGTCCAATGGTACCTGCAGCTGGACTGACATGTGAGGCAAGCCTCCTCCTTGTACGCATGCCATAGTAAAAACAATATTTGTATGAACTTTCCAATTAATAAAACAAATATAATAAAAAAAATTTTATTCCACGATTTTGACTGCAAAAGGATGATGGAAAAATACAGTACTGAGAGGCTGCGAGCTAGTGTCCTTCAAAATAGACAACAAGTTAGTCTCAATTTGTGAAACTTTAGAAAGACACGACATTTCATGCTGTGAAAGCCACTGCTTTATATTACTGATCCGAAAAGAGACATATGTTTTCTTGGACCTCAAGGTATTCAAATTAATTTTATTTAAAATAAACAACACTTAGATAGAACAATATAAAAAAACCCAAAACAAAGATAGAGAAATGTAAAGTAGTAAAAAAACACATAATGAAAGGCGCATATTAAATCTAAAGTACAATATGGTTAAAATTGAGAATAACGAATATCTTCTGATCTTGATACCAGTAGAGCTTCAGAGTTTCACCTTCTTCGAGATCTAGCGAATGTTTCATGGTACACCAACCATCCCCAAAGTAGTATGCAGTGTTGTTTAAACACCTCAGGGTAACTTTGTATTCATCGCCTTCCACTAGGTCAGATACTACCACTTCCTTACCGTTTTGCAACTCATAAGCTGTCACACCACCCATCCTCATGAGCACAGACTCAGTTTGTTGTTTTGGTAATTTCACATTACCTTGAAGATCACTCTTTGTTAGTTGTTTTGATATGATCAAAGCAGGATCTAATGGATGGCTAAAAAGGAATGATCCGATATTCGCCATAGTATTTTTTTTTTTTCAAACTAGAGATATAACTTTTGAATGTAGGAAGTACAATGCTTGTATATTTTTCATCTTAGATGCAAACATATTTATACACAAAGGTTACCTCTGAGAAATTAATATTAAAAATGGAAAAAATACATTAAGCATTAAACATCTATCTTAAAATATAAAATACACAATTTTAAAAAATAGAAAAAGTACATTAAACATTAAAAATCTATCTTAAAATGTAAAATATAGATATTAAGTAAATATATAATATACAAAAATAATATTAATAAGTAAATACATAATATGAAAATAGAAAAAATACATTAAGCATTAAACATTATCTTAAAATGTAAATATAATTTCGAAAATAATAAATAATATGTAAATATACAAAATTAGAAATGGAAATACTAAATTAAACATATGTAATATTACCATGATATATATAATTTTGAAAATAATAAATAATATGTAAATATACAACATTAGAAATGGAAAATTAAACATATGTAAGATTACCATATATATATATAATTTCGAAAATAATAAATAATATGTAAATATACAAAATTATAAATGGAAATACTACATTAAATATATGTAAGATTACCATGATATATATAATTTTGAAAATAATAAATAATATGTAAATATACAACATTAGAAATGGAAATACTACATTAAACATATGTAAGATATATAATTTCAGAAATAATAAATAATATGTATATAATAAATAAGTAAAATAATATTAATAAGTAAATATATAATATTAAAAATGGAAAAAATACACTAAGAATTAAACATCTATCTTAAAATGTAAAATACACAATTTACAAAAATAGAAAAAGTACATTAAGCATTAAACATCTATCTTTAAATGTAAAATATAGATATTAAGTAAATATATAATATACAAAAATAATATTAATAAGTAAATACATAATATAAATTGAAAAAATACATTAAGCATTAAACATCTATCTTAAAATGTAAATAAAATAGATAGATTTATAATCTTTTAGATGGTTACAACTTACAAGTATGATCAAGGAACGATAGAAGGAGAGCCTAATAGAGTATTAAAGGGATGTGGTTGATATTGTAAATTCTCAACTGGGATATATCTATACAACAAGTTCGAGGCATTGTCTTTTCAGTTAAAAAGACCAAATAAATTTCATTAAAAAAAAAAAGAAGACCAAATTAAAAAAATTGGAACGACGGAAACCGTCCGATCTCGGCGTAAACGGTCAAGATTTTATTAATCGATAACATTCTGTATAGTCAGTAACATACGATTGATTTACACACACAAAAAGAAGAAGAAACCCTCGCGCATTCGATAAAAGAAAGAGCATTGCTTATTATTACCACAAGCTCCTGCTTCTCTCTTCCCCTCAAAACAAAATCAGATCTTCTTCTATCTACCTTAGCCTAGGCTGCTTCTTCTTTAATCGCCACTGTATTTTTTGTCGTTTTCTGATCTGTAAACCTAATTATCCAGAACCGCCGCCCCTCCGATCAAAGTTTGCTAATTCAAAAAAAAAAATCATCTTTTTATCTCTTCCTCATTGCTTAGATACTCACTCGATCCATCTTTTAACGTTCCAACCGATCGAATCTCCCAGCTGAAATCTCGAATTTTCCGTAACTGGGTTTCGTAAAGGAACACACTTTTAGCTTAATCTGAATCGAGATTGTTCGAGAAGGAAGAAAAAAGATGGTTGGTGGTGGAAACAGGAGAGACGAAGGATCGATGAAGCCGATTCAAAACACCAACTTGTTCGCCGCTTTGGACACTCGGAGGAAGAAGACGAATAAGAAGTCCGATAAGGCCAAAGGTTCTTCTTCCTCCTCCGTCATTAAGGAGCCTGAGCCACAGGTCTTCTGGGCTCCTACTCCTCTAAAGGCGAAGGCTTGGGCTGACATCGACAGCGACGATGAAGATGATGACTATTTCGCTACCACTGCTCCTCCTCCTCCTCCTCAGCCCTTGTGGAGTGCTTCCGATGCAAAGGAGGTTCACGTCGAGGTTAGAAAAAAGTCTATACCTTTGATGTGTGTATGTGTTCATTTCTGTTTTACTGTATGGATAAAAAAAAACGAATCTTTATGTTTTGTGGTTGTTGTATTGTCCTAAAGGAACATGAATCTTTGCTTTGTAATGTAAACTTTGTTTCTGATTGTGATGTGTCTGTTTCCGCAGGAGAGTGAGAGTGAAGAAGAGATTCTTGATGAAGGTGATGATGATGATGAGGATGATTTGGAGGAAGAGCAAGAGACGCAAGTTCATCCAGAAGCAGAGCCTGAGGTGAAAAAGGCTCCTGAAGTTCATGCACCACCTAAGGAGGCAGAGAAGCAGCTTACCAAGAAAGAGAGGAAACAGAAGGAACAAGCTGAGTTTGATGCTTTGTTGGCAGATTTTGGAGTTGCACCTAAGGATAGCAATGGTCAAGGTATGCTTTCACGAGATGGAGTCTTGCATCTGTGGCTTACTGTTACTTGGTGAGAGAATCATTTGCTAATACTGATAAACGTTGCTTCTGCTAATACCCAACAGATAAGCAAGAAAAGAAAGAAGCCAATGGAGAGAAGAAGGAGAACACAACAGGAGAATCAAAGGCCTCAAAGAAGAAGAAAAAGAAGGATAAACAGAAGGAAGTAAAAGAATCTCAGGATGAAGTAAAGAGCAACGCAGAGGCTGCTGGAGGTGAGTCTGGTGAGCAGGAGAACGAGGAGGCTTCTTCTTCCATGGATATCAAAGAACGGCTGAAGAAGATTGCATCAGTGAAGAAGAAGAAATCAAGCAAAGAGACGGATGCTGCTGCAAAAGTTGCGGCACAAGAAGCAGCTACTAGGAAGGCAAAGCTGGCTGCTGCAAAGAAGAAGAAAGAGAAGAATCACTACAATCAACAGCCAGTGAGGTGAAGTCAATCACCAAACAACCCTCCCGTTTTTGATATATGAACTTGTGTTTCCCTCTTCTTCTTTTTTTATCCATAAGAGACTTTGCCTTAATAAAAAATCTATTGAAAGGAATGTGGTTGGGTCGTACTATTAGGGATATGACTTTGATCCTTTTCTTCTTTTAAACCGTTTAAAGAAACATATGCATCAATCTGTGACGTTATGCTAAGAAACTTGCTTTTTATTGACTATGTGAGCTCTTTTCTGAAGGCTAAGCTAATGACCTTATACTTAGCCCGAGGTTTGATAGGAGTTTGGTTAGCTGTGTTCAGAGAGGAGTCATTTTATATCATCCTATTCAGTCCATGCTAATACAATAAGAAGCAAACCAAACCAAACAGAAGAGGGTTAAGTAAATTAAGATGAGCCACAGTAATAGAGGTTAAAAACTAAGATTACAACAACAGTTAGATGGTACAGCACCAATTGTTTAACCATTTGAAAAACTGTCTAGAGATCGTAGATGATTGGCCGAGAACGAACTACAAAGGTTAAAAGAACCCCCCCTGAGAAGAATAATACCTAAACATAAACCAACTTGTCCTTTCTTCCCATTGATTTTCACTTCCACAGCTTCACTAGCTTGTCATGACTAGCTGATGCAACCAATCCCGTTGCGGTTGAAACAGCCAACGACGCAATCAGCCCTTCGTGAGCAGGCAATGCCATCGTTTTGTTCTCTGACATGTTCCATAGTTCTAAAGACTGCAACATACAAGTTTCACTAAGTTCAGCAGAACAGAACCAGACTGTGTAAAGCTCTGATTATTCGGACCAAAATGACATCAAATTTACCTGGTAACAACCAATTACGAGTAGCGAAGGGTAAGTAGGATGGAAGACACAAGACTGGAATTTATTGCCGTTGCAGCTTAGCTCATGAACACATTCTCCTTCACTGCCAGTCCCAAGCGTCCAAACTTTAACCATATCTTCACTAACCGTTGCCAAGAAGTCACCAGAAGGATCCCAGCAAACCGAGTTAATCGGATTAGCATGGCCCTGTACAGAGCAATTAGTATAAACAACAACATATGTCACAATATAGAATAAGCAACGTTTTGAACACTAAACCTGCAAAGAGTGTCGACAAGCTTGTGTCTCAACATCTAGTACAGATACAACATTTGATGATGAAGCTGCAAGATACTTTCCAACACGTGGTTGGAACCTCATCTGAGTGCTACCACCCTGTGAGAAACACAAAAACGAAGCTAACTGTATCGATTTGCTAGTAAAAGCAACTCCATAATGTTGAACTATTGGCTTTAAAGAGACAAAAAGATCTACCTTGTACACTCTTGTGCAACTTCCATTGTTGATGCTCCAGTACCTTATTTCGCCATCATTGTCACAGGAACATATGAGATCATCCTTGTTGGGATGGAAGTCAAGTGACGTAACCACAGAAGAATGTCCGATGAAATTACGAAGTGAGTAACCTTTCTGCAAAGTAGTTTCCCAATCTCTTGAGATATCACAAAATTGGAATAAACTAACATATTCATGTATAGTGAAATCATCAGCCTTCAACTTACATTATCAGCATCCCAAACCCTGACAGTTTTGTCAAATGAAGAAGTTGCAAGGCGAGGCAGGCTGGGACTAAAACGGACATCTGTTATCATAGCTGTGTGCTCCTCAAGAGTGGTCTTCGGCTTCATAGTGTCTGTGTACCATATAACAGCCTGGAAAATGGACAGAGTCAAGATGCTCTTAAGTTTCAGAACGACACAAAGATCTAATGCTGACTTCATGTGTTACCTTTTTGTCATGTCCGGCACTAGCAAGCATTTTTCCATCCGATGAGAAGTGGCTACTGGTGATTTTGCTTGTGCTCGCACGTACTGAATTCACTTCAGTAAACGTGAAACCTGGTGCAGAGGCAAGGCAACATAGTAGTTAAAAGCGTTATTGTTAACTAGTAATGTATGGCGCTTAAACGCATACCTTTACTAACATCCATACACCGTCCAACGGCATCACGTTGATCACCATCCTCATGGGATAAAAAAGACTCAACGTTGTCGTCAAGTGACCCATCTTCCACAAACCGATCCATATCAGCCTGCAAAACAGCCAAAAAATGATGCTAATTATTCACATTGGTTACAAAAAAACTTCTGTGCAATCCCATTAACAGGTTAAAGAAACCCACCAACTGATTTGATGGAGATGTAAGAGTCCCAGTTCCATCAGAGCCAAACATAATCATCGGTTTGGAGGAACCACCACTATGAGGCAGATTAGGCATAGACATCGTATCTCCAGGAGTATGAGTTGAAGGTGTAGAAGGTGCTGAGCTTGGCGATGGTCCCGTAGTGTTAGCCGTTCCTGTACTATTAGCTGGTCCAGAAGACGAAACCGGTTGCTTTCTTTTCCTCCCACTCTGATTCTTCATTACCTTCAGTTGTAGGAATCAACCTCAGACACACCACAAACTAAATATCATTGAAATAGGAAAAGATACAGGAGTTAAAGAACAGACCTGTTCATTTCCTCTAAAAGAATTTGACATGCTACCATCCATCGTAATACTACCAACCCCTCCCAACTTATCTTGTTGATGAATGTTGTGATTTGAACTCTGTGATTGCTGATTTGAAAGGGCCTGCTGATTAAGTGTCTGCGGCTGTGGTAGATTTCCACCACCTTGCTGTTGTTGCTGATGTAACAGAGCCATCTTTAACTACAAAGCATCACACAGCTATTAACGCAAATGTCCAATTTTATCAAACAAAGATTTATTTAGAATTTTGCATAACTTTTCTGCGGCATTTAAGTCACTCACTAAAGATTTGTAAAGAGAAGACAATGCAAACCTTTAGTAGCATATCAGTGTCCCCACGAGGCAAAAGAGGGCCACCAGGTTGTAAAGAAGATCCAACATTAGGCAACACATCCCCGACAGAACTCCCAAGGCCATCTTTTCCGAGGCTCATGCTCCGGTTGTTCAATAGCATTTTGAGTCTTCTGTTCTCTTCGTTGACAGATTGTGAATTAAGATTCTGTTGAGCCATCATGAGCTGTTGCTGATGTTGAGGAGTCAACATGTTGAGCTGGTGAAAAGACTGCGGAGACTGCATAAATGGTTTTTGCTGCTGAAGAAGACCAGAACGAAGCTGATCAAATCCCTATATTAGGAAAAAAAAGTAGCAATCAAAAAAGCAATTCCTTTGAGACAAAAGACAGCGGCAGCCAGAAAAAAATGAACAGAGCTTACTGTGAGTGGCCAGCCTTTAAGTGTAAGGTTGCTGCCTTGATTTGAACCTGAAACAGAAAAACAAGATCATAATCAAGTTCTTATACGCTTAACCAACTTAAATGTTACACTCAGGCTCGAAAAAGTTACCAGGAATTCCAATCAAGGACCCTTCTGGAACAGCGGTTCTGGGAGTGAGCACAGGATTGATCTCACTTTTTATATCCTAAACACAGATAAGACAATCAAGTATTAGCTAGCAGGTAAAGTTGTAAAAGGGATTAGACACAACATAGATTCAATGTTGCATACCACTGCAGATCCAGGAAGTTGCTGATTTCGACCTTGAACCTGTGGAGACATACCACCACTTGCGCCATGTAACACTTGCCTGAGATTCACATACAAATAAAATTAGCACAGAAGACAGATATTGAATGATTTTCCAATATTCATTTAAGAGAAAAAATGAAAGCAGAAGAATTAGAACAGCACCCTGCATGCTGTCCAGAAGCTCCAGAAGATTTCAACAGCGATGCATGATTTGGATCCAACAGTTGCCCAGCATTGTCCCCAAATCGCTGTAGCCAAGGTAAAGAAACTAATGAGCAAAATAAGAAAGAAAGAAGAGACTGGAATTAAAACACATGCCTCGCCTGAACTAACCTTCATAGCAGCCTCGTCTAAAGACTCCCTCTGAGTAGGCATTTTGACCCTCTCCTCGTATGCCTTATTATTTGCTAAGGCACTCCCAGACCCAGGATTTTGCCTCATAACCGGGTCTCCATTATTACCAACAAGTCCATTTGCTGAGCCATTTGCAAGGTGGGACCCATCTCTCCTCTGTGGCTGCTGCTGCTGCTGCTGCTGTGGCGCTGACTGCTGTTGGTGCTGAGGAGCAGGCTGCTGCTGCTGCTGTTGTTGAGAAGGTGGTTGGTTTTGATGTTGTTGTTGCTGCTGCTGCTGTTGTTGGGCACGTTGCAACAAGAGTTGTTGCATTTGTATCTGATGCTGTTGTTGTTGTTGCTGCTGTGAGACCTGTGGGTGTTGAGATTGTTGCATTTGCTGTTCTCGCGCTTTAATCATCTGCGTCTGTAAAAATACACACACACACAATTCTAAATCTGATAAACTTAACCAAAACAAAACAAAACTTACTAATTGGAGAAAAGACTCCGATTCATACATACAACTTCTAAATCTTCTCTTTAAACACAGAAGAAAAGAGACAACACATTTCAACTGTAGGGAATTAAGCAGCTAAACCAAGTCTATATCACTAACTAAAAAGAATATTGCAGCGTTGTACAAATTGTAGAATCACTAGCAGTGTGGGTAAATAAAGAAAGATACCTCAATGTAAGATGCGGCAACCTCGGAGTGCTTCTCATTGGTCCTAGCAATAAATATATCCCAGAAGACAGACCACCACTCAAACAGAAATCCACCAGGTGCGTCAATAGCTAATAGAAAACAATGCAAGAAGAATGTAAAGTTCATTAGGAAGAAAAAGTAACAAAACAAAGGACTTATCTTAGAATCTTTTGTAAGAAAACTCTTAAGTAGATTGTGATTTCTTACCGACTGGATCCGATGAAACTTTGCCTTCAGCTTGGAAAGCCTGAGCTGTAGCTTTTAAATCTCTTTTCACCAGGTAATCGTAGATGTACACATCCAACCTGTTACATCCAAAAACAGTATTTAGAGTAGCAATGTAAACAACACCGACAACATAAGAATATATAAAACATTAAAATAGGCATAAGAAATGTCTGAACAAATTCAAGGCAACTCTCCAAAGAGGAGCATAACATCAAACTTAACAACGTCTCAGAAACAAACCATTTCATAGCAGAAACGAAAAAGCTAGTGTGTTATCAACAGGATACTTTCTCAAGCCCCTTGAAAGTGACTGACAACACATAGAACTAAACTTTAGATAAAACATACAAATCTTACAAAACGGAAAGTCCACCCAACCCAACACAATCTAGCAAGAGGGCTTTCTGAGAATAGAAACTAGCAAATCTGCAAAGTAACACAAAACCCCCTAATGGCAATACAAGCAAGAATGTCAAAGGAGAAAAGCTAAACAAATGTGACAAGTTGAAAGGTAACAAACAATAAGCTAACATAGAAATAAAGAATCCAGATCAAGTACAAGTACAAACAAGTGCAGAGGAACACAAAACCCTAGAATCAAACTGTAGCTTGAGATAGGAAAAAAAAAAGAAACAATGCAATATATAATCCAAACCCTAGAAACAAACAAGCAAAAAAACTATCAAAAACACCCAGAAACCTAAAATTGACGTCTTTCAGTAGCAAGCAGCAGAATCTAAGTGAGAAAAAAAAAGAACTCACATTTTATCAGCTTCCCAGTTGGTCTGAGACATCTCTGTTGTTCTTCAACCAAACTAAACCCCACAAATAGTTGTTGAGAATGTCAGATTAATGAATATATATCTTCACATCCCTCTCAGAAAATTATTGCACAGCAGAAACAAAACTCAATGATATTTTTTTCCCCTCTTTTCACCTCCCAACCTAATACTCTTCCAGAGACTGACAAGATTAGCACTTGAAACACAGAGGATTAGAAGGAAGAAGGAGAGAGAGAGTTTTAAATGATACAAGTTTTAGAGAGAGAAAGTTCATTCAATAGAGCATCTCTGTTAAAAAAAAAAAACATTAGAAGTAGCTCAGCAACTAGAGAGGTACAATTAATTTATTACTGTAGTTAATGGAAAAGCAAAAGATAAAAGATAAACTTTTTTTTTACTTGGGAATTAAAAAAGACATATCATCTCGGATATAGATGCAGATGAAATGTCCGGAAACAAGTTTTGTGTCAAATTATTATTTTATATATTAGAGAAAACGTGGTGTCATTTTATTTTAATAATTTTATTTGTCTCTTCAAAAAAGAAAATTAATTAATTGAACAGAAGTAGTTTCCATGTCAGTTGTTTTGGGTGGACGGAATTGCAGAAGTTTTATATACGAAGAAGGTAGCTTTATTATTAGTGTAAATTCCCAAAAAACCCTCGTCGAGTTGTAAAGCTAGCACGCCATTATCAAAGAACTTTTGCTTCTAATGACAAAAATAACCTTTTACAATCAATACATGGCGCCAAAGATTTTTTTTTTTTTTCACTTTTTCAGTTTGTCTTTTTATCTGTGTGGAATTGTAAACTTAAATTCATGTAACTTTAATACAACTAACCCATCTTTGAAAGTAGGGGTAGCCTTGATCTTAGGCACAACCTTTTCTTATGCTTTTAGTTAGTTAGTTGTGTAAAAGCCCAACTTACCAAAGCCAAATTCAAACAGCTGCATGGTTTTTTTGTTTTTGTGGTTGCATCTGAAAAAGTTCGATAACAATGTCGTCATCAGGATTATTTGACTTGCGGTGATTAACATTTTATAGAGCTGCTCAAAAAAAAAAAAAGAGTTGGTCACGAACTCGGCCCAAAGTAAGTATTCTTACTCGGCCCAAGGTAAGTATTCTAACCCGGCCCAAACTAACGAAGACACAGAAACGTCGTCGTTACAGCGTTCTTTTCCTCAATAGCTTGAGATCACAGGTTCTGAGAGAGGGAGAAGCAGATCGTATCATTACGAAAGACTATAAGAAGAGAGAGATAGAATGTCTGGAATGGTTGATGCGAGCTCGTGGGGAGCAGCGTTGGTGAGAATCTCGCCGTACACATTCTCAGCTATCGGAATCGCCATCTCGATCGGAGTCTCAGTCCTCGGTGCCGCATGGTAAATCCAATCTTCTTTTTCGGCATTGACTCGTGTTTTCACCAATCTATTTTAATTTGCCAGGGGAATTTACATAACGGGAAGTAGTTTGATCGGTGCGGCCATTGAAGCTCCTCGTATCACTTCCAAGAATCTCATCAGGTACGTACGTATGATCAAAAGTTCTGTTTCTCCATTGAAAAGGATTCTCTGCTAGAGTAGGATTAGAGGAATAAGTTGTTGAACTTATTAGGGAAATGCTTAACTAGGAATGTTTATGTTTGTAATTTGATTGGTTGTCATTACAGAGCTTTGAATTGTTGTTTTTTTTTCTCTTGTGTCAGTGTAATCTTTTGCGAAGCTGTAGCTATATATGGCGTTATAGTTGCAATCATACTGCAAACGAAGTTGGAGAGTGTCCCAACGTCAAAGATGTATGACGCAGAGTCTCTTAGAGCTGGTTATGCAATCTTCGCATCTGGAATCATTGTTGGATTCGCCAACCTTGTATGCGGGTCTGTACCCTTCATTCTCCTTTCTCAAGTTTTGGATTCCAAATTGTCAAATATGGTCACATTTTCTCCGGTGCAGGTTATGTGTAGGAATCATTGGAAGCAGCTGCGCATTGTCTGATGCTCAGAACTCCACTCTCTTTGTGAAGATTCTTGTGATTGAGATCTTCGGAAGCGCTCTCGGTTTGTTTGGAGTTATTGTGGGGATCATTATGTCCGCACAAGCAACATGGCCGACCAAATAGATATAAACCGGTCTGAAACTGTTGTGGTCTCTGGTATCTTCATTGTAATATGGATACTCTCGTTAGTGCCTAGAAGAACAACCTGTGTGAGAACTCAGAATCTATTTTGGATTCCTGATTTTTTTTTTTTTGTATTGTTTAAAACTTTGTAATAATTGGAGAACATGTTCTCCATGTGTTGTATTCTTTGATCTTTTTGATGGCAACGCTGCGTAATCGCCCTCTGTCTCCGCGTTTTCTGTTAAGTATGTCATGGATGTTACTTGTGATTCTGTTTGTAATTTACAAATGCAGAGAAAGCAAATTCGTTTGTTTTTAGAGTATGGGAAAAAAAAAAAGAGAGAGAATGATTTGATGATAATATTTGAAGCCATACGTTTTATTATCTAATGATATATGTGTATATATAGATTGGAAACTCTGCTCTGATCAGATCCTATGATATTGGTGTTCTAGACCACTAGGACTATCATCAAACATGGATATCACATATGTCCATAAAGGGAAGTATAAAAGAGTTGAAATAAATCCGGTCCAACCATCATAGTTTCCTGCTAGACCTAGGAGACCAAACAAAATTCCCGTTACTATGGTAAATAACAGGTGGCCTGATGTAAAATCCTCTGCCGGCCAATTGAGTTGCTTCATCAAAATCACGGCTTCGATGAAGATCATGGCAATATAGCATGACTCAAATTTGATACTCGTTGGGACATTATATGAGATGCAATACATAACAATCATCACAGCAGCTAACCAGTCCATACGCCCATCCTTTTCTTGTCGATATGTTGGGACTGGAACATCTTTGAACATGCACCTAATTACCATACCAAGGTACGGAATTCCCGCTGCAGCAATTATTGGGTATCTAGCCATGAATGAACAATACCATTAATTAATATTATAAAAAACATCCAATATTATATAACTCCTACACACACACATATAACTTAACAGTGGAAATAACAAAAAGCTATGGTCTGTACCCTTCATTCTCCTCTCTCAAGTTTTTGGATTCCGTTGTCAGATCTGGTCACATTTTCTCTGCTGCAGGTTATGTGTAGGAATCATTGGAAGCAGCTGCGCGTTGTCAGATGCTCGGAAGCGCTCTCGGTTTGTTTGGAGTTATTGTGGGGATCATTATGTCCGCACAAGCAACATGGCCAACCAAATAGACTCTGGTATCTTCAATGTAATTTGGATACTCTCATTAGTGTCTAGAAGAACAACCTGTGTGAGAACTCAGAATCTTTTTTGGATTCCTGATTTTTTTTTATTGTTTAAAACTTTGTAATAATTGGAGAACATCGTCTTCATCATGTTTGTATTCTCGTTGGTTTTTCTTTGAAACAAAGACAAGAGTTTGTATATGATTTTTTGTTGATCAATTATTGAAATTTGAATGTTTCATTCAGTTGATATATCAATACCGTTATGTTTCTATTGCTCATGAACTAGTTCAAGAACTCCTGCAATGATGACTGCTCCTGAGTTCCCATTGAGAGGGAGAGTGGAGTCTGTCAAGGGAAGAGTCACCTCTCGTGTTTCCCCATTCCCCTGGAGTTTGAAGAACAGATGGCGTATCACTGTTTTGTTGTATTTTTTTAGGGTTTGATCAGCTTCTTTGCTTGCGTGTATCCCAAGTTCCAAAATGCTGTCATTTGAGTTAATTTAATCTGTAGCAAATCCAAAATAGTGATATTTGTTTAAACGTAAGGAGCAGCTATTTCGCAGGATGTTGTGAATGTATCTCACCCAATCTTTCTCCTCTTTCTCTTTCTCTCTCATTTTATTTTTCAAATATTGTCTCTCTCTAAAAACAGAAACACAGAGAGAGAGAGAGAGATCCGGTAACAGAGTTTATCCTCCTCCCTTTCACCGTATTTTTACTCTAATCGGATCTCTCACGTTGGTGGATTTACGTGCCTATTACGGCGGCAGGACCGTCTTTAGCTTTCTTCTTCTTCTTCTCCTCCACCTCCAGGTGCTGAGATTGTCTTATCTTCCTTCATGCTTACGTAATCTAATGCATTCGTATCAGATTTGAAGATTCTCTCTTTGTCTCTTGGTCGTTAGACATGATACATTGTTTGCTAGATGAAGCTGACGAGAAACACATTGCATGTAGTATATGATTTGCTAATATTGTTTAAGGTTTTATTCATTTGATCCAGAGCCATTGCTGATCCCTCTCGAGATCAGCCATGGAGGGAGTAGTAAACACCCCATTTGCGGGTATTATCCACGATTTCAAAGGAAGAAGAAAGTGTTACAAACAAGACTGGCTAGCTGCTTTTAATTCTGGTGTTAGGTATATGTTCATGTCTTCATGCCTTATGCTCATTTCACGCAAACTTTTTGGTCCTGACTTCTTGGTTTTGTATCATTCTCAGGATACTGGCTCCTACTCTCTACATTTTCATTGCCTCTGCATTGCCTGTGATTGCCTTCGGCGAGCAGTTAAGCAGAGAGACAGATCGAAGTCTTGGCATAGTTGAATCATTAGCTTCCACAGCTATTTGTGGAATCATCCATTCTATTTTTGGTGGACAGCCTCTGTTGATAGTAGGTGTTGCTGAGCCCACTATTATTATGTATACATACCTTCATAGCTTCAGCCAAGGCAGGCCTGAACTGGGTCAGAAACTCTACTTAGCCTGGGCAGGATGGTAATAGGTCTATCGTTATTCATTCTCTGTTCTTGCTCTTTCGTTTACATGTGAGGGAACTCTTTTCTTATTTTTGACAGGGTGTGTGTCTGGACAGCAGTTTTGCTTATCCTTCTTGCAACGTTAAACGCAGCCAACATCATTTCTAGATTTACAAGAATTGCAGGAGAGCTCTTTGGAATGCTGATCACCGTTCTGTTTTTCCAAGAGGCTGTTAAGGTTCTCTGATGGGTAACTAATTCCATGGTAAAATGTCATACGAGAGTCAACTTCAACACTGTTAAAACTTAAGAGATGTTTGTTGTTTCCTAATGCAGGGAGTTCTCGGCGAGTTTCTTGTACCAAAATCTGAAGATCCAAGACTGGAAGTGTATCAGTTCCAGTGGCGGTACACCAATGGGCTTCTTGCAGTCATCTTCTCCTTCGGCCTTCTTTGCACTGCTCTTAAAACCAGGAGAGCAAGATCATGGAGATATGGCTTTAGTATGTGAATATCTTTCCTTGTCTGAATATAGTGAAAGAGTACTTGACAAGAGTCATTAACTAGCTTTGTCTTTGCAGGGTGGATGCGAGGTTTTATCGGAGACTATGGAACTCTCCTCATGCTTGTG
The DNA here is from genome assembly GCA_018703725.1 of Brassica juncea. Taxonomy (NCBI): domain Eukaryota; kingdom Viridiplantae; phylum Streptophyta; class Magnoliopsida; order Brassicales; family Brassicaceae; genus Brassica; species Brassica juncea. The sequence goes on along the minus strand of CM031936.1, from coordinate 74,230,000 downwards.
TTGTGGAGTGCGTTCTCCTTCACAGTACCTAGAGATATTCCTGAAGGAGTTCCAAGAAGGCTGGAACTACCTCTTCCTTGGGATCCTGAGTCTTTGTATCACTGGACAGTAGTCAAGGTACTATTACTACTACAACCTAATGAGTCCTATAAGACTTTATAAACTTGTGTTGGAAACATCATTGATTGATGCTGTACAAATTTGCAGGATATGGGGAAGGTCCCACCTCTTTTCATCCTTGCTGCATTTATACCAGCAATCATGATAGCAGGTCTATACTTCTTTGATCACTGTGTATCTGCACAAATGGCTCAGCAGAAGGAGTTTAACCTGAAAAATCCACCAGCTTATCACTATGACATCTTTATTTTAGGAATCATGGTATGATTCTGATAATGATGCATTACAACTTCTTACACATAAATATGAAAGTGAATACTAATTCATGTCGCTAAGTTGTTTTTTGTAGACATTGATCTGTGGCTTACTTGGACTTCCTCCTTCAAATGGAGTCATTCCACAGTCTCCTATGCACACAAAGAGTCTTGCAGTTCTTAAGAGGCAGCAAATGCGAAAGAAAATGGTCCAGAAAGCCAAAGAATGCATCAGGGCAAAAGCAAGCAAGTCAGAGATTTATGGGAAGATGCAAGATGTGTTTATAGAAATGGAAACATCACCCAAGGCATGTAAAACATTTATTCATTAGTTCATCTCTTATCAAGAACTTAATATCTCACCTAACATATGAAACTGGTTCAGGCTACCTCAGTGGTGAAAGAGCTAGAAAACTTGAAAGAAGCAGTGATGAAAGCAGACGATGGAGGAGGAGGAGGAGACACAAAGGGGAAGAAGTTTGATCCGGAAGTACATATTGAAGATCATTTGCCCGTTAGAGTAAATGAGCAGAGAGTGAGCAATCTCTTGCAATCAATCCTTGTTGGATTGTTGATATTTGCAGTACCACTTCTCAGAATGATACCAACTTCAGTTCTATGGGGTTACTTCACTTATATGGCCGTTGATAGTCTCCCTGGGAACCAATTCTGGGAAAGACTTATGTTACTATTCATCACTCCTGGTCGCCGTTTCAAGTACTAACATTCTTATTAACTCTTCTTATACATCAAATTTGTGAAAAATGTTCTGATGTTTGCATTTTGTTTTGCTTTTTAATCTGTGGACAGAGTTCTTGAAGGTTTACATTCATCATTTATGGAGATTGTACCATACAAGTCGATTGTTATGTTTACACTCTTCCAGCTTCTGTATTTTCTGATATGTTATGGAGTGACATGGATACCTGTAGGAGGGATTCTGTTCCCATTGCCATTCTTCTTCCTCATTGCGATAAGACAATACATCCTCCCCAAGATATTTGATCCAGCTCATCTTCAAGTTTTAGATTCTTCAGAGTATGAAGAGATGGCTGGTGCACCACAGAATATTCCTTTGAGTTCGGTAGAGATCAGTGAGGACGAGTTTTACGATGCAGAGATTTTGGATGAGATTACTACTAGCAGAGGTGAACTCAAGCATAGAACCTTAAGTGTCAGGGAGGGCAGATCCCAAATGGTAACTCAAACCAATTTTAGAAATAAACATTTTTTATAAATCTTATATGGTTTTGATGTAAATACTTTCAGGTGTATCCGGAAAACAGTGGACATTCCTAAGTCTTGATACAGTTCTTTGGAAGATGTTGCTTTCTAATAAACTGCAGATAAAATGCAAAATGATGTTTAGAGGCAAGAGAAGAAGTATGCATAAACAAAGATGGAGAAAAGCGAGTATACAACAACAAAACGTCCTCACTGTTTCTTCTATGAAACATTTTTTGTTTCCTCATTTTTGTTATAGTTTGCTCTCTACAAACTATTTACAGACAACACAAGCAAAAGAAAAAAGTACAGATTACAATTCTCTCATTTCTCTGCCTTTAGGACTAAAAATAGTAAGTTTTGTTTACTCCATTTTGTTTGTTAGAACTTAGAAGTAAAAGCTGAGGATGATTAAACCTCTATGCTATGTTGCAAAATGAGGCTTTTAAGATATCACTGCCATAATGAGTCATTGGCTGAGAGAATCACTTTATTCACTGCAAGAAGTTGCATTTTTATCATCTTTTTTAGTTATAACAAAATTGATTGTAAGATATAATAACAACTCCATTGAAAAGTATAACAATTTCAGTGAAAGTACTAATTACCACATGGATTTAGGTTTAATATGAGGAATTTTAATGGTGAATTTTTTAATAAGAATTTTTCATCTTCAAAATAGTAAAAGAAATATTTAATATAGTATAATTATATAGTTCAATGTTAATCTTTTTTAAACAATGTTATATCATTTACATGAAAACACATTGTCCAGAAGAGCACAACAAATAGTATCTTCTTGTATGGAGGCATGTAAATCTTATGCATCCATGTCAATCTTACCTATCAACCAAGCCGCTTAACAAAAATAAAATAATAACATTAGAATTAAACAAGATAAATAAAATGCGCTAAGATGACACAATGAAAAACAAGACTGTCCTATCATTTACTATTATTTAAAAAGTTACAAATTTCATTTACGAAATAATTCATGAATAAACTTAATATTAGAACTAACTAAAATGTCATATTAGATTGAATGCTCTAATCTATTGCGATTACCATACTCATTTCGGTGTTTATGTTACTCTGTCGAGGAGCTTGCCTCCTTTAATATTTTTATCTTCTTAGATGCTTCGTGACAATTTCTTATGTCTTACTTTAAACCATGTTTGAGGATATTTGGTATTATATATTATCAAAAATAATTGTAAGTGTGTATTAATAATACAAAAATAAATCAATAATAATCAAGAAATTGTTTGTTTGATCAAAAAACCCAAATAATTTTTATTGATAGTTAAATAAATGAAAATTCATTAAAATAGATATTTTACACTAGGGGATATGAGTCATATTTTAAAAATAAATATAGTCACTAAATAGGATATAGTATAATCTCTAAAGGATTCTATTGAAGTTTAAATAAAATAAAATAAAAATACTTAAATCAAATCAAAAGACACAAGAATAATATAATTACATTTATTTTTGTAGTTTTTCTAAAACGATACAGTTAAAATATAAAATAATAAAATAAAAATATAAACTATCTTTAAGAAATCTACTTTATTAATTTAGAAGTACACTTAGAAAATACCTCTTAGTTTTTCAATTTATTTACATTCCTATGCCACTGAAAATTAAATTAAATTTCCTATTTTAATGTTTGTCTTTTTTAGTTGAGTTAATGTGTTGTCCTAATCTAAATTAAATTACCTATTTTAATGTTTGTCTTTTTCAGTTGAGTTAATGTGTTGTCCTAATATAAAATTTAACTTTCCTTCTCTACTAAATCAATTTCGAAATTATTTATAGTTTCCTAATTCTAAATTTACCACATTTAATGATAATAAACCCATATATAAAATCGTGTACTAATCCCATATATAATATACCATTAGTACAAAGAAAAAATTTAAAATGAGAGAAAATATTTATACAATCATGGATCAAGCTCTAGAAATAAACAACAACAACGCTAAATTATTTTATAACAAATTTATTTTAATATAAATTATAGTTCCAAATATGTTTATATATTTTATGTATTTATAAATTTATTTTATTTGGGATGCTAAGATTTTGGAATTGGAAAAAATTATACTCTACCTCTATATTATTTTAATTAAGAAATTTAAATTTTATATCAGAATAATTTATTAAGCTTTTAATTTTAATTTTTATTATAACTACAAAAATAATTTTTCAAACTGGATTTATGTGTAAATATTACAAATTCATCATTTAATATAAATAAAAAGTTAAAAACAGAAAATAAATACCCGTCCGGTCGGACGGGTCAAGATCTAGTTATACTTAAATCGTTATGCGCATGACATAGAAAACTCATATTTAGCTAACTAAATCAAAGATAAAGGAAAAATAAAATTATTCAACGCTGCCGTGCTCAATGTCTTAAGAAAAATGATGTTGCCTCAGTCTTTTCTCATATGAAAAATTTTGGGAGTTCACATTTATTTATTATTTTATTCAAATTGCATATATTTGCCGTAATTATTTAATTAATAATTATTATCTATGTTATTTAGTTTACTATTTTACATCATAATTGTTTCATGATATTTTATTTTGACAAATTTTTGCTGTTTCATATTTTTATTAAATATTTTCAATTAATATAGTATTTTCACATTAGTTATATTAATTTATTACTTGTAACTTTACGTCTACATTGTTTATATTTAAATGAACATATAAAAACGATAAAGATAATCACAATCACCCGCATAATTTTGTATTAAATTTTCAATTTTTATTTTTGCTAGAACTAATATATAAGCCTTGAATATGTTTTATAAGTATATTAATTATATTTTTATAAGTAATTTATAGTAAAACTTTAGGATGTTTGTCTCCTAAAATTTTAAGCAGGGGGTTGACACGCTACATACTTAATTTTAGAATATTTGATTTAATAGAGTCAAGTTACAGCTTGATTTTTAATTTTCCAGATTAATTAAATCATTTATAATTTTATAATCTTAACTGATTTTCCCCAAAATATAATTAAGTTACAAACTAGCTAGTAATTAGAAAAGCATGCGCTTTGGGTTTAATTAGATGAATTTACACATGGCACTACAATTTCTTAGAAGTCTTTCATAGTTTTCATATGACATATTTTCTCATACATTTAAAATTTTATTTAATTATTTGAATTTTGACATGAGTTTTGGGAATATTGACATGACCCAATATGTCATAATCACGTAGTCACACGAATGAGCATTTTAGTTGGCCCATTACAGGCCCAATGTAGCTCGAGCCACGATGTTTTTAACTACCGTTGTAAATTTGCCCGTTTCGGTGAAGATAAAAAAATATGTGGGGGAAAACTGAAAAAATAAGAACCGTTGGATGCTAATAGAAATGAATTGCTGAAATTAGACGTAAGATCTTCAGGTATTGATGTCGTTAGAAGTGATCTATGGTATTGGGAATGTTGAGTGAGCGAGGATTTAATGTTGCCATGGTTTAAGGCTGTATATTCTGCTGGTAGATTCATGTGGAAATTGATAGGTTGTGAAATGGTGATTGCATGTCTGTTACTATGTACAATGTTAAGATACATAAGAATTATGCAACTGTTCTTATGAATTTTGTAACTTGTGATTTAACTTGGATTGAATGTTGACACGGTCTAATGGAACCTACTAGGCTACAACGAACTTTCAGATTCATTTTTCTTGTCATCAACGCTGCTTCTCAGCATAAATCTTTTGATAGTTTTCCTTAAATGGGATACGTTGCTGGTTATATTGTCACGTTTGGTGGCTTGAATAAAATCAGACAAAAGCAAGTCTTGAGTCTAGCTCAATGATTATGTTTGTATGTTAAATTGGACGAGCCATGTTGGTCTAACGCATTTTCATTGACATTTACATGCGACTAGTTAAATGGAGAGTTATAGTTTTATTTAAGAGAAACATGCCAATGCATAAAGTATTATAACCATTCACCTGCAGTAATCAACACATATTTTTATCAGCATTGCATATCCAAAGATGGGCACTAAATACACTGATCCGAGACTCTATATCAGCACTCTAACGAATGAAATTATGCAATTAAAAAATATTTCCTTGTGCCAAATTTCCTCAATGCTCTCTTTACGATAATAATCTCAAGTATGCTCTCCATATATCATTATGCGCCAGACACAAGTAAGCTAGAACAAAAAGTTACATACATAAAGAGGCCTCGTTCACGGCAGCTACTTCGCGTAGCATTCTGATACAGTGTGCCTGTCGAGTTTTAAAAAAGCATGTATATATATTAGTGATCAATGTCCAAAAGAAACACACACATGTCAGTCAATCTAGTAACCAATACATGTTAACGTAAAAAGGTACCAAGGGATATTCCACATTATGAGTACATACCCGGGAAGGCTACGATTTTGGCATACAGACTGAGACACCGGGACACTCTCGAGCAAAATGACGAGAAAGGCACTTGCTCACGTACACATCTTTTGCCAGTGATCATTTCCATTGTCCAGCGAGAAGAGAAAATAGATTATTATATAGAGATGGGGATAGAGATATAAGTTTGTGGGGATGCTAGCTATAAAGTATTGATGGAGGAGGAAATGAAGTAAAGTTCACTGCGAGGATATTAACTAATGTTGTTTGCGTTAAATAGGCTTATAGTAGAATAATGGGATTCATCTTCAACAATGAGACATATATAGCCATGAAGTATCTTTTGAGATTTGAATATAATTAAGCAAAATACAAACTAAGAGTAGTGATCGGGCTTCTAGTGTTAAGTTTGTTACAATTTGTGGAATGATAGAATTACATCACAAATACAAGTGTTACCTGCAGGATATATATAGTATTTATTTTTGTGTTTTAATGAAATGCAAACTCTAAAGAATTTTTTTTTTGTGTGTTTAAATGAAATGCAAGCTTTTATAGAATTACCTTCGAACAGTGATAATTTGTAATTTTTCAAAATGTCTATTTAGGGATTTCTTTCTCAGCTTGTCTAAGGACAAACCCTCCTTGTCCGATTTCTTCCTCGAGGGTATTAAAGGAAAAAAAAGTCACCCTGCAATTTGGTAATCATCACTTACCGCGTCCGCCTAGGCTATATGTAGTGGACCCACAAAACGGTTACGAGACACTATGTAGCTAATATTATTCTCAATTTTTTATTATTAAATTTTTTTATTAGATTATTAATTATCTTGAAAATAAATGATCAATTAGATTAAAAATAAAATATTTTATACAATGTTGTTTATATACAATCGGTTTGGATTTACGAATCCATGACTAGTTCAAATAGTATAGTTATTGTAAATATAATAGTCTATTTATTTTAATCATGATATTATAAAACTAATTAATATTTTATTATCATTTCTCAACTAATTTTGTTTATTTCCAAAATATACATATATATGCATGTTATATAAAACAAAAAGAAAAAATAGGGAACGTTTCGTGAGCCTCCCCCACAGGATCTCCTCTGCCTCGTCCGTAGAGTATCAGCCCACTTTTCAGGTTTGTATATAAATACAGACAGTGGTTTCCTCTCTCTCTCTCTCTCTCACTCACTCACTTTTGCTAACAATATGGCAGAAAGAGAGGTAGCGAGAGCGAACGCGATGATCGATACTGAGAAGAAGGCCGTCGACGAGGGAAACATTAAGGTAGCTGAATCTCTAAGATACTTATTACTTGTTTTCCCCTTTTCTATTAAGAAATTGATATAAGATTTTGTTGTTTACTCCATACTCTGGTTTCTTAGATGACGTTGGAGAAGGATGACGTTGGAAAAGTGGAGGCGGTTGATGAGGGAAACATTCAGGTAGCTGACTTACTTGTTTTGTTTTCTGTTAAGAGATCGATCGATCTACTGGTTTTGATTTTACTCTGTTTTCGTGGATAGGTGGAGAAGGATGAGACCGAGGGAAAAGTGGAGGTTTCATCTGAGATGGAGGAGGAGGGGCAGCTAAAGGGAAAAGGAAAAGTTGAGGAGGAGGAGGATGTGACTGTGCAAGGCGAGGTAGTTTCACCTCTATTTACTTTTTTGATCTTACTCTGTTTTTTTTTTTTTTTTTTTTTTTTGTAATCGATTTAAGCATGCATTGTTTTGATCTTACTCTGATTTTTTTTTTTTAATCTACTCGTTGGAGTTGGATGAGCCTAAGGCTGAGCTGGTTATTTTTTCTGTTCTCATGTGATTTGTTTTGCGTCATCTGTTTCGTTTAAATCTGGAACCAACGATTTCTCTGGTTATTTTTTTTTTTTTCTGTTCTTATGTGATATGCTGTTGGTCATCTGTTTTGAGATTATTATGTGTTTTACCTCTATTTGCTTTTTTGATCTTACTCTGTTTTTTGTAACCGATTTAAGCATGCACTGTTCTGATCTTACTCTGTTTTTTTTTTATCTACTCGTTGGAGTAGGATGAGCTGGTTATTTTTTTCTGTTCTTATGCGATTTGTTTTGGGTCATCTGTTTCCATTAAATCTGGAACCAACGATTTATCTCTCTCTCTCTCTCTCTCTATCGGATCGTTTTGGAGATGATTATTTATGTGTGTTTTGCAGAAGCTTCCCAAGAAGAAAGAAGGAATGGAAGCTTTGAGGCAGAAACGCAAGAACTGGGAAGATAATAAGAAGAAGAGGAGCTCAGATCGTGCCTCACGCAACGCAGAGATCAAGGCCAAAGAAAAGGAAGCCAATGAGAATCTCAACAATGCAAGACAGATCCAAGGATGCGATTTTGAGTTTGATCAAAGTTACATTAACCAACTTAAGAAAGACGCAGCCGCCGCAAGATCCCACCGCAAGTGATTCTCGGATGTTTCACTTTATTACTCCTTAGCATGACAATTGCTGGATATTCTCGTTTTCAATTTCTTGCTGGATATTCTTGTTTTCAATTTCGTACTTTGTTTTCAATTGAAGAAGTTTGATGGTTTCCCGCAAATTATAATTAAGTCACAAATAGCTAGTAACTAGAAAAAGCATGCGCTTTGGGTTTTAATTAAATGGATTTATACATGGCACTACAATTTCTTAGAAGTCTTTCATGGTTTTTCAAATGACATATTTTCTCATGCATTTAAAATTTTATTTAATTATTTGGATCTTGACATGGTTTTGGGAATATTGACATGACCCAATATATCATAATCACGTAGTCACACGAATGAGCATTTTAGTTAGCCCATTACAGGCCCAATGTAGCTCGAGTCACGACGTTGTTTAACTACCGTTGTAAATTTGCCCGTTTCGGTGAAGATAAAAAAATGTGGGGGGAAAACTGAAAAAATAAGAACCGTTGGATGCTAATAGAAATGAATGGCTGAAATTAGACGTAAGATCTTCAGGTATTGATGTCTTTAGAAGTGATCTATGGTGTTGGGAATGTTGAGTGAGCGAGGATTTAATGTTGACATGGTTTAATGCTGTATTCTGGAAGATTCATGTGGAAAATGATAGGTTGTGAAATGGTGATTGCATGTATGTTACTATGTACAATGTTAAGATACATAAGAACTACGCAACTGTAACTTGTGATTTAAGTTGATGTCATTAGAAGAAGCGATCTATTGTATTGAGAATGTTTGATAAATTGAGAAAAAAAATGGATTGAATGTTGACACAGTCTAATGGATACAACGAACTTTCAGATTCATCTTTCTTGTCATCAACGCTGCTTAACAGCATAAATCTTTTGATAGTTTTCCTTAAATGGGATATATTATATTGCTTGCTATAGAAGGAATTTAGAGATCATATATTCTTTAACTGTCGGTTTTCAGCAGGAGTCTGGAGCAGGTTGGCTCGTAATCTGATGGGATCCCGGTTTACAACTGTATGGAGTGATATTTTATCTTGCTTGGTGGATACGTCTTGGAGCAGAGCACCTCTGTTCCTGCTCCGGTATGTCTTCCAAGCTACGGTGTATTCAATCTGGAGGGAGAGGAATGGAAGGAGACATGGGGAACCATCGCAAGATCCAACTCGTCTAAGAAGTTACATTGATAAGCAAGTTCGAAACCGGATTGATTCACTCCGAGGCACTGGAAAGGGTCAGTTTGATCATCTTCTGATGCTTTGGTTTGCCAACAACTGAGAGCAATCTTTACTTTAATTTTTTGTGGGAACAATTCCAAACAATGATGCATCATTTGTAAAAAAGTTTTTTTGATCTGAATAAATTTAACATTCATTCAAAAAAAAAAATATATATATATATATATATATTGCTTGCTATATTGTCACGTTTGGTGGCTTGAATAAAATCAGACAAAAGCAAGTCTTGACTCTAGCTCAACGATTTTCATTTTATCAGTTTGCTTCAGTACTCTATTGGCTTCTAAGCTTTATGCAGTGAAATATAAGTTTGTATGTTAAATTGGACGGGCCATGTTGGACTAACGCATTTTCATTGACATTTACATGCGACTAGTTAATTTAGGAGAAACATGCCAATGCATAAAGTATTATAACCACTCATCACCTACAGTAATCAACACATATTTTTATCAGCATTGCATTCCAAAGATGGGCACTAAATACACTGATATGAGAGACTGTATCTTTTATATACTAAATCACAAGTCAATTGACTAACTAAATTTTGACATGTGGAATATATTTTCAAAAAATAAAACCAAAACCAAATTGAAAAAAAAAAAATTCTCTATTATTTTGCAATTCCAACTGCCTAAGTTTTGTGTGTGCATGTTAACGTAAAAAGGTACCAAGGGATATTCCACATTATGAGTACTTACCCGTGAAGGCTACGATTTTGGCATACAGACTGAGACACCGGGACACTCTCGAGCAAAATGACCAGAAAGGCACTTGCTTACGTACACATCTTTTATCATTTTCCATTTTCCAGCGAGAAGAGAGAATAGATTATTATATAGAGATGGGGATAGAGATATAAGTTTGTGGGGATGCTAGCTACAAATTATTGATGGAGGAGGAAATGAAGTAAAGTTCACTGCGAGGATATTAACTAATGTTGTTTGCGTTAAATAGTCTTATAGTAGAATAATGGTATTCGTGTACAACAATGAGACATATATAGCCATGAAGTATCTTTTCAGATTTGAATATAATTAAGCAAAATACAAACTAAGAGTAGTGATCGTCCTTTTTGTGTTAAGTTGGTTACAATTTTTGGAATGAAAAAAAAAATTGGGATGATAGTATTAAATCACAAATACAAGTGTTACCTGCATGATATATATTATTCATTTTTGTGTGTTTTAATGAAATGCAAACTTTATAGAATTAATTATTTTGTGTTTAAATGAAATGCAAGCTTTTATAGAATTGCCTTCAAAAAAAAAAAATTGCCTTCAAACAGTGATAATTTGTAATTTCTTAAAATGTCTATTTAGGAATATCCTGTTGTTAATAATGTTTTTTATCCACGTTATAGGATTATTTTTGTTTGAGAAGGATGGTTTTGGCCTCTCTACAACAAATTATAATGACTAGGGCTGGGCACTATTACTTGATACCCGCCTTGTACTCGTTATTCGACCCGTACTTGCCTCACAAATTCAAGTACTTGACGTTATCAAGGCAAGTAATAATTCATCAAATTTCATTATTCGCGAGTACAAGGCAAGTACCAAGTATCATTTTATTTTTAGGTATTTGACTTGTTATTTGTTACCCGTTACTTGATACTTGTAAAATAATACTTGATACTTGTAACATAAATACTTGTTTAATTTTCAGCATATCAATAACCTAGTACTAGGGATGGACACGAATACTCGTTACTTGTCTTATACCCGTTACTTGACCCGTATTCGCCTCATTTTTTCAAGTACTCGTCGTTGCCAAGTTAAGTATCAAGTCGTTGAGTTTTGCTACTTGTAAGTACAAGGCAAGTAACAAGTGTTACAAAAAAGTTAACGACTCTTCTTGATATTACTCGTTACTTGTTTTACGACTGAAAAAATGATAATTAAACCATAAAACCCAAAGTCCTAAACTGATATTTCTATGTTGTAAGAAGTAAACAGTACTTTCATATCGAGATATATGTATTATATTCCTTTTTTCTTTTTTATATTAGGTGCAAATATTTTATTTGAAATAACTCTCGTGTTTTTACCAAGTCGAGTAAACAAAACGAAATTTCATAACTTTCTCTGATAGAATATTATCTATTAAGTAATTTTTAGAAACTTGGAAATATGTCCAAATAATTCATAAGTATTTGTAAGTAGTAAGTAATCAAATAAAGCAAGTAATTTGCAAGTAACATGTTTTGGGACAAATACTCGATATAACAAGTACTCATTTTCGACAAGGCAAGTACCAAGTCGAAAAATTCATTACTCGTTCAAGGCAAGGCGAGTATCAAGTATGCATAAAAATGCAAGTACTCGTCTTGCGCCCACCCCTAATAATGACAGCCCCCTTCAGAGCATTTTGGCTCTGCTTTTGTCTCTGTTTATCGCCACAGCAACCAATCCATCCCCCCGGTTCCTTGCCATCCAAGTCTCTCTAACTCTGTGAATTTTCAACTTGAACATTGTTAGTAAAGTAGCATAGACTAGCTATAATCTAGTGGCCCCGCTTCAACCTCAGATCATGTTTTCGATGCTCCAGTTTCTATTTATTTATTTATTTTTCCTCACGTGCATGTATATATGTCAAGCTATTATTTTTATTCTTTTTTCGTGATTCCCATGCATCGTCTAATATTCACACTACTTTCTCTTATAACTTGTTGGGAGTATATCATCAAAGCATTTTCTTTGGAGAAGAAAGTAAAGTTATAGGAAGATGTTGCACTACTGAGTTTCTTAAACATTTGAGAAGAGAATTTTGAAACAAAATAATAGTTCATTAGCAGTACTAACGGCTTTGGGAGGGGTTAGAATTAACCTCAGTGGCTTATTTGAATAAAGTTCACGGTGGTCTCCTAAAAGGTGGCGAGTTCGAATTAATTTAGCTTCTGATTTTAACTTTTTCCTTAAATGGGATATGTTGTTTGTTATATTATCACGTTTGGTGGCTAGTTTATCAGTAAATTTATGACGATGACTCATTTGTTTTAATGGACTATAAACTGATGTATTTGGAAACCCACTGAAAATATGATTTCTTCCCTGAACCGGATACACGTACAAACCACTCATGACAAGCACAAGCTTGTAGACGGAACGGAAGCATGGCCTTGCCATCAGTAACTAAGAAGGCAGGCTGCTGCACCAGAAAGAATAAGAAGACGTATTCTAAACTAGTATAATATCTAAGCAAACAAAAAGAAAACTAGGTATAACATTTGGAATAGCTGAGTGCTTAGCAGTTAGCACTATGGATTCTAAGCTTTCTAGAATACATCAACAAAATATTTGTTCAGCAACAATTTTCTTTAAAAAAGGTGAGACAAGTATACTTTTATTGGTGTTTCTTTATGTGTTATCTTTATTTTGTAAGATTTTTAAGTTGTATTTCAGATATTTTATAACTTTTAAATCAAAAATCAAGAAAGGTATTTCAAATTTCCCATAAAACAGTACTCTATCCCATTTATAATTTAGTTTAAAAAGTTAATTTAGTATTCATAATTTATTTGAAAAAGTTAATTTTGACCTATTATATATAATGCTTTATAGTCCACATATTACGTGATAACGATTTCCTTGTGTTTCTTCTGACGCCAAACCTTTTGCTAGGGTTTTGCCGCATGGGGATGGCTGACGCCAAAATTGAAGAGATGGTTTGTGAAGACAGGATCAGTGCTTTACCAGAAGATCTGCTTGTGACAATACTGTTGCATGTCCCAATTAGAGATGCAATTGCCACCATGATTTTGTCTAAACGATGGCGCTTTATCTGGACGATCCTGCCTAAACTTGAGTATGATTTATTTTCTGATGATGAAGAAGATGACGATGATAAAATTGTTGGTAATGATGATGATGATGATGATGAGAGCAAGAAGACTAGATGGTGTTTTTTTGATAAGTCAATGGAACACCACAAAGCGCATGTCTTAAAAACCTTGCTTATCAAACTTGGTCCGGGATGTTCTAGTGATATTGATGTCGGAAAGTGGATTGCAAAAGCTGTTTATCTCCGCTTGGTTGAGCTAAAATTCAAGCTTTCATGGTCCAAAGGTCCAACCAGATTGCCTAAGAGCCTTTACACCAGCAAAACACTCAAGCACCTAACTCTCTCTCACAAGATTCTTTTGGATTTCCCATCGTCTTCTTTCCTCCCATCCCTCGAGTTTCTTGAACTTATCTATGTGGTATATAAAGACGATGCTTCTCTCGATAGGTTTTTTTCGCATTGTCCAGTTCTTAATATTTTGGTCGTGAAACGAAACAGGCGAAACAGGGATGACAATATAACAAAGTTTAGTGTGAAAATTCCTTCTTTACAAGGATTCTTTTATGTTAGTGATGAGATTAGTTCCCCACTGCCAGATGAGGATGAGGTAGTAGATACCGGTAAGTGTTTGGATATCGATACTCCGGCATTATTAGACTTAACCATCATTGATCATTCTGGAGACTCTTTCTCAATTGAGAATATGCCTTGTCTTGGGTCTGCATTAATCAATGTAAAGTCTTTCCCCTACAAGTCGAAAACATCTCTTTCAGCAGTGCGGTCTCTTAAGTTGTATATGACCGATCAAATGGTACCTCTCTATCTCTTTATCTGTGTAACAAACCTGTTAGTTTTGGTTACATTGTCGCATATAATTAACTGTATATGTTGTCGTTTGTTTCGTTGCAGGTTTTGCCCTTTAGCACCGTCAAGTTCTCTCGACTTATGAAGTTAAAAATATGTCCACATAGATCAGACTGGTTGGAAGCACTCTTACTTTTGCTTAAAAATGCTCCTAAACTTAAAGAACTTTTGGTCGATTATGTACGTATATATATATCAGCCTCTTCTTTTAGCTTCAACGGACTAAAATGTTAGTCATTATTTGCTTAATATAGAACTTCATTGCTTCTCAGGCATCTACCCCAGAAGGGATCCCACTTTCATGGAACCAACCAAGTTCTATTCCTGGATGCTTGTCGTCACAACTCAAATTTTTTGAGTATAGAGAATATGGAGGCAGAGAAAAAGAGAAAGAATTCGTGATGTATATCCTAGCTAACTCGAAGCGTTTAAAGACGGCGATAATCTCTGTGAAACCCGATCTTGAAAATAAAAATTTGATCATCGAGGAGTTGAGGGATATTCCGAGGGTCTCAACTTTTGTTGAAATGAAAATTGTGTCGGATGATGCTTGAGTAGCCTTTTAAGGAAGCTCAGTTAATCTGCAAGCTTAGCCTTGTCATGGACTCCTTGGGACTAGGTTGCTGAAAGTTTTGCAATCTTGTTATTATATACAGTAGTTGATACTTGATACTAAATAACAAAATAAATATTTATTTGCCTTAATTTAATTGACAGCCCACTTCAGAGCATTTTGGCCCTGCTTTTTACTCTGTTTATAACCAATTCATACGTGCCAAATCCTCAGTCTCTATCCCTCCGTTTCCTTGCCATCCAAGTCTCTCTAAAGTTTCAATAGACAAAATATATTGCGTGTCCTTTTTAGGTTTCTTAGTTTGTTTCCTCTACAATATCCTATTGTATAAAAAAAGCCACGGACTCTGTTTTTTGAGCGCCTCTCGATTTACTTTGCTATCAAATGTGTGTTAGTAACGTTACCAGCTATATGTCACATAGCGATCTTATAGTCTATGTCTCTCTCTAGTCTCTATGGGGGATCTCTTGAGACTTGCTTCTTCATGGAGGCTTTTATTCAACGCAATCTAAAATCTTTAGGAGATTTCTTTGAGCTTCTAGGAGCAGAAACTATGGTGGACAGTGTAGGAATGATGATGACTAAAAAGAAACTTTCAAAGGGAAATATATAGACAACGAATCTTTCCTAATGGGAA
The DNA here is from genome assembly GCA_018703725.1 of Brassica juncea. Taxonomy (NCBI): domain Eukaryota; kingdom Viridiplantae; phylum Streptophyta; class Magnoliopsida; order Brassicales; family Brassicaceae; genus Brassica; species Brassica juncea. The sequence continues at coordinate 74,214,458 of CM031936.1, read as the reverse complement.
TGAGAAAAAACATTTTCATCTCATCTTTAAGAAGATGATTAATTGTTCGTTTGCTTTCTCTTATTCCTTTTCTCTGTTATGTGAAATTTTGTATATTTTGTAAGTTGAATTAATTGTATGATCTTTAGTTATTGATTCGGTAAATTGCCATTTAATTTAACCATATTCTTCAAAAAATTGTATATGAAATTAAAATTAACCTAAATATTTTTTGAGGATATATTTCAATCTGTTTGATACTTTGTATTTATTTCTTACAAATTAAAGTGCAGTTTACATATATAATATTTTGATCGTTTTCTCTACCCAAGCGAACTTGTTAGACTTCTAATAAAGGTTATTTTATGGATATCGATAATAAGCTGTGATTAATATGATGATCATGTTTCACTGGACGCAGGAAGTGGACATATTCGGATACACAAAAGAGTATCTTGGAGCATGTTTATTGGCGAATTTTTAGGGTGGGGTTCTTTACGGAATATAAGGACCCGTCTCTTAACTTTTAACTAAAAAAACTAAGAACCGGTTCTTAGTTTTTTTCCCAATGAATTTCCTTATTTTTTCCTCTAAACTAATATTTTTTTAAAAAAATTACAGTATACATCTTTTACTTATAAAAGTTGAGAAAATAACTCATTCATTATATTTTCAGAAAATTTCACAAAATGCAATATTTTAAAACTAACATTTTATTACAAAAAGGACAATTAAAAAAAAAATAAAGTAGACATTATCCAACCATCAATATTACTATATTTTTCATGAATGATCAACTATGAGGAATGAACTTATTTATCTTTGATTTTTTTTTGAATTGACTTAAAATCCTTTGAAAGAGCTGAAGGAAGAAAACAAGATTTTAATTTGTAACTTAAATTCCATACAAAATCCAAATGTGTGTGGGTATTTCCAAGCAGAGTAAACACATATTTTACTAAAGTGCAGTCACCAACAATAAAATCAACAATTCTTAATCGTACTAAATTTATCAAAATTTTAAATATATGAATCAACTTTAAAGTAAAACGTTAAACCTTATTTCCAAAAATATAAATTCAAACAGAAAGTAAATGCTTCAATTTTAAAAAAACATCAAAATTGGAGAATGTTGAGAGTTTATAAAACATAATATCACAACTTTTACAACATAGCATTTTTACCCCACAACAAATAGTCATGTACATAAAACACAATACACAATGACAGTCCGAAAATAAACATAACCAACAACTAAATAAACAACATCTCGTGCGAAGTGCAGAAAACCCACTGGTCATTGACATTATAATACATCAATTAGGAAATATAGAGTAATTGACAGTAAATTAAATAACTCCAACAGTTTTTTTGGCAGTGATAACTGTCTCGTGAATTAGATGTTTATCAACTAACAAAATCAAAGGTAAAGAAATATGTAAACTGTTAGGTGCCACATAGGATTAGCTTTAAATACTTATTATAAATACATGTGTTCTTTTTTTTTTTTCTATTTTGTGTACCTAAAGTTAAAATGTCATAAAATAACAAGGGGAAGCAAATTGCTGAGGAAACTCCTGAGCTTGAGGCCTTTTTTTTTGTGTGCACAATTAAAGAAGATGCGTGAGGCAAAATTAGCTGCTAGGAAAAAGGAGCGAGATGATTGTGCCCCAATAGCTAAAACAAACTAACCACAAACATGGTAGAAAATAGGAAGTTGGTGAGAAACAAATGAGATGGTATGATCTCACTTTTTTTTAATGTTTTGTGTATCATAAGGAAAGCAATTAAACCATACTCATCTCAGGTGTTTAAAACTTTGTCGTAATATGTTCCGTTACAAATATCACAATCAACATTATCGCATGTTTGTGTATTTGTATTTTTGGTATATACAATCACAATAACTAGGACTAATCTGTCATATAAAAAAATTAATTAACAACAATATTGTATTTCATATACAAATAACAAGTAGTTTCATACAAATTTCTAGATCAAAATTTCATTTTTTAAATACTGCATGATTTAATACTCTATTGCACTTATAGTTTTAAGGCCAAAATTGTTATTATTTACTATATTATTTGTTACATCCCAACCTAGAAATCCATTATCTTATAATCGATTTATACTTAGAAACTTAGAATAATTATCTTTTTGACTTAAAACACTTAGTAAATAGATTATAATTTTGGTAATGTCTATTTTGATTATAAAGTACGAATGTATTTCTATTTTGAACGACCACTGAAACATATATATGCATTTCTCCTAGTTATTGTGTTATAGTGTATAATCCATGAATTCATCATCTTCTATTATTAATAATGGTATATATTTTAAATTAAATCTATTTTTACTGATGTTTTCCCAAAACAATATATATATATATATACATATATATATATTTACTGTTGTATATTTTAATATGCTACTGCGAATCTTTGAAATTGATGTGTATGTATGAAACTTTTGAAATTATATAGTCATTATAGAAATTTAATTCAAAAACGTGTACATAAAATTTATCATTAATTTTTTCAACTAGATAAAACTTTTATTATTGTTGTGTTTCTTTCTTTTAATGAGATTTCGATTTATTAATTATATACGGCTCATTTTTAATAAACATAATTATTTTTTGAAGAAGTGTAAATAGGTTTTAGTGTTAAGTGTATTTAGTTTAATTAGGTGGAATACTCTAAATAGAAAAGTCTTTAGTTACATATATGATTGGATACTAGTATGAATCTACTGCATTTTTTTATAAAGTATGAATCTCTAACAGGAGAGCTCTTTTCTAAACTCTATCTTCAAACGCTGAATCTAAGTGTCCATGCATGAAACTAAGCAATTAGCATTGTACAATCTTTTACTTTTGCAATTAGTTTCCACAACCACTGACATTCTTATAACTAGATGCTTACTGATAACAAGGTATGTTCTCTTTTTTTTTTTTCTTTTTTACAATATCTTGCGCTTGAATGTATATATGTATGTTCAGCTTGCTAATTGCTTGACAGCTACAAAAAAAATATCAAGTGTTGAGTTGGTGAAACAATACTAATTCAGATTGAATCTATTGAATTATCGTTTCCTATAAAAAAACTAATTGAATCTATTGAATTAGTATTGTTTAAAGGTTACTAGAATTTAAAATTTTCAAAAATGATATATTTATAATAATTTAGTGCGTTTTCTTATTATGTGTAAAGTTCTAAATATATATATATATATATATATATACATATATATATATTTAAAGAAGGGAGTTAGTATATATTATTTTAGCTGGTTTGGAATTGGCCCATAACTTTTAAATTTAACAATGTGAACCTAATTACAGGATCTTCTTGTCTCCACCGACAGATGAGAGCAGATTTGTTGTCCTGTCTCTTTCTTATTACAATCTGGCCACGTCACACAATAGCTGGCTCGTCTAGTGGGGAAGCCAACGGCTCAGCTTTAATAAAGAACACCTATAGATAATCCGAGCCAAGCCGAGCCAAAACTTTAGGAGACGAAGATGCTACCGTCACCATCTCCGGTGAAATAATATTATAAAAATAATTAAAAAAAAAAACTCAGACACGGCGATAAAATAGGCAAATCAGATTGGTGTTTGAAGCTGAGAAGAGATCAAAGAAAGGGAGAGAGAGAGAGTGTCAGTGTTGAACATCTCTCTCTGTCGGTGTCATCAGACATGGAGGCCAATGCCGGCTTGGTTGCTGGATCATACCGGAGAAACGAGCTCGTTCGGATCCGTCACGAATCTGACGGCGGGGTTCGTGTGTTTTCTCACTTCTTCTCTTAGTGTTTTTCTAGATCTCATCTAGATTCATTCCTCCATTGGGATCTTGAGCTGCTAAAGATAGAAACTTTCCCGATTAGTGATCATTTCCTTTTATGTCGGTGAATTTTCAGTTTAGGTTCTCTGATCTAAGGCTTGTGTAATAGATCTTTTAGCTCTCAAAGTTTAGTACTTTACTTATAGCTCAACAAGATCTCCTTTGGATCTATCTGCATTGATTTGGAAACGGTGTGATCTGTTTCTTACACTCAATAAACTAAACAATGATGCGAAAAATGCAGTCCAAGCCTCTGAAGAATATGGAACCACATACATGTCAGATCTGCGGTGATAACGCTGGGCTCACTGAGACTGGAGATCTTTTCGTGGCTTGCAATGAATGTGCCTTCCCTGTGTGTCGTCCTTGCTACGAGTACGAGAGGAAAGATGGAACTCAGTGTTGTCCTCAGTGCAAGACTAGATACAGACGACTCAGGGGTTAGTAGTTGTCTTTATTCCTTTGTATGGATTACTATTTAGTCTTTTTTGCTGAATAAGTTTTTGGATTGTTGCAGGGAGTCCTCGTGTTGAAGGAGATGAAGATGAGGATGATGTTGATGATATTGAGAATGAGTTCAATTACACGCAGGGAGCTAACAAGGGAAGACGTCAACGCCATGGTGAAGAGTTCTCTTCATCTTCTAGACATGAATCTCAACCAATTCCTCTTCTCACCCATGGCCATACGGTAATGATCCATATCTAAAGTGATCTGTATTGCTCAAGAAATGTCTAGATTACATATTTTTATTTGCTACACAGGTTTCTGGAGAAATTCGCACGCCTGATACACAATCTGTGCGTACTACATCAGGTCCATTGGGGCCTGGTGACAGGAATGCTATTTCGTCTCCATATATTGATCCACGGCAACCTGGTATTCTTACTTTGAGCACAAGGCCTTAGTTATATGTCTCTTTTTTTTGTGGACACTAAGTGATAGCTTGCGCTAAAAATGGCAGTCCCTGTAAGAATAGTGGACCCTTCGAAAGACTTGAACTCTTATGGGCTTGGAAATGTTGACTGGAAAGAAAGGGTTGAAGGCTGGAAGCTGAAGCAGGAGAAGAATATGGTACAGATGACTGGTAAATACCATGAAGGGAAAGGAGGTGAAATCGAAGGGACTGGTTCCAATGGCGAAGAACTCCAAATGTAAGTTGAAAGAACTACTAGAACCAAGATCTTTCTTGATAGACATAATTAAATATCTGATTTGCTAGATTCTTATAGACGTATTCAAATTTTGAGTGTTATTCCTTTGTTTCCTTCAACTCAACCATGGATCTCTTACTTTACAGGGCTGATGATACGAGGCTGCCTATGAGCCGTATTGTGCCTATCCCGCCTTCTCATCTCACACCTTACCGGGTTGTGATTATTCTCCGGCTTATCATCTTGGGATTCTTCTTGCAGTATCGTACAACTCACCCTGTGAAAGATGCTTATCCACTGTGGTTGACCTCAGTTATTTGTGAGATCTGGTTTGCATTTTCTTGGCTTCTTGATCAGTTTCCCAAATGGTACCCCATCAACCGAGAGACTTATCTTGACCGTCTCGCTATAAGGTTAGTCTTTAGGTCTATGCATCCTACTCTTTTATCTCATTTAACATTTCCTTGATAGTTAACTTTCCCTTGTGATGGTGCATATCAATATCTTGTGAGGAGGTTTTGATAGGCAGTAAATTGTGAAATTTAGTGTGAAGATACCTTCTGTGATTTACTTAAAATGTGAAGTTTCTGACTAGGTTATGATAGAATCATGCCTAATGAAGTGCTTGTTGAGAATAGAGTTGAGCTATTATACTGACTATATTTAATGGTTTCTTGTTGTAGATATGATCGAGACGGGGAACCATCACAGCTAACACCTGTTGATGTGTTTGTTAGTACTGTGGACCCACTAAAAGAGCCTCCTCTTGTGACAGCAAACACAGTCCTCTCGATTCTTGCGGTGGACTACCCGGTAGACAAAGTGGCCTGTTATGTTTCAGATGATGGCGCAGCGATGCTTACGTTCGAATCTCTTTCTGAAACTGCCGAGTTCGCAAAGAAATGGGTGCCATTTTGCAAGAAGTTTAGCATTGAACCCAGGGCCCCTGAGTTCTATTTTGCACAGAAGATAGATTACTTGAAGGACAAGATCCAGCCGTCTTTTGTTAAAGAACGACGAGCTATGAAGGTCATTTGAAAAAAAAAATCCATCTGCTTCTCATCTATTAGAAAAACTAGAGATTGACTTCAAAAATTTCCTTGTCTGGCTTGTAATGACAGAGAGAATATGAAGAGTTTAAGGTGAGGATCAATGCACTGGTTGCTAAAGCACAGAAAATCCCTGAAGAAGGATGGACAATGCAGGATGGTACTCCCTGGCCTGGTAACAACACTAGAGATCATCCTGGAATGATTCAGGTACAGTGATGCAATCTCTTAATTATCACGGCAAAAGTAATGAAAACTGTTAGTTAATATTTTATTTATGCTACATTGTTTGTGTCCATTTCAGGTCTTCTTAGGCCACAGTGGAGGTCTAGATACCGATGGAAATGAGCTGCCTAGGCTCATCTATGTTTCCCGTGAGAAGCGGCCTGGATTTCAACACCACAAGAAGGCTGGAGCTATGAATGCATTGGTTTGTTAACTTTCTTCTTCATATTCTTTTGTCTAGGGAAATTGGTTTCTCTCCTGATTTAGCTTCTCTCTCTTTACGTTTACAGATCCGTGTTTCTGCTGTTCTGACCAATGGAGCTTATCTTTTGAACGTGGATTGTGATCATTACTTCAACAACAGCAAGGCTATTAAAGAAGCCATGTGTTTCCTGATGGACCCTGCTTATGGAAAGAAGTGCTGCTATGTTCAGTTCCCACAGCGGTTTGATGGTATTGACTTGCACGATCGATATGCCAACAGGAATATTGTCTTCTTCGATGTGAGCTTCACTCCCCCATTCAAACACTGTCTTTTTCGTCTGTTCATATGGGCTGACTTAGATATTTGGTTACTTTGGGCAGATTAACTTGAAGGGGTTAGATGGAATCCAGGGTCCAGTATATGTGGGTACTGGTTGTTGTTTCAACAGGCAAGCTCTATACGGGTACGATCCTGTTTTGACTGAGGAAGATCTGGAACCAAATATTATTGTGAAGAGCTGTTGCGGCTCAAGGAAAAAAGGAAAGAAGAGCAAGAAGTATAACTATGATCAACAGAGGAGAGGCATCAACAGAAGTGACTCCAATGCTCCACTTTTCAATATGGATGACATCGAGGAGGGTTTTGAAGGTTCTGATTGAGCTTATACTGTAATAACACCACTTCTTCATTTGAAGGTATAATCTTACAATTCTCTTTTGATGCAGGATATGATGATGAGAGGTCTATTCTAATGTCCCAGAAGAGAGTAGAGAAGCGTTTTGGTCAATCCCCAGTGTTTATTGCGGCTACCTTCATGGAACAAGGTGGCATTCCACCAACGACCAATCCAGCTACTCTTCTCAAGGAGGCTATTCATGTTATCAGCTGTGGCTACGAGGACAAAACTGAATGGGGAAAGGAGGTCAGTTTTCAAAATGCAGCAACTGACTTTATGTTCTCTTTCTCACTTCTCTGATGACATGTTATTTGCTTCTTTTTTTTTTTTGTTAGATTGGTTGGATCTATGGTTCTGTGACAGAAGATATTCTTACTGGATTCAAAATGCATGCCCGGGGTTGGATGTCCATCTACTGCAATCCTCCACGGCCAGCGTTCAAGGGATCTGCACCAATCAATCTTTCTGATCGTTTGAACCAAGTTCTTCGATGGGCATTGGGTTCCATTGAGATTCTCCTGAGTAGACATTGCCCTATCTGGTATGGCTACACAGGAAGGTTGAGGCTCTTGGAGAGACTCGCTTACATCAACACCATTGTCTACCCTATTACAGCTCTCCCTCTCATCGCCTACTGTATCCTTCCTGCTTTTTGCCTCATCACAGACAAGTTCATCATACCAGAGGTTCGTAAGACTTAACTATATACTTTTCATGTTCCATTCTGCCATCTCGTATTTAAAAAGCTATAACAACATTATTGCAGATAAGCAACTACGCGAGTATTTGGTTCATTCTTCTCTTCATCTCAATCGCTGTGACTGGAGTTCTAGAGCTGAGATGGAGCGGTGTGAGCATTGAGGACTGGTGGAGGAACGAGCAATTCTGGGTCATTGGTGGAACATCTGCTCATCTTTTTGCAGTCTTCCAAGGTCTACTCAAGGTTCTTGCGGGTATAGACACTAACTTCACTGTCACATCCAAAGCCTCAGACGAAGATGGGGACTTCGCAGAGCTTTACATCTTCAAATGGACAGCTCTTCTCATTCCACCGACCACCGTCCTAGTAGTGAACCTCATAGGCATTGTGGCTGGTGTCTCTTATGCTGTGAACAGTGGATACCAGTCATGGGGACCGCTCTTTGGGAAGCTTTTCTTCGCCTTGTGGGTCATTGCCCATCTCTACCCTTTCTTGAAAGGTCTAATGGGAAGACAGAACAGAACGCCAACCATTGTCATCGTCTGGTCTGTTCTTCTGGCGTCCATCTTTTCGTTGCTTTGGGTCAGGATCAATCCTTTTGTCTCTGTCACTCCAGATGCCAACCCCAATGTCGTCCCAGGAGGTGTCTTTTAGACCCTATTTTGTCCCAGGAGGTGTCTTTGACCCTATTTTTATATATTTGTAAGCGCCACATAGAGCCACAAGTGATATTTTGTTATTATTATATATATTTATTTATTTTGCTTCACCTTGTTAGACTCAACATTTGTAATGTTGGAGCTTTGTTGTTGTCCTAAAAGGAATTGGAGTCTATATATGATAAGCTTTTAACTTTAACAAACGTTTTATTTCAACAATTTGAGATTTATATGATTATTTAAATTCATTGTTACAAGTATTATACTGCTCAATGATAGGAAATTAATTAGTCGATGGAAAAACAAAAAGAAATATTTTTCCATTAAAAAAAAACTTGTAGTGGCATTACAAGTGATTAGTCAATTTGTCACAGTTGTCACTGACCACCACAAATCACAATGACTTTTTCCAGGAACAAATGCTGGAATGAGACAAAGGGGGTCAAAAAAATCTGGAAAAGACCTTCTCTATTTTTAATTAAAAATAAAATTAAAAATAAATAAAAATTAGAGAGAAAAGACCATAAAACCTAAAGACTTGGATATATTCACTAACTTATGCCATTACTATCCTACTCAGATCTGACCCAGATCCAGATCCAAAACCCGACCCTGATCCATACCCAAAATCCGATCCAGCTTTAATCATCTTCTTCTTCCTCTTTTCTTCTCCATTAATATTTTTTCACCTTAAAACAAAATCAAAAAATTTCTTCTACCATCCACAAAATTGCTCTTTCTTATCCGAGATCAATCAACCCATAACTATATTTAATCAGTTATATCTTATCTAGAATCAAATTTCATCTTTTACGTACGAGATTCAAGATAAAGAAGAACGCAGAGTATTACTAACACAACTAGTACAACTTCAACTAGTACAACTAGTGCAACTCAAACTTCTATAACTAGTACAACTACCACGAGTATAACTAGTATAAATAGATTGAGTATAACCATTATAATTGATAAAAATAAAACATGTATAACTGGTACAACTTTGCAATTAATATGGTGATTTTTATTTTTTGTTTTCAGCGTATAAAGATATAGAAAAGAGAATGATGTAGAACCAATAAGACATATTCGTCTAGTCTTCCCCCGCCTGTATGTATCAAAATACATGAATAATTAATTTTTAGTAATATTTGATTGGATAATGATTTGTATACAAGTTGTACTAGTTATACTAGTTGTACTATTTTTGGAAAAAAAGTCATCTTCAACTTTTTGCTCCCGAAGTTAAATAAATTAACAGAAACTTTCTGAGTACATACCAATTGGGATATTTGATTGTTTTTTCTCATATGGAATATCAGATTGGTTTTGTCAATTTATGAAATGTCAAAGTTGTACCAGTTATACCAGTAATACTCGTCTAATATACAAAAAATAATTATATCAATTGTTTGTTTGTCTAGGTTTAGGGGTTGAACCAGTATTTTCACTTCAGAGCTTTGTAAAAATATGTTCGATGTTTGTTTATCATAATAATATGACTAATATAGTTAACAAACCCCAAATAAAATAGATGAAATTTTGTCATCATATACCAATTAGGATATTTGTTTGTTTATTTCATATGTAAAACATTATTTACAAGTTGTGTTAATTATAATAGCTACATATTATACATAAATGATAACATTTATACACCTTTAAAACAATACTAAATAAAATAATAAGTAGTTGTACCAGTTTTTTTAGTTATACCGGCTGTACATAGTTGTGCTAGTTTTTTAGTTGTACCAGTTTGTGCATAGTTGTACATTGGCAGTGAAATCGAAAAAAGTAGTTGTACGACATAAAAAATACAATTACCTCAGTTGTACCACTTATTTATGTTTATATGTCTTTGCCCGGTTACAATAAAATCATCAATTTTGTAAAAGTACATTTCATGAATGTTTTCCAAAAATTAAGTGGATAAATAAGTTAACAAACCTTAAAAATATAAGGTAGATCATGTAAACTTATGAAGTTGTGTAATAATTTTTGAATTTTTTTTTTCAAAACTTCAAATAAATTAAAAGAATTTCTGAGCACATACCAATTAGGATATTTGATTGTTTTTCTCATATGGAATATCAAATTGGTTTTGTCATTTTCTGAAATGTCAAAGTTGTACCAGTTGTACCAGTAATACTCATCTATATGTCTAGTTTTAGGGGTTGTACCAATATTTTACATCATAGGTTTGTAAAAATATGTTCGATGTTTTTATCATAACAATATGGCTAATATAAATTACAAACCTTAAAAGTATAAAATATATAATGTAAAATTAAGAGTATAATTTAGCAATTTAACAACAATCTGAAAATCTTAAATAGTATAGATGAAGTCTTTGTCATCATATACCAATTATGATATTTGTTTATTTTCTTTAATGTAAACATGATAAATTAGTCGTGTCTAGTAGCTATATATTATACATATATTATAACATTTATATATCAATTAAATAATTTCTTAATATGTTTAGTTGTACAAGTTATACTAGTTATATTCAGTCGAATGAGAGAATGAAATAAGTAAAATTGTGTGGTTGTGAGTTGTTCACGTGGTTGAGATTAAAAAAATCAATAGAGAGAGAAATGTGAATTCAATGGCCAAGATTGAAACACAGAGATAAAATCTGATGGCTAAGGTTGAGTCATCATTAATGGCAAAATCGTCATTTACACAGTCTTGTCCCATATAGATTAAAATAGGTGGTAACAGATTTTTTTTCATCCATTTGTCCCTTTTGAGATTAAAGTCCCTTTTTCCATAGCAACAACACTGTGGAGGAAATTCCCGGTGTGACTTAAACTAAATACTGTTAGTTGAGAACAGCCGAGGAGACTTACAGCAATGTGGAGTGACAAAACTCATATAGGTAATGGGACACACTCCAAATCCTCTAAGCACCAAAACCGAGTGAGTGAACCAGGCGGTTAGCTTTCTCTTAGTGAACAGAGAGGTTTGAAGTTATTGGTACTTGTCACCATTGTGATGATTTCTCTCTTTTGAAAGAGAGCCACAAGTGATATTTTGTTATTATTACATATGTATTTTTTAATTTTTGCTTCACCTTATTGGACTCTCACCTTGTAATGTTGGAGCTTTGTTGTTGTCCTAAAGGAATTGGAGTCTATATATGCTAAGCTAGCGCTTCACTATAATACAAACGTTTTATTCGACAATTTGAGTTTTTTTTTTTATTATTTAAGATAATATCTTACATAAATGATTTAGTGGATCAAATGTGATTGGCTCTATATCCTACAATTTGAACAAGTGATTGGTCAATTTGTCTTCAGAACAACAGCCTCATGCAATTACCACGATGTCACTAAACTGACACCACAAAAAAAAAGAGAGTATTTATTCTGTAAATCAGAAGATCTTATAGCTAAGTAGTAGGGTCAAGGCAAATATAAATAGTGGTGGTGTTTGCTAGAACATTTTTTTTTTTGTTTTGAACCGATCTTATAAAATATTTGCAAGAAATAAATTTGAGCATACATTAATAATTATTAAAGATAATTTTTATGAAGTTAATTACTTCTTCCGTTTCAGAATGATCCATGTTTTAGAAAAAAATTTGTTTCTATAAGATTTAGATTTTACATTTTCAATGTGTGTAATAATAACAAATTTTAGACTTCAAAGATATTAATTGTGTTTACTGAATTTTGATTGACTAAAATTCATAGAAAATAGCAAAACACGGAAAATAATGTATTTATTGTCAAATTTTACGTGTTTTCTTAATAAGTGTGAAAACTCGAAAATATACATTATTTTGAAACGGAAGGAGTATATTGCCATATTTTTTTAATATTATCATCAACATTTTGACTATAATCAATCATAGTTTACTAAAATAAACTGTTAATACAAAATCTCACATTTAAAAAATAATATTTTACTTATATTTTTATTATTTTTACTTATGTTTTCATTAGTTTTACTTATATTTTTATTAATTCTATTAAAGTTTATAAGTAAACATAATTTATATTTATTTGATAATAATAACAATATTTGTTTGAATATTAGTATTGTTTATGTAACTTTTATTAATATTTATTATGCGAGGCCATTCATTCAGCAAGGAACTTGACTAACAGCAATGTGGAATGACATAAACGTGTGCAGCCTCAAGAAAAGGGGCCACTTGCGGTAGTAGCCGTCCACTACCGAGCAGGCGTGATCAAGGGTGGACAGAATCCATGTGAGGCACAGAAAATAAATATATACACGAGATTTGCTTGCACTGTAATTTTTTTTTTTGTTTTTTTTTTTGTTTTGCACTGTAATTGATGTTAGTTAGTTTTAATTCCTGGAACAAAATGCTTTTACCTAATGTTTAGTGTTGACCCATTGGTTAAGTGCATGCAAGGAAGACTTGCGGTTGGGTTATAGTATTAGGATGAGAACGAAACACCAATTATTCTCTGTCACTCCCGATGCTAACCCCCGATGCCGTCCCAAGAGGTGTCTTTTAGACCCTATCTTTTATACATTAGTAAGCATATACGCAATGGGACACTCCAAATCCTCTAAGCCCCAAAACCAAGTGAACCAGGCGGTTAGTTTTCTCTTAGTGGCCAGAGTTGTGAAGTTATTGGTACTTGTCACTGTTGTGATGATTTCTCTCTTTTGCTACATAGAGCCACAAGTGACATTTGCTACTATTATATATTTATTTATTTATTTTGCTTCACCTTGTTAGACCGCATTTGTAATGTTGGAGCTTTGTTGTTGTCCTAAAAGGAATTGGAGTCTATATGCTAAAGCTTTTTTTTCACTTTAATACAAACGTTTTATTCAACACTTTCAGATTTGTAGGATACATTTTAAATCCGTTATTACAAGGAATGTTCTACTCAAATGAAATTTACGGAAATTAATTAGTCGATGGAAAAATAAACAAAAATTTCGTTTCTTGGCAATAAACAAAGAACCAAACATGATTGTCTTTGTAGTGGCATTAAAAGTGATTGGTCAATTTGTATTCAGAACAACAGCTTCACATGTAATACCACAATGTCACAGTTGTCACTTGGCACTAATTACCACAAACCACAATGATGTCTTTCAAGAATAAAGGAAGAAGAATTAGAAAAGAGAATACACAAAGGGCACGCATAATCTCCTGAATATTCACCTTTTAAGAATCATATCATCGGTTGTTCAAAAAAAAAAAGAATCATAGCATCAAAAAACACAACTTGAAGGATTAAAAACATTACCATCAAACATAGAAATGTCAAAAAGCAGCAAACATTTAGAACCAAATCCATATGACTCTTTCACTCTTTTTTACCCATTTCTTCTCACATAAGTTTTGGTCGAAGATATATATAAAATAAATATCATACGGTTTCTTTTGCTCTTGTCCTCCTTAATTAATGCAAGCTATGAGTCTTAATGCTCAACAGCAACCACTTCAGATACCTCTATGGACTCGGCTCTCTCTTCATCCATCCTTGGAGATGCAACCTCATGTGTTTCTTCTGCATCTGCATTGGCCGATACAGTCCCTTGTGCTTCATCATCTATGGGGTTTGAAGACTGGTTCAGGGCTTCTGCATCTTTTTCAACTTTCTTTCTTTCAGGTTTCACCTTTGCTGAGGTTGTTGCAGCTTTTGCTGGAGCGAGTTTTCCATCAGGGAGAGCTGTTTTCTGAGACGGCAATCTTGGAAGTGACTTGCGCAAGGGTTGCTTCTTGAGATCAACTGTTGGCACAGTTCCCTTAGCAGTTGAGCTGGCTTTCTCATCTAAGCTCAGCCTAGCGACACGAGGGGTCTGAGTTTCTTCAGAATCAGTCTTCTTCCTCCCGAGTTTTGGAGATTTGGGTCTTGTTGGTGGTATCTACAATAACAATGAGAATTAGTACTTCATTAAAAAGTGAGATCATGGTTGAGAAGAGAGCGCACAAGTACCTTCTTTAGCTCTGTTTTAGGCGGCTGAGAAAAGCTAGGCATGGGCGTGGCTTTGAAGTTCAAGCTCTTTCTTAGCTTCCTAAGCTCAGCTTCTTGTGTTTCCTGCGATAGCACCAAAGAGTTTTGTTTTAACAAAAGTAGGTTGCGAACACTATGACAAAGAAGAGGTTTTAGAAGACAACCTTGGACTTGGCTTGCATGTTATTGATTTCCTCTTCTTTCGCATGAGTCTTCTCCTCAAGCTTAACATAGAACTGCACCATATGAAAGCAGAGACACCATTAAACATGTTTGTGGAGAGAGGACAAGCATTATGGATCGAAACGCAAACCTCTCTTCTCTTTTCAGCACGTTGGTCACATTTGAAACTGAACCCATAATTTGGAAGTGCACCAACTTTACGGGGTTTGCCATCGTCTGCTTTCGGGCTACTAAGAAACCATAAAGTTATAATCAACATAAATGCTAAAAAAAAATGAGAGCCAAATGCAGAAAAGGCCCCAGCTTGCCACAAGAAAGATAAGTTAGGTAATTATAAAGGCGAGGAAAAAATATACTTAGAAGACTGAGCATCATCTTCAGGTGTCTCCTGGACTTGTTTCTTTTGAGGCTTTGGTTTAACCTTGTCCCTGTATTAAAGAAAGAAACAAGTCTCTAGTTTAAACAATTAATTTATTAGTGAATAAAAGATTAACGATAAGACTTAGCCAATGTCTGTCTAGACTGTTGGGATTTAGCAGTGAAGTAACTATGATTTTAAAAATGAGGACTCAATACCCGGCGACGGTTTTAGCTGGTGCAGGGTCTTGCTTTCCATGCTGATATGAAAAAAGAAATCAGATATAATCATCAGCCAAAAAGAAAAGAAAAAAAAATTGGCATAAGCCAACTCAAAGAAGGGATGATTACCTCGGTGACCTGAGACGCTCTACCATTGAATGATGTGCTCTTCAGAGACTTTGTTGTTTGTGCAGTAGGAGCAACAGAGCCATTTGATGATGCCACTTTAGAATCTGCACCTCTAATCTCTTTCTTCTTTTTGATAAGCACCGATGGACCATTCTTACCACCTGTGAGTTTCTCCTGCTTTAGCTTCCGGTGAGCCTTCTGGCCATTAACACACTTTGGTCCATCTACACTTTCAACTTGTGTACCCTACAAGAGAACAAAACCGTTAACTTTCTGACAGGGGAGAGTAGATTACACAACCCAAGAGCTACAAACCTCAGCTGCCTCTTTCGGCTGTGCATCCAAAGCGGAACTGTCTCCAGAGTTCTCATTCTGACTTTCTGAATTTGTATCCAAGGTTTCACCAGAAGCAGCACCATTTCCTTCAATACAGACATTCTCCATCGTTAAACCACCATTCACAAGAGCAGAGTCAGTAGTCCCATCAGCCACCATGGTACTCTCGGAATCCATAGTAAACTACAAAAACAAACAACACCGATATAAGGGAAAGAAACAACAAAGGTAATCAAGTTCTTAAGCAGAAAGGTTTATCTTAGATTTTACCTAATAATTAATCACTTGAACCAAGACATTATCATGCAAACCAAACAACAGACAAGAAACATATCAACACAAAAAAACAGAGTACTTTATTAACACAAGAACATTGTTGTCAGTAAGCAAGATTCAAGCTACATTACAAAAGCACTCGTCTTGTCCAATACCCAGACTTTAAACCACTCATATGCAAATGGATCCGTAGCTTAATCGATCTAAGTGAACAAATCCGAGAAACGCAGATATTATGAAGCGAATCTGAATCAGACAAAACCTAAATCTCGAGCTCACTAGTCACTGTAGTGAAAGCAAACCGGTGAGAGTAACAATACATAAAATCGATCTACCGACACTCATCAAACCAAGCAATGAAAAACGGACAAGCAGATTAGATTTCATAGGAAGTTCCGACATAAATAAAGAAGAAGCTGGCAAGAAAAAGAAGGAGAACAGTAAGAAGCACATCTTACCTCTCACCAAACGAAGTTACCAGAGCAAATCAAACGTCCATTGAAAGCAACAATCTAAAGGAATGCAAGAAGGAGGAGAAAAAGGATGAGATTTGGATTTGTGCTCGAGTGTTTTTTTTTTGGTGTTTTGGGGTTTCTGAGGATGGATTCTCGGTCTACACTACACACAAGTTGAGATTTTTTTTTTTTTTTTTGTGAAGAGAGAAAAATGACAAAACGTTTTTATTATTTTTTATTACAGCGGCGGTTCGAAATCTAATCGCCACGTCATCACGATAATTACGGTTAATAGACGGTTTACTATTTTTGATCGTGGGATTGAGGGATAAGGAAGTTTTGTGGACCTCTAATATTTTCTTTTAATGGAAGTCTACTGTTTACGATTATCGCTAATAATATTTTTCTTATCCACATTAAGTTTGCTGTTACAATCAGAAATCTGAATCAGATTTTTTCTGTGACTGTCAACTTTGGATGATTTGCTTTTCTTCTTTTATACTTCAGAGATAAAACAAAAAAATTATTATGTATACAATTAAAGAGCTTCTTAGCTTAGACATACGCAACTGCAAATTTTTCTATTTTACAAGGAATTTATTCCAGTTTTGGTGAAAAAAATTATATATAATCAAGGTATTGGAGGATTAGTAAAAGAAAATATATGTACAATGAGTTGGAGGATTACATCATGAACCTACAACTTGAAACATTTTTTTTGGGAGGTTCATGATGTAAATTTTAAAATAATAATGAATTTTGTAGGGTTTGAATGGGTGCATATGTGCAGTGAGTCGATGACTACTGTTGAATAACTTAAAACAAAAACATATGGAATCAGTGCGAAATAAACGGTAAAAGCAAACAACATTCCTCAAGATGTTCAATTATTTTGTTAACTCTTTCACGCATATAATAAGACTTTTATAAATGATGAAATCTTATATAGAGTAGTCGCTTTATGAAGGTGAACCATATCATCCCCCACTCTATTATATCATACTTGATTCTTAAATGGGAACTTTAGTCATCTAGTTTATTAACACCACCTTTCATCAAAAAGAATACTAAAGCCAGCTCGTGGAATCTATACTTTTCATCTAAATGTATCATAGTTTTAACTAAAGACATGGTTTCAAAAGTAACAGTAATGTAATACCTTGCATGCTACTCAAGACATGGGTCATACACATCATCTCTCGATATATAAATTGACAATGCTGAACTATATCATATGTAACAAAGTGTTTTTTTTTTCCAGACCAATATAATGATACTATATATTGGGTAATTTAGTTGCTTACTTCTTTTTCAAACCATTCAATAATATCTCAAATTTGGATATATAGATATTGAGAAGTTAATAAAGTACAGCAAAAATAATAATGATAGTACAGCACTGTCCCAGTTTTATGCATATCGAAGAACACAAGTGTGTTCTTATTTAAATACATGCACCCACATAAACACACCCAAATGCTCCTGGTAGGCCAAAATAATTAATTCAAATGAAAATTTTCGTTAAGAAACCATAAGAAAGCAGCAGTACTCATTTGTTGACCACCGAGGAGATACTATAGTTTATTAGCTAGAGTAATTAACAAATATAAACCAATTAGCAAGCTTTTATTTAAAACATAGATCATCATGCATTCGTACTCCTGTATATAGTTAGTTCTGTCTCAAGGTCTTTGTTAAATAAAATTTTAAATATGTATATTTAGTAACTACTAACAAAGGAGTATGATTATCCTGATTAGCACTGAGAAAGAGTGATTAAAGAGGAAGCAAAGTGATTAGACACAAAACCCATTTTATTAAGAGACAAGTTGGTCCCTTGATTAGGGCAAGATACAGCTACAACTGTGACACCCTTCCTTTCTTGATGTTTCTCAAAACTTCCTCATTCCATCATCTCCATCTTATCCCTTTTTTTTATTATTATTCTAAAGCTCTTGTAGTGATATCTTACTGGGATTAACAATTAAAAAAAAAACTTAGTTGTTCAAAAGATTCAAAACTAATAAACTTGGTATACTTAAGCTGTACCTTCTTGCCTATTGCCTACAGGAACGAAACATAAGTAGTCAAAATTCACATGAATTAGCATTGAAGATGCTTAAAAACGACATATAGCAAATGGTTTTAGTGTCCTCGTTGACATATTTATCATGTCTATAGAAAAGAAAAAGTTTTTTTTTTTGGGTCAAAAAGGAAGAGTAATTAAATAAGTATAACAACCCATAATTTCCAGGGCATGTTTATGAACTAACATAAGATAAATTAGACATCACAACGTTTTCCATTTGGCCCCAGAGTTAACAAGTTTGATATAAGCATTAGTGAAGTCTTTAAAGAACTTGTCTTGGTCATCCGCATACTCTTTCACCCACCTATGCATCAAACCGTGAATCTTATATCAGTTGAAGAGATACTCCAGTCCAAACTCTTCGTCCTCTACTTCAAATATGCTACTTGACTAGTTAGATAATGAAATGATCAAGGTAATATAAGAAGGACTAACCTTAAGCACTCATCATCCTCCACGAGGGCATGATCCGAAGGAAGCCCGACCATGCTCGTCATTTTGGCTGCAACCCAAGTAAAGTCATGATAAATTACGAAAACTATGTAAAGATACAATGAAACTGTAGAGGATGAGAACCTTTTCATCATGAGACTTACATGTAGTCGAACTCCAAGGTTTTTCAAGAAGGATTTTGTAGTATGCATTGTCAAAAGTAAATGGATCTCCAAAGCCTTTACTCCCAATCGTATGTGCACCAGACAAGGCAACAAGTTCTTGAGTCCTGCAATGACACCCCATGTGATGTTAAGTGTTACAGAACTCTGGTACTATAAAACCACAAGTTCTCAGTTATCTTTGTGTAAGAACTCACGAGAATCCTTTTCTTTGGAAACATTCTTTTAAACCGGAGGCATTGAGGGATTCTGGAGGTAACTTGTCTTCTGGATCAGGTTGCCTGCAAACAATGAAACGACCATCCTGTTAAACATATAGAAACAAAGACCAGAGACTGAGAGTATATATCACTCATGACGTGCTTACATTGAATCAAGTCTTCCCAAAACTACTGGAATTGTTGGGCCTCCACACATTGAGACTGCTTCAGACCCAGCAACAGCGATCATATCCGCCCAAGACACTAAGATCACACAGTTCAGAACGTTAGCACCAGAACACACATAAAAAGGATACACTTCAAACAGAAACTACCTGGTTGTATCTCATCAACCTTAATCTTTGCTTTCTCTAGAACCTAACAAATGCAAAAAAAAAATTGTGAAATTACATTTTATTTGCTCACACTATCTAACAAAGAGAAGATAGAGAAGGGTTTAGTGCCTTTAAGGATCTCTTCAAATCTGCGTTTTCAGGTCTCTCTAGTTCATAAACAATAGAACCATTGATGCCACCTGCAGTTACACACAACAATTAAGTAAAGATTTTGAGAATGAGATTGATTTAGTAATCACAGAGTCATGGCAAGACTACACTACCTGTGTTATCATCGAGTTCAAAGGTTCCAGCATCATGAAACACTAAACGAAGCACACCAGCAGCTTTACCCTTCGTCACCACTTTCCTTATCTCATCTTTCATCAGTGGATACATCCTGAAATCCAACAGTGAGAGTTGGCTAAAAACAAGCACAAGAATTTTAAAAACTAAAACATGAAGAATAGTTTTTGCATCAAACTCACTCATCTGCCTTTCCACTTGGAGGAAGCAAATGAGACAGAAGCTGCACAGTGGACAACATGACAACCATTTTTCTTCTACTGGACACGAATACATGACGCGAACCTAGTCAAAATCATGAATAAACAGAGCACAACCTAGTCAACTCATGGAGAAACAGAACATATCTCACTATCTCAGAAACAGAACAACCGGTCTTACCAGGATCATGGGAGGAGCAACGGATACGACATGTTTTTAACGATCTGACAACATGTTTCCCTGTGGCCGGAGAGAAGAGTCGCGTTTTAGCGGGAGATTCAAGTTCGCATTTGAAGTTTAAAGAAGAAGAAGAAGAAGAGTGGCACCGAGGAAACAGAGAGGTAGTCGTCATCTTTAACGGTGGGACGAGAATAACCGAGCGGCAGACTGATTTTTTTTTTAATGTATCCGAGAGGTTTATTTGTCTACCCTCAAGCGTACAGTAAGAAAACGTTTTAGCCAATAGGATCGACTCTCAGAGAGAGGAGTAAGAACACGGCACGCATTTGGAAAGCGTGAGGACTCAAAAGAACACAAAGCGACAACTATTTCTATGACAGTAGATAAAAACGACAGGTAGTTCAATTTTAGTATGTAACAAAAAAGTAAATTTTCATTAATTCACTGATTTAATTTTAACTAAAGAGGGGTGTATTCAATCTAATATTTAAGGTGATTTGATTTCTAATGGGTTTTTAGATGATTTCAATAAGTTGTAGAGATTTAGGTGATTTTTGTTAAACCACTCTAGAATATCATCAAAAACCATGAGATTTGGGTTTTAATTTTTTTAACTAAGAAACTCCACCCAAACACCCTAAAATAACCTGAAAACTTTAAAACTCCACAACTTAAAAAAGTTCAATAACAGTGGATTTCAGAGTACTTTACGAAATGTCAAATTCAATAACACTGGATTTTAAATGAGTTTTTAAAATTCATATTTGAATAACACTGAATTTGATATTTTAATACAAATCACCTAAAACTCTCGGTTGAATACACCCCCCTAAGTATTTTCCTGCACCATGTGCAGTAGTAAAAATTTTAAATTTAAATTATATTTAAAAATAAAATTTTATTATTATTTTAGATTTTATTATTTATAATCAATGTTTTAATATAATTTTTGATTAAAATTAAGATAAAATAATTTTTTTTGTTAATTTTCAATTATACTTAAGAATAGATATGTATATTTAAAATTATAATCTTAGATATATTTTTATCTATTTTGGGATAAAATATATTAAACTAATTTGTATAAATTAATAAAAATAATATAAAAGCTGTATAATTATCAAAAAGTACAAATGAACAATATTTTTTTAAAAAAATAGATATATAAAATAAGCTAATAATATTAAGTTAAAAATTTAGAATTTTAAAAAAAAATTGTAAAACAAATTGAAAATCTTTTTAGTAATAAAATTGTATAATTATAAATAATATTTCAAAATTTTCAAAATATTCTTATATTATTTATTGTCATATTTGAATATATTTACTTTAATGATGATGTATAATTTACTACCATATTATAAAATGTTTATCAAAAATGTAAATAGGCATTAAATATAATTTTTTATGTCACATTTAGACTTAAGCCATGTCATCAATCTAATATGTCATGTCGCATTTATTTGATGAAAGTGATCGTAGAAGGGACATGTATCAAAATCGCTTGACAAATAATATATAGGCGAATCAACTTAATTGATTTAGTTCATTTCCAGTTATAAAAATTAATATATTTGATTCAAATCAGAACTAAGCATAAACCTCAATGGAAGTTAACTATTTGATTATTTGATGTTTTTAAGCATGTACACTTTAAAAATTGGTTAATTGTTATGTAAATAGATTTAGTTGAAGTACTAAGTTGGAAATAGACAATATCTATACTATTAAAACAGAATTATCCCTAAAATATACAACACTACAAAACTATAGACACTACTATTCTTTTATTTCAAACACAACACAATGAAATATACAATGAGCCAAAAACCTATCATAGTAAGATACTTAAAATTTAACCTTTTGTTGTAAAAATAAAATATAAATAATAAGATACTAAAAAATATGGCCTACAACACAAGACTGCTATCTCGGACCGGAGAGTCTTACGGCAGATAGATTATTCTCGCTGATACAATCCGTCTGTCCATACGACTTACCACCACCGCTTTCCTCGCTGATCGAACTCGAGTAAAGCCTCGAGCCCATAGTGGAAGAGGACGGAGGCTGGACCACCGAGAAAACACCCTCGAGCATTTGAACAACTTTACTCATTGACGGTCTCAAATGCATATCTTCTTGTATACACCAAAGCGCAGTTCTCATCGCCCTCTGAACTCTCTCGTCGTTCACATCAACGTTCTCCATCCTCCCATCAACAATCTCCAAAACCCTCCCTTCTTCCATCATCTTGAAAGCATAAGAAGGAAAATGGCACTTCTCAGACGACTCCGATGGATCATAGTTCTTTCTCCCTCCTATCAGCTCTAGCAACACCATCCCGTAGCTGTAAACATCGCTCTTCTCCGAGATCGCGTAGCTTGTGATCCATTCCGGAGCTAGATAGCCTCTTGTCCCCCGCATCGTTGTGAAGACATGGCTTTGCTCGCGTGTCATGAGCTTGGCTAGTCCAAAATCCGATACCTTGGCGTTGAAGTTATCGTCTAAGAGGATGTTCTCAGGTTTGATATCGCAATGGATGATTCTCGCGTCGCAATCTTCGTGTAGATAAGCCAAACCTTTCGCTGTTCCGAGTGCTATGTTGAACCTTGTGTCCCAATCCAATAGAACATCTCCGTCTCTCTTCTTAAATATCCATCTCTCTAACGAACCTTTAGCTAAGAACTCATAAGCGAGAAGCCTATGAGTGCCTTCCACGCAAAACCCTCTAAGCCTCACCAGATGCAGATGATGAATGCTTCCGATGATACTAACCTCAGCTCTGAACTCTTTCGTGCCTTGACCTATTCCTTCAAGCTTCTTAACGGCTAAACGAGAACCATCAGGTAAAGTCCCTTCGTAGACCGAACCAAACCCTCCTTGACCTAACTTGACCGAGAAGTTATCAGTAGCTAACTGAAGATCTTTGTAAGCGAACCTGATCGGCATCCCTGATAGATTCTCCAAGAAGTTATCCTCCTCTGAACTCTGTTCTAACTCATCAAAATGCGTTTTCTTTCTCCTATGAATCCGGAACGCCGCAAAGATCAACACACCGATGATAAAAACCGTCGCCAAGATAATAATTACTATATATGGAAAGTGTTTCCCATCATCTCTACCTCCTGCCCCATTAGTAGCCACCTTGATGTAAGAGACGTAACCAGAGCCACCACTTCCAGAGTTTCTAAAGCTTCCGATCCAATCAAACAAGAAGCAGTCACCAGAACTGTTCTGAAAGAAAAGACCGAGGCACGAGCAGTTCTTGTTGCAAAACTCTTTACACCTATCAAGACTAGTTCTCTTGGAGAAGGGAGAAGCAAACTCTAGAGCGAAGTAGTCAACTCTGTCTCCCGCATTTAACAATGCTGCATTGTTTTCAGTACTCTTCTTACAAGGAGAGGCAATCCCGGATTTGCAATCAGATCGAGCTTTTGACAGACCTGACACACATCCACACACTTTACTACCCGAGCATACGTAATAAGACCCGCAAGGCTCTGGGGTTGCACACTGATCGTTTGGGATTTTAATGGAAGACTCAGCACCAGACGCACCAGTGCCAAGATTCGAAAAGGTGATCACACCGTTGTTTCCCAAAACCGCGATCCATGTGGAGTTACCATCTTTATCATCCGAATACACAAACTGCCATAACAAAGACCGGTTCTCATCAAAGAACCTCCACGAGTTCCCGAGTAGAGACGATGAAGTCACTGCACCGTCTCTGTTGATGATCTTCCTTCTTTCTTTCCCCATGGACCAATACACTTGAGGTGTCAACAAGGTGTTGAGAGATAAAACCATATCTCCTGATTTGATCTCAAGAGCATAAGTCATGTTACTCGAAGAAGGGTTGCTAGTGAGCTTCATGCCTTCATTAAACACCTGATTCGTTATTAGAGTATCTGTAGGATGATCAAAGCTCTCCCATATCGAAACTCCCTCACCTGAAACAACAACGAGGTTCCCCGAGTCACGGAGCTCGATTCTTGAAACGTTTTTACCTGAATTGTCCAATCTCCAAACGTCAGATTCTCTACGCAGGACTACGTTTCCGTTGGCTTCGAACTGGAGCTTGTCGGAGTTTGAAACAGGGGAAGCTCTGTTCGCGGACCAGATCACTCTCGAGCTGGCTTTGTGGACGATGCTGAGTGTGAAGAGCGTGACGGAAGCTGGTGTGGTCACGAAACCGAAACCGAAGTCTGAGTTGTTTGATTCGAGGAAGATACCGTTGTTGTTGATGTAGTTCATCTGAGATCCGACAAACCCTGGGGTGATGCTCCCGGTGTACGCTACACCGCCGTGTAGAGGATCCGGGAAAGCTAGACACGTTAAGATCACGATGAAGAAGCTTCTTCTCATTGCTTTTACTTCGAAGATCGTGGAACCCATTATTTTACACGACCGGACAAGTATTAAACCTTGGAAAAGATCTAAAACTTGTGGATCAAGTCAATGGATCTGAGAAACGAAAAAAAAAATAACTCCAGAAAGATAGAATCAGAACGTAGAGATAAGAACTTGTTTTAGCTCCAAACTTTCAGATCGAAAAGAGAGAAGTGAAACAGATTGAGATCGAGAAGTTGGATTACTTTAGACTTTAGAGTTCTGAAAACTCTGGTTTTGGGTTTGCCTTCTCTGTCTATCTCACATTTAATGATGTTTGAGTTTGGTCTGTGATCGAAAGGAAGATGACAAGTGGGTTTGAAAAACAGAGAGAGAGAGAGAGAGAGCAAGCAGTAGAGAGATGCGAGAGTCTTTAATCAAAACTCTCTCTCTGAGCCGTTTCCTTCAAATCTGTTTGCTTTTTATCTTTGCCGCTTGTGACCGTCACAACTAATTTTGGACAGATCCGACCACTTGGGTTCATTTCTCTTTTCAACCAAACATGTTTTAAAGTTGTCCAAACCCTTATGACTTGACTTTTCAAAGGGGAAGAATAAGACAGATCAAATTGATTCTGTCTTCCTTTAGTTTGCTTGTTTTTTGGGTCCAATTCTTTAGTTGTAAAATCTAAAACTGTTTGCTAGTGTATTTATCTTCACCTGAAAACATAAAGTTGTATGAATGGAGTATATAATAAATTAAAAACTGTGGAAAACCATTACTCTGTTATATACTCTGTTTCCATTAGTCTGTTGTTTACTCTGCTTTAAATGAAGGTTCCTTAAACAATTACAAGCTGGAGCATCATCTATCTTTAATTCTCTTTTTTTAATCAAATTTTTGTTTTGTTTTGGCATGAAATATTGTAATTCAGACTACTCTTTCTTTCTTCATTTTTTTAGTCACGGGCATTCAAAAATGGATCAGCCAATGTCAAACCGTGGTGTTGTTTGTTGTTGTGGTCTAGTTTGAACACACAACTACTTCTCTGTTTCTTTACCGTGGACAGGAAAAATAATACCTAACTTGTTTATTTGTCAACAAATGTAATACATACTTACTTTCTCCCATGAAATATTAAAAGCTAAAAGTGCACTTGCAGAAGAAGTTTTATGAATTTAAAATTTACAGCCCATGATGCTGGTTAATGTCTAGATCCCCAATAGAGACCAAAACCAAAATTACTCCTTTTCACCACCGACGATGCGGTTTGGTTTGACTTAGTGGTTACCATCAACCTCTTTTTCAACGGCCTAGGTAATTGAATATCAGTGCTAAGTCACTGTATGTCTCATGTATACTATAGTACTATATGTAATACATGTATTTCTTTCTTCTCGTTTCGATGGATTTGCCTACTTGAGCTTTTATTTTAATTTATTCTAGGTTTCAACAGTCTATTTATCCCTTGTTGTTTCTAGTCTATGTTTGGTTTCATAGAATTCAAGTAATTCTGTTGGCTTTTGGTTCCAAGAACATTCATGTTCCTCTTGGTTTTATATCCCAAATCTGTATTTCATCCTTTTATTTTTCTAATGATAATGGAAATTTCAATGTGAAAAAATGTTCTTTAAAAAATAAACAATAACACGAAAATATTACTTTTCAGATATCATTTATGATAAAGAGATCAGGTTTTAAAAATATATCGGTTCTTTCTTCAAATAAATATGATTTATTGTTTTTTTTTCTCATAGTTCCATCATCACATATACATAGACGAAATCTGCATACACTTGAACCAGAGATCCATGAAATCGATGATTACCATCGTCATAATAGCATTTCTTCGTTGAGATCCAAGGTAGAAATATCAATGTTTTTGATACCTACATAACCATTCATTTCCAGATACTTCTTGGGAATTTAGTTGATGAAATACTGCACATAGAGGTGCTCATCATCTGCGTTTCTTCTGCTTGAGTAGAAATTCAAACTTACGTACAAACGTGATTGCCCAGCATATATCATTAAATTGGGTAGTGATTTCACACAACATAATAGACATGATCAACTCTTGCATTATGGGATCTTCTAGAGAGGCCAATATATTATTGTGAGAGTATGCTTTTTATTATTTTTCATTAAAAATCATATTAATTGCTCAAATACAAATATGGTTGAGGGTTAGCTTTAGTTTTAGTGACCTGCGATCATCTATTCTCATTCAAATATCTAATTATAGATTATTGGTGAATCTTATTACATATTTTAATACTAACAAAAAATGAAAAGTTTTTTATTAGTTTAAAATATTAAAACAAAAACGCAATATTAAGATTAATAAGATTCACTCTAGTCTGAACAATGACAACACAAGAGGTCTTTAATTACTGCTAACCTTAAATGCAATTTTCTCAAACATGAATTTTCCATTAGTTATATTGTACTATATGTACACATTTATGTATGTATATTGGATATGTACTATTGTCAGCATTTACACTATATAATATCAATTATCAAAGTATGTCATAACTATGTTCTCATCTTTTTCTAGAAGTCTTTTCTTTCCAATTCCATAAATCATTTTACCTATAAGCTCTCTCTTTTAAAATGTTTTCTAACTTTATGATTTCAAATATATGTCGAATTACTTTGTAGGAGAAATATTGATATGTATGCATTATGTATCTTATTGAATTTACAAATGTTAACTATTATTTTGATAAAGTTAGTATGAATGTATTGTTGGCACTGCAACTCACCTGGTAAATATAATTTGAAACATGTATAATAACATATCGAGATAAAGAGTTTTAAAAATGCTAATTGTAATTTTATAATATTGAAATCAAAGAAAACAAAGATTCGACATAAATCAAGACATAATACATACTTCAGCTAGAATAACACAATAGAAAAAATGTTTAGTTCCGAGTCTGACAATAAACCCACAGACCCTAGTGATTGCAGATTTAAGGGAGATTTCGAGAAACTGTTTAAATAATTATTATAATAATTTAAAAATGCTAATTGTAATTCTTATAGCAAAAAATGTTGTAAATGTTCATAAAAGATATGCCATTATGAAATGAGGGAGAATTGCCATGTTTTGGATTCTTAAAACAAATACAAATATATGATTTCAAAACAACTTTATATATGAACATGATATTAATTTGTCTCTATTACAAAAATCAAGGAGAGTCTTAGTTCACACATTTGAATTTGTTGTCCTTTCCACTAAAAAGGAAAGAACGAGCTGACCTTAAGATTTGCAATATTTTACTAAGATGAACAAGATAATTTTCAAAGCAGCATTTGAATATGATTTCCAATATGTAGTTGTTTGTTATTCTAGCAACTAGATGGTTTGTTAAACGTGACATGTCACTCTCCTCATTTTCTTACCAACTTTGATTTGTGTCTGTTATTTCATCAATTTGCTTGTCATTTCTGGTAGGTATTTTCGTTCTTTCTTAAAAAAAAAAGCTCATACGTAGTTCTATCACCAATTCACCATATTGTACGTATTTCAAAACATGCTTTCAACATGTTTATTTCACTTGTTCTTTTTAAAAGTCATCATATAACGTTTGTGAGTATTCATCGATCTTTTATTTGGAAATTTACGCATTACGAACACATGCAGAAGTTGATCTTTATCCTTGCGTATGCCAAAACTAATATTTCTTTTTGGTGAACGATTGAAATTAAAGTAGTAGCATTTGTATGCTCTGGTCTAGTGGTCTAAATAGTGGTTGGATACAGCTGCGTTTTATGTCTCAAAGTTTAATCCTATAACACCTTTTTTTTTTTGAACAACAATCCTATAACACCAGATGTAGAAAAAAGAACACAAAAATCTAACAGTTTGATAATTAAACAATAACAAAGTAACTTTTTCAAGCGTACATCAAAACATGTATAATAAGTTTACATTGTGAAAAAAAAGGTTTACATCATGACTTTGTGAATGTATACATTATTACATATGTAGGCATGTACATGTGTTTACAATTGCAAGAATATATATAAGCAAATCTGATCTTAACATATCATATAATATATAAAATTTAGATCTTATCTTGACATATGGGTATAGTTCGTCATGTCTCTGCCACTACAATCATACAGGAGATCTCATTTGATAACATCACGGACGTGGAAGCCGCCAGCGTATAAACTGAGATTTCTCTCTGCTTTTTCTTGTATAAACTAGGACTACTTAACTAGTAATGGGTCGTTTTATTCCAATGAAAATAATATAAAATCATTGAGAACCAGTCTTTTCTTGTCAAACCAATACGTAGAGAGACAATTGGTCACACATTTAAGTAATTTATACTACTTGGATCAACTTTTAGGTAAGACATAAGCTACTATTATTTAGTTTCTTGCAGTTATGTATATAATAACGGACAAGGCTGGCTGGGCAATGAGAAAGAAAAGCCTCACTTAGTATCTAATGAGAAATTACTTTTGCGAGGTTAATATATTACAACAAAAAATTATTTTATGTTACTTTGCCAATTTTTCAACAGTGGACTTACCACAAGGGAAACATCTTGCCTTTATTCTATGTTACAACATCTTCAAGTGCATTTATATATATTCATTTCTAGACAAGAGATTTGGTTGTTGAGATAGTTTTTACATCTAAGATTTTTCTTCTTAGCTTCAAATTCGAGTCTAGATGCAGTACAGCTTGGATAGTAAACAAATTTAAGCTTAACTCGTTGACCGCTATAAACTTTGTTAACTAGCTGCTCCATAGAGAATGGTGTTGCTACTAAATGGACCTAAGCTGAGCTCAATATAATCATCACAAGAGCCAGCCAGAGTCATCCTCAGCTACGTTAACTGAAGAAGTTCCTATCACAAAATTTACATAAAGATCTTGTGATTAATATAGTTTATGATTTTTTTTTTTGAGTTTTTGTTGTGAATGCATGATGTTATTTCTGGAAATGGTGCTATTTTAAGATTCGAGATTAATGCACGACAAGAAGAAGGCTACTCTGTTTCCTTCATCACTCTCTCTATTTACATCTAAAGAAACATAAAACTTACAGAGGAACTAAAAGAGCTAACTAAGACGCATTCTCTAACACAAGCCTTGCTAGTCAAAACCCATTTCTGTTCTGAATTTTCCGCTTTTGTTGTTGTTGCTGCTGCTTATCTTACTCCGTTTTAGAGTAGGAGATATGATATCATCTCCAAGAGGGCCTAAGCGCAGAGATAAATCACATCCACCAAAGGTAATGCCATAAGTTGCGTCTTTCACACTCACAGGACTGCTGCTCTTGTTGGACTTCTTGCACGAGTCAGTGACACTGTTAGAGGCTGGCAAAGAAGGAACTCTGAGTGAATAGCATAAAGGGTAGCTTGAGTACTTGGAGACAGGGCATTTCTTGACCTGGACATCGTTGTGAAAACTCATAACCGGAAGAGTCTTTGGAGCAAAGCTGTTCGGTTTCATGAAGACTTGGTATTGCGGTGACATAATGTTGTCCAACTTAGTTGAGTCTCGGCTAAGGTAACATCTCGGGTTTATGTTCCGTTGACTTCTTGAAGCTTTTCTTGGCGAGCAGCCCAAATGCAACGCAGCTACGAAACAAAAAACAAGAGTTCCTCACAGATCTGAGCCAAGAAGAAGCCAGAGAACTTTATTGTGTATACCTTCAATACAAGGCTGAAGAAACTCCCCAGTTTCAGTGGTCTCATCGAGTCGGATTATAGTGTTAATGGCGTCGTTTGCACGGTCTAAGAGTGTATTCATGTCCATATACTCAGCCTAAAGAAGTAAATTAAATAATCAAGACTTAACTAAGTTGGACTCATTAATGACAAAGGTCCAATGTTCATTATGAGATGTAGTAAATCATGACAAGTAAAGACTATCAATCTCACTGTTAGAGAGTAGCTTCTCTGTTCCACAACAACTAACTTAAACTATGCAAAACCCAAACTGAGAAACTAAATGTTATATAAAGAAAGAATAACCTCAGAATTGGCTTTGGAATACAAGATTTCTTCAGCTCTCAAGACAACCACAGGGAGCTTCTCTTGCCACTCAGTGTTCTTCTTGGTGGATTGGCTATGAATCTCGCAAACAATCCTACAAAAAAAACACATTACAAAAGAACAAATGAGCAGAAGAAAGCAGTCGAAGGACACATGCACACACAGATGAATACAAAGTGATAGAGAGAGAGAAGAAAGAAAGATGACCTGAAGATCTCTTGGATGAGCAAACCCCTCATGGGTTGGTGTGTGTCACTATGCCAAGCTCTTCTGATACAGTCGTACGGTCTTGGCCCTGGCCTCGGCATCTTCTCTTCTCTTCCACCACTTTCTATGAGAGAGAGAGAGAGAGAGAGAGAGAGAGAGAGAGAGAGAAAAGACAAAGTCAGATTGTTTTTCTTCCCCTCCTTACACTGCTCACTCAATAATTTAAGTGGAGGGGGAGAGAGATGGTCTTGTCAGTTGGCCCGGTTCGTTCCGGTTTACTCTGCTTTTGATTTTTTTATGGTCCGGCCTCCTAATACTGGTCTATAGTGCTGCTGTTCATTATTTTAGATTATCCTTTCTAGTATATGATTAAAGAAAAACTAGAGAGCATTCACCAAATTATATATAACCAACAACCTATTCTTCTTTTTAGCTATAAAAATGCAAAGCACCAACCATATCTACATTTGCACTAATACATAAATGTAACGCTTTGTTGCAATTTGCAACTGTAACAAAAAAAACTCTAGATGCCAAATTATTTAAACCCAACTATATAATGGTTGACATTCATACTATTGTAAGACTCATCATATGTTTACGTCCTTATGGAAAGTTTATCCTAACTAGAAATTCAAATTGTTTTTTTCACTCTGGTAATAAAGCAACTTTCAGACGTTTTGAAACATTCCTCTAATTGTTCTCTTCAGGAAAAATAAAATAATCGTATGCATTGAATTTTTTTAAAAAAAGTAATACTTCAGAATTCGTACACCACTACTTTTGTAGCCTTTCGCTATAATTTTCTCTGACACTGAAACATTCACGATGACGACAAGCATAATAAGATCATCCCTGAGCTGACACAAAAATAAATAAAGCTTTTTGAAAATATCATTAAAGAACCCCTAACTAGAACCGAAACCACGCAAGTCTCTCACGTAGTCGGTAATGGAAGCGAGGCCTAAAAGTCAGATATGAAGGCCCAAAAGTCAGATATGAAGGCCCAAATCTAATGCATGCAGGCCACGTGGTTACACAGCACGGTAACTCGTATGATATCCATCCAGCAGAGATGTTACGTTCGAGATGAAAACGTTTGCCTAAAACGAATCGATTACGAAACTTCACGTATTGTCATCAGAGGCTATACATCATACCACGTGTATGATGACTAAAGACGTGTGTACATAATCGAATATCTAATGACTCTGTTTAATGCTGCCTTTAACTCTAATCAACGAATAAATTCGTATACATTCACTTTGCTGGCCTATTATTTAGTCAGATTATATATAGCAAACTGACTAGCACAAGCCACATATTTAATTCTTCATATTCTAATTCTGGATAAGTAGTACTAGTAGTGAACGAATCAAAGAGAATTAGTGTCGAAGAACAACAAAGACCGTTGAATATTAAATGAAAATGTGAAACAAATAATCTTTTATAATAAAGTCATAGATTCCAAATATGAAATGCCATTGAACTGAATTGAATATTTCTGTAATTAGTATTCATAAAATTTTATTAATACAAGTTGCACCAAACCCCACTCTCTCTCTCTAGAAAAATGTATCATCGATTCTATAATATCCTACTCTCTCTCTAAAAAGCAAAAGCAGTCACTGGTTTCTAATCTTTCCGGCGAGAGAGAGATGCTGTCTCCGACGCTGTTCCCTCTCTTCTGCGCTCTGTTTCTCTGTCTTCCCCTCGCCGTCATCTTCACAGTCCAGCGAGAACTCACCGGCGTCGCCTCCCCGGAGTTCGGTTTCCGCTCCCTCTCCGTCTTCTCTCTCTACGCCCGAAACGTCCCCGACGCTTCCTCTCCGCCGCCGATTCCTAGAGACGACGAACCGCTTCTCAGACTCGCTTCCCGAGTAAACCCGAACCACCCGCCCGGGTCGACCCGGAAAGTGGCGTTTATGTATCTAACCACGACGCCTCTCCCGTTCGCGCCTCTGTGGGAGATGTTCTTCAACGGAAGCTCCTCGGAGAATCTCTACAATGTCTACGTCCACGCGGATCCGACCCGAGACTACGACCCGGGTTTTTCAGGAGTGTTCGCGAACCGGGTGATCCACTCCAAACGCTCGGAACGTTACACACCAACTCTCGCCGCTGCCGCGCGTCGGTTGATCGCGCACGCGCTTCTCCACGATCCGCAAAATTACATTTTTGCCCTCTTCTCGCCTTCGTGCGTACCCATCCGCTCCTTCGACTTCACTTACAAGACTCTGGTCTCCTCTCGGAAGAGCTTCATCGAGATACTCAAAGACGAGCCGTGGCAGTTCGAGAGGTGGGCGGCGAGAGGAGACGACGCGATGCTCCCGGAGGTGAAGCTGGAGGATTTTCGGATCGGGTCTCAGTTCTGGGCCCTGACGCGGAGG
The DNA here is from genome assembly GCA_018703725.1 of Brassica juncea. NCBI lineage: Eukaryota > Viridiplantae > Streptophyta > Magnoliopsida > Brassicales > Brassicaceae > Brassica > Brassica juncea. The sequence goes on along the minus strand of CM031936.1, from coordinate 74,181,167 downwards.
CACGCGCGTACCGTGGCGCGTGATCGGCGGATATGGGAGAAGTTCGACAAGACGTGCGTGAGGGAGGACACGTGCTATCCCGAGGAGAATTACTTTCCTACCCTTATGAACATGAGGGACCCGCGCGGGTGCGTCCCCGCTACACTCACTCACGTGGACTGGACCGTCAGCGACGGGGGCCACCCGAGGATGTACGAGGGCGAGGAAGTGGTTCCCGAGCTGATCGTGCGGCTGAGGAAGACTCGACCGAGGTACGGGGAGGATGGGATCAACGGTTCGGATTGGTCAGTGAGTAAGAGGAGTGATCCTTTTCTGTTCGCTAGGAAGTTTTCTCCCGAGGCGCTCGAGCCGTTGTTGGGTATGGCTAGGAGCGTGTTGTTCAATGACTCGGCTTGTGGTGCGTGAATGGTCTCCAATGATGGGCATTGTTGTAAATTTAGATTTAGTTTTTTGTTTTAAAAGTTGGAGAAAAATAAATGTAAATTAAAAGTGGGTAGCTGGGAAAAACAAAAAAACCCAGTCTATCATTATCTTGTTTGAAGCTGAGTCACACGTCTCGAATCTCAACCTCATAAATTCGCAACTGAAGTTAAGCATATCACACTACTAATGATGTCAGAAAATCTAGTCGGCAATATTATGATAGACACAAAAAAGATTTTATAGTTATTATTCCTTTTTATCTTCGTAGTGTGTTTTGACTTTGACTTGCACTGTGGATAGAGAAACTTGAAAAATGAAATGGATAATGTATAGTATTAAGTTATATAATAAAATTGATTATAAACCGTGTTGTTTAAAGATAATTCGAAATTTTGGGGTCTTGAGTATGCGGAAGATGGGGCTTAGATTCGTCAAACAGTCAACACTTGAGTTTGGCTGTCGCTTAAAGAACACACACACACAGCCATAATCATGGTCTTGCCTCGTGCTTTCTTCCTTTCACTTTTCCAAAAATAAAATCACGAAAAGTAACGCTTACAAGCCCTGAATTGCGTGATAGCCAATTAAAGAATGTAATTTGTTTATGAAATTTCTGTACTGATGATTTTTCTTTTCTTTTTTGTTATATGGATGCAACATACCGTGTGTTATATAGTTCATAGTCTACGATTTAGGATGACAGTTCTCTTGAGGAATCGCTTAAAACTAGCAGAATCAGTTAATCTCATTCACCTCACAATCAGTAATAATTCTCAGAAAGAAAATTATGCAAAATCACCCCCAACTTAAACTTTTTTTCCCCTAACTCAAACTTAACAAGGCTAAGCTGTATAACGTACAAAGAAGCAACAAAGACGATCACTGTGGAACCAATGTTATACAAAAGGTAGTAAAATTCAAGAAAAAGGTTTAAATGACTTTTAAATCAAACTCAAGAGAGATAGTCTCACAGGTTCAAGCAGAGTCCTGACCGGAAAGAATACAAGAACAAACCGGATTATAACCCAAGAAGATATCATCTATATTGGTCGAAAGATATTTATGTAAGAAAAAAACAAAAAACGAAATCAGTACGAGTTGTTGTAATAATAACACCCATCGGTGGAGGTCCCATCCCGTTAACCGGTGGCATCCAGTGGCGGAGCCACCATGTAATCATGTGGGTCATATGACCCAAGTAAATTTTGATTTTTTTTCTTTTTTACATGTATATTTTATGGAAACATATGATTAATTTAGCTTAATGATCCTTGTAAAATATATGTATCATCAATTTGACCCATCTAAAACAAATTTCTCCCTCCGCCACTGGTCGCATCCCATAAGGCATTGCAGTTGGAAACAGACTGATACAACCAATGCATCGTATTTCCTTGTAAAGTATACGTATTACAATCTCAATACGGTATTTCCCGTAAGTGAGCCCAAAGACTAAAGCAATAAGCTATAGACTTCCCACTACAATACAATTATGGCCTACGTTTATTCTTTCCTTTCTATTTATACCAGGCCTAAGCCCAACTGCCTAACAAGCTTGTCCTAATAGCCTAACCGTCTAACGACTCGATAACTTTTCCCGCGTAAAGTCGTTACTCCATCTCCACATCATCCTTGCTTCATGATTGGGAAAATTGTCATTTAAATCACGAACTTTCAAATTTGGTTGAAAAAAAGCATGAACTTTCCCTTGGACCATTTAAAGCACCAACTTAGTTTGAATAGCCATTTTAAACCTCAACTTAGTTTGACTAAACTAAATCATACACGTCGTTAAATCGGGTAACGGATTGGTTAGACGGAGTTAAACCGCCGTCTCTAAATTCCGTAAAGCCAAACGACGTCGTTTTAAAATTTTGAAAAAAAATAGGCTTTAAAGGGATTCGAACCCATGACCTAACCATCATTCAATGCAAACCCAAACCACTAGACCACTTACAATTTCTGTAACTTGAATGAATACTAATAGATATTATTATGAAACCTGCAGATCATCTTTTCTCATCCTAAATCTCTAAATGATATTATAAATATTAAATTTTTTGAATAACTTAATTATTAACAAATTTGGTGTTATTAAAAATATTAAAACTTATAAATAATTATTTTTATAAGTATTATTAAAAAATACGAGTATTATTAAAAATATTAAAACTTATAAATAATTATTTTTATAAGTATTATTAAAAATTTCATGAGTATTATTAAAAATATCAAAACTTATAAATAACTTATAAATAAGAATTTTTATAATTATTATTAAAAATTTCGTGGGTATTATTAAAAATATAAAAATCATAAATAACTATTATAAAAATGTTATTAAAAATTTTGTGAGTATTATTAAAAATATTAAAACTTATAAATAACTTAATAATTAAAAAATTTCGTTATTTAATAATAATTTTTAATAATACTTATAAAAATAATTATTTATAAGTTTTATATTTTTAATAATTAAGTTATTCAAAAAAATTTAATATTTATAAAATCATTTAGAGATTTAGGATGGGAAAAGATGATGTGAAGGTTTCATAATAATATCTATTAGTATTCATTCAAGTTACGGATATTGTAAGTGGGCTAGTGGTTTGGGTTTGCATCGATTGTTCCTTAGGTCATGGGTTCGAATCCCTTCACATCCATATTTTTAAAAAAATTTAAAACGACGTCGCTTGGACTTAACGGAATTTAGAGACGGCGGTTTAACCTCGTCTAACCAATCTGTTACTCGATTTAACGACGTGTTTAATTTGGTTTAGTCAAACTAAGTTGAGGTTTAAAGTGACTATTCAAACTAAGTTGGTGCTTTAAATGGTCCAAGTGAAAGTTCATGCTTTTTTTCAACCAAATTTGAAAGTTCGTGATTTAAATGACAATTTTCCCCTTCATGATTGGTCCAGCTAAGCATTGCCACTTATCACGGACTCATCTTTGCCAAACTAGCTTGACCTCTTATTCCTTCTTGCTGATATCAGCAGTGACGTCATCCTCCCTCAGGTTAACTAGATCATCAGTTACTTGCGGTTTTAGCTCTCTCTCTTTCTCTGGCTTGGGTCGAGGTGGAGGTGGAGGTGGAGGTGGAGGTGGAGGTGGAGGTGGAGGTGGACTGTAATTCTCAAGAGTAGGAAGCGCTTTCATCTCATTCATATCATAAACTGGCTCCTCTACCGTAGATTCTCATTCATATCAACAATAAGTATCTGCATTCTAATTTTTTTTTTAAATCTCGTTTTGATACCATGGTTTCAGCAACCATCATCACAGTTTATGTTTCTCTTTTTTTTTCTTTTTTTTTTTGAAGTAAACAAGTTTATTAAGTTTCAAATGCAACAAAGGATATGATGGAAGAATATCTAAAAGCTTATTTAGCTGCCGAACCTGATCCTTAAGTAGTCACTGAATTCTTATAAAGTAAATGTCAATGTCATTAGTTACCCTTTCGTGCATGTTAGCCATAATTCTTAATAAGTGATACTAGAGGAAAGGTAAATCGAGTAGGAATCTGATAAGGTAGACATTTTAATTACAAAATAAAAATTGCTTTGAAAAAGTTATTTTTTAGAACAACAGCCGTGTACATGCACACGGGGAATCTCTAATTATTGATATTCGATGAACAGACTCAGCAAAGATCCTGCAAAACAAAACCAAGATTTTAGATATTAATATGCCAGTCACCCATATCCGAATATTAAAATGTTCATCACCTAAAAAATTATTATATTTCTTTTTATCGAAGACCTATATATGTGCATATATTTATAAAAATAGGTAGAAATTTGAAACATTAGATAAAGAGAAGTAAACGTACTTCCATGGAACATCCCCTGGTAATAGCCAGTCGCCCTCTTTCCCCTGGAAGGTGAATCTGTAACTTGTATCTTCTCTATCACAATTTTGGTCTGACAAAACAAAATTATATTCAATATCAAGAAGACTCTTGAGAGGTTATATGTCATGCTTTCATTCGTTTATAGGTTTAGGAGAGTGTATACGTTTTAATGCATTTTAAATACTTAAATTAGTACTCACATTGACTAAACATGGTGACCAGGAAGCTAGTGAGAGACTCGTAAGAGTTGAAAAGCTTGATATCCACCTTTCTAGCTATTGCCACACCATCCATCTTCACCTTAACATACATTGATGATCTCGGTGATGATGTTGATGGCGATGCCGATGACGGTCGAAGTCCTATAATTGAAGCCGTTGGATTTGGTATGTTGATCCTCCTACCATGATGGTGATACGGGTGATTACGACTATGACGGTAATTATGATACTTTGTCATACATGACTTTATTGGTGGCCACCCCACGACTTCGACATCTTCCTCCTCACTATACAAATTTTTTTGAATGTTATAAGAATTTTTTTTTTTTTTTGAATGGGTGTTATAAGAATTATAATGCCTACATACTTTGTATAAATACGTATCAGAAAAAAGTACGCATCAGAATATTCGAAGAAACTTAATAATATTTTTTGGTAAAATGTTAAATTAACTTATATATATACTTTAACCTAAGTATTTTCAAATATTTAGTTTGTTACTCACTCGTCAACAATAGTAGAGTCAGATTCCAAAGGATCTTCATCTTCCTCGTCTGGCTGGCCATTCAAAGAAAACGAACGTGGTTTTGGCGCATAACAATCTTCTTCCATATTCTCCAACCAAAACATCGACTCAAAACGCGTTTGTTTCGTATTCAAACATGACACAACGCCCTCAGTCGGGCAATGCTTGTTGAGGTCAAAGCCAAACCCGAATTTTGAAAAATTAGTATGAGGTGAAAGAGAGAGATCAAGATCCAACTCCATTTCTAGTGCAGCTTTGTCTTTGATAAAACTAAAAGTGTATGTTCGTTTGTTGTCTGGCTCTGGAAAAGATTGTGTGGATGGTTGCTTAATTAGAGGATCATGAGTATTCCCTATTTATAGTAAAAGGAAAGGATACAAAAGTGAAGGAGGAATATATGGCTTTATCCTAAATATACATGTTTAATATGTTTATATATATGTTGGTCTATTGTGTCTTTATGGTATCTTAAGGAACACGATACTATATAAACTAAACAACTAATCAATCACATATTAAAATGCTAATAATCTGTTTCTTCTTGGACTAACAACTAGAGCATATATTTGAGTAGCGAAAAAGCTTTCATCTTCAGTATCAAGTTATATCGAATTTAAATTCATATCAAAACGATTAAATTAACGTTCCTCCAAGTAACGAAATGGGTTTGGTGAAGATAATAAAAGAGTCGTTCTGACTATACTTAAGCAGACTAGTAATCGTGAAAAAGCATTTACAACTATTAATGAAACAAGAGAAACAAGGACCTTTGTCTTTTGAGAGAAAAGTAATGACTTCCGACATTTATTAAGTTCAGGTCGGCCAATATCCCAACATTTGATGCTAACACATTTCTACATTATTTTATCTAAATTGTTATGATTTTTGAATATAAAATACAATGTTATGATAGTTACTTGTTTCTTAATTATTCAACTTTTGGATACACTGGATGTTAACTCTTGTTTATTTCTGTGCAAATTACACATTCACATACATATAAATTCGAAAAAATACAATTGATATTAATAAATACATAGTAAATACATTTTCTTCCAGGATGAATAATTAATTAATACATTTATATATAAATTTGTGAACGATTTAGTTTTTGTGGTTGACTTTGTCTGATTTTCCATGTTTGCGTCACTCATTTATCACAATATCCAATTAGCGTACTTATTAAGACAAGCAAACCAAGCTACTAAAGAAATGATAGTGTATTTATATTTTAATACTTCTAAGCTAAAAAAAAGAGGATGCATCGTCAAGGGACACATGATTCAACGAATTTAGACATGCAACACCCAACTAACATGAATAATAGACAAGTTTGGTTAATGTTGGAACGGACAACGTCCCATACTTTTGTTTACATTCCATGTTTCTATTGGAAAATCTTTACACATGGAATTTATTGGAGTTTTTGTTTGCAAAAGAATTTATTGGACTTTTTAAGAATTATGTTATCTAATTAGAAAACTTCACTTCTTTTTTTTTAAAGCTTGTCACAATCTTGTTAACCTTTCAAGAGACAACTATCACTACACACTTCTGTTTGATTCACTATGCAACTTCAGTAACAATATTTGGGAATAGTTTAGATCAACTTATGAATAAAGGCGATTAACTGTCTGCCCATCCTGAGCTTGAGTACACATCCCTGTTTGGGAAGGAACATTTTCCTTTTTTCATAAAACATTTATTTTACAACTGTCTTGTTTTTGCAACCATAACTATTGTGGATGGACAATATAGTTCATAGTTTTTCTAATTCAATGATTCATACCATGACAGACTCGAACCCATGGCCTTTCTAACTACCTTCTCCCCTATATGATGGGGACAACTTGTTGAATAACCGGCATCCGATTTTTACTAGCAAGTATATAAACTGAAATAGACCATATGGTCGATCAAACAACATACCATAAAGACTAGGAAAAAAGTAAATAAAGGCTAGAAGAATATGGTCTTGGAATTCTTTTAGTTGTCTTATATTTGCTTTACTTAAGTAATTCAGTTTTAAGCTTGATATTGACATATGTTTGATCTAATTTAATAAAAAGACTGTTGGAAGGAAGATATATGTTGCGCCTAACACAATATTAAAAAACTTAACTCATAACCTTTATAAGAAATAATTCATAAGATATCAATCTGGATAACGAAAGTGACACTTGATTATTAAGTCCATATCATATATATAATATATCACAACATGGTTGGCCTCTACATGTTTTTAGATCAACCTAACAGATGAGAGTAGAGGGGCAAATATCAACGTGAATATAACGTGAACAGAGTCGTGCGTGACTACTCGTACCTTAGTGTTGGGTCGACCACTGAAGTTATGGGCTTTAAAAGCTGAAAGGACCATTTGAATCTCGTGGGAACCACTTTCACACTTAAAGTCTAGCTCGTGGGATCGATCTGGCTTTTAAGTATAATTTTTTTGGACTGCATTTATTAATAATTTACTAAGAAAGGTAGCAAAACCTCAAACACAAGTTTCAAAAAAAAAAAAAAACCTCAAACACAATAGAGACTTGGTTCATACTTGCGACGTTAAATTTTATAACCATCGAGGGTATTAGCTGAACAACATAAAATCAATATTCTTGTCATGTAATCGGATTTTTGAATATTTTAGCTTGGTCATTTTGGATTTCAGAGTTTTAACATGTATTTAGTAGCGTTGACAAGTATGATTGAACATTTTGGCTCATCCATCATAATATAATCGAGAAAGATATTTCAAATTGATTTTCTTAGCAAAAAAAAAAAAAAAGATTTCGAGATAAAACCTTACGTTAAGATCGGATTCGAATTATCCAGTAGCAGGTACAAATAGGATTAAGAAAATAGATATGTGGCCGAATACAATTATAGTCACGTAATATACCGACAAGAAACCTAATCCATTGAAGAAACTGATCTAGAAATGAAACCTACTGGTGAGAGATAATAAAGGACGCACGTGGGAGGAAACGAGAAAGGATTGGAACCGGTTGTCTGAGGGCGGGATGTTGGGATTGCCCGTATCCAACTATATATTTTCGGATTAGTATGATATTGTCCAATTTAGGTCTAAGAGGCTGGCTCGCATGGATTTACTTTTGGTTTCCTTCTCAAAAGGCCTCATACTATTAGAGTTGAACATCTCTTTTATATATTAGACACTCCTTATCTAATTCTCCAATGTAGGACTTGGATTGACATTTCTCATTCTCCCCCTCAAGCCAAGGACTACACACCTTGTGTCCTTTTCTCTAGCGAATCAGTATCCATCTTGTACCATTAATCGCAAGGTTAATTTGAGGTGCTTTGAGGATGCTCCCTTTCCACATAGAAATTCTCCGGATATTCTGACTTAGTTTTTGCCACAGACCTCCTCTTCCATCTTGAAGGGTCCCGTTCTTATTCGAAGGGTATTTTGGTCTTCTTGCAGATCTTCGTCGAACCGTTCTGATATCAATTGTTGGGATTGCGAAATCCGTATCCAACTCTATATTCTTGGATTAGTATGATATTGTCCACTTTGGACCCAAGAGGCTGGCCCGCATGAATTTACTTTTGGTTTCCTTCCCAAAAGGTCTCATACTATTAGAGTTGGACATCTCTTTTGTATATTAGATATTCTTTATCTAATTCTCCAATGTGGGACTTAGAATGACATCTTTCACGGGAGGGGGACAAACAAGTATTAGGATAAAGGGAAAGGGAATGAATCTATCTTTTTAACTCGAGTTTGAGTGCTGTTCTGGACAGCTTTGGCTTAATGTCTCCTTGTCTTCATCAAGTTGTAGAAACCAAAGTCTTATCATGTTTCTTCTATGTCTCCTCAACTGCTACTTTACGAATCGTACCACAAACTTTCCCCATTCATTCATTATTCAAACTTCTTGATTTAAACTAGTAAGATATTACCGGGTCGTGATATGCTGTTTAATCATTTCTAAAAATTCATGGTTTAATTTTTGCTTTTCATTACAAAAAAAAACACTATTCCAAAATCAGAATTCAAAGCTTCTTTTATAGTATATAACTTCCCAAATACAAAATAAAATTTATTCAAAAATATCTCAAATCACATAAACTATGAAAAACATCGAATTATGAAAAATCAAATAAACACCAAAACTATAAATATTAGTTTAAGTATTATCCATAAAACCGAAGAACTATAAGGATCGATTAAGAGTCTCATTCAACATCATATATATATTTCTAAGGAAAAACATTTCGTAGACGTGTATATCTCAAAAAAAAAAAAAACATTAAGTAATAGCAAGAAGATTTTGTGTCTTGCTTTTTGTTATAATACTTTCTTTATATAAGAATTCAGTGTTAAAAAAAATATTTTAGAAGAACATAAATAACAATGACTGCAAAATGTCCTCTTTTTGTTATTAATAAAACAATAAGAGCACAAACAATAAAGCATTTAGTTTTTTTTTAATAAAATGATTAGATTTTATTTTTTAAAAAATCGAATAAGTTGAGATCTAATGAGGCTTAGCCCATTAAATAGGTTTAATATAGGAATCATTTCTCTTGTTGGGCCTTAACCCACAAATGGAGAGAAACAAGTTGAATTTAATAGTTTTCATAATTGCAAAAAACATTCGCAGCAGACACAGAGAGGTGGTCTACTCAAATGTCCCGTGTCTTCTACGTTCACTTCACTATCAATCATCTCGGTGACGGCGAAAGCGGAGGAAGACGAAAACCGTGGAGAGAGAGAGTCTAATACCTCTCTCGACCATGAGGAATCCTGTTCTTCCGGTTTCCGATCCTCCTCTCACCGGAGAGAATGATCGTCTTTTCAAAGGATCCGCCATGACCAAACGTGGCGCTTACGCTTGCTCTTTCTTACATGGCCTGCGCAGGCTATTTTCCTCGATTTCATCCAAATCTTTCTAGTAATGTTCCATTTTCAGAATTCCAGCTGATAGCAATGCGTTGTTAAAGTTGTTTCATGCTTTGAGATTATGTTATTGGCATTACAATATGTTTGGTGTTTAAATTGGCAGTGATGCTTGTGCTGTTCAATAAAGCAGCTCTCTCTTCCTATGACTTCCCCTGTGTTAACGTTATCACACTCTTTCAGGTAACTATACACAAAGTTTGTCTTTTTGCAGTGAACCATCTTTTCATTTTCTACAGAAAAGACAAACTATAAAAAAAAAAAAAGTTTTAACACTTTTTGTTTCCACAGATGGTTTCTTCTACCATGTTTCTATACACGTTGAGGTGCAAGAAGATCATCTCTTTCACTGCGGCTGATTCTGATAATAATAATGTCTCACCTTTTGTGCCGTTGAAGACATTGTTTCACACCCTTCCTCTATCAGTTGCCTATCTTCTTTACATGGTAGTTTCTTTTTTTACTGAAATGATCTGTTGTTTGGTTGAATCCTGTAAAAAGTAACATCTCATTTTTTTGTACTATGTTTATCTACTGAAAAGCTAGCCACTATGGCGTCTGTGAGAGGGGTTAATGTTCCCATGTACACCACCCTTAGGCGTACTACGGTGGCTTTTACTATGGTGATCGAGTACATGCTCACAGGTCAGAGATATACCCGGTCCATCATTGGAAGGTGAAAATCATATTTTGTCCAAACTATTGATGTAATATTTCAAACAACACATTTTATTATATTATTTCATCTTAAACGCTTTTTCAATAGCAACAACATCCTTCGATGTCAGTACATCGGCCAAATTGGTAATCATATTTATTGCAATATCTAACGCAACCAAAGAGAATGTCTTCCTTACACGGCCAAAATCCTCCAAAGCAATAGTCTCCTATTCCAAATCCTATTTGTCAATAAAAGAAATCATTAATACAATATCCACATGACAAAAATATATCTACAACTAAAAAATAAGTTATTACCCGGAGAATTTAAAGTAGTTGAAGGAGTTTCAGCAGTTAATGTACGACAGTCAATAAAAGACACGAACAAAAAGATAGTTAAAACAAATGAGATTAAAGCTTTTACGGTTATAGCCATTTTTATGATGTTCTTAATGTTTTTTTTTTTTTTTCTCCCATCGAGTTTTTATTTGATAAAAGCCAAAAGGCCCAGACAGCATACAAGGTCAAACCACTTAAAGGCCCAACACAGAACAACAGACAAAACACTTCGGGCCCAAAACAGAACCGTAGGCCCAAGGGGAAAAGAGATGTCGGCCGCCTTCATCGCGATACCGCAGCATCCCTTCCGATTCGACTACCACCGGAGAACCACCCAACGATGCCCCAAGCCACACCGGAGCTCATAAACTCCACACCGACTTCACCGACTTCACCGCGACCGCCAACCTCCTAAGTGCGTCTAATCTCGGAGAGCATCACTCGTAAACGAGATCTCATCCGCCATAGTTCAACACATCCACCAAGGAGAAAGCTTCGCTCAAATATCACCCTTTCCACCGGAAAGCTTCCATCGTCCTCCGACGAGATCTCTCCACACCAACCCGAACCAAACCATTAACTAGGAAAACACAATAACGAAAAAGAAAAAAAAAACAGAACCAAACCCTAGAACGCTACTAAGGGGCCATAAGCCGGCGACGCAAGGCAGAAGAGGCCTTTACCTCCCGGAGACAGAGCCGGCAACAATGGAACTGTGGGAGCCTCCACGATCCGGAAACTTGACCGGCGCCACCGAGCTGAAGAAGCCTCGACAACCCGGGATCTTTAAAGGCGGGTGTTCTTAATGTTTTGTTGAGTAGATTATTACTTAGTCTGATTTACATATATATATTAATACAAACGTTCAAAATAGTTGTCATGGTCAAAGATAAAAAAGAATATAATCTGTACATTAATTTCTTATAAGATATAGTCAAAACAAAAACAAGTAGAATATTTATTTCCATATGAACATTGGTAGGAATACATATTCTTTCCATACGTAGAGTTAAATTTTATTTTAACGCTGGATAATTATGTTATTACATATTATATTATGATATTTTTGGTTTCTTCGGGTCTGGTTTATACGTATATTAACTCATAATATAATATGTCATATATATTATGAGATTTGACAGTAAATTTGTCATAATTTCGAATAATATTTTTAATCATAATATTATTTTGATTGTTTGGCAATTGATATAATTTGTTGTATGATTATTTCTATTTTAAAGCTAATTACATAATTATGCAGATGAATGTCATTGGACAGAATATGTATTCCTACCAATGTAGATGAATGTCATTGGAGAGCTTTTTGGTTTCTTTGGATCTGGTTTATACGCATATTATAAGATCATTGGGAGGTAACCAGTCCAAAACAGAAGTGGCCCTAGTGACTGATAATAAAGGCTCGATGAGAAAAGAAACTAAAGGAAGCCTTAGTTCAACAGAGGTGGTTGACCAGCAATGTGTTCAACTTCCATTTTTGCATGTGAAGTAGATTAGAGTAGTATTAATAATGCGACGCCTCATTTTATTTTGAAAATGTGTATTCAAGAAGGCAAAACATAACAAACTATTGTTTTTCTTGGTTTTCAGTGACCCTTGTTGATAATAGTGAATAGTATGAAAATGTTGTTTTACTTCTAAACAAACGGTAAACAAGCAGAAAGAGTTAGGCAAAAAAGCAAAATATTTCTCTTGAAGGCTTCAAACTGCAATGTCTTATTATTAACAGTCTAGCATCAAAATGAACGAAAAAGAAAGCACACCCAGTGGGACTCGAACCCACAATCGCTTGATTAGAAGTCAAGCGCCTTATCCATTAGGCCATGGGTGCTTGTTGTGCTATTTTCACATAGTGTTTGTAAACGTATATCTTTGTTGCTCTCTCAAAAAAACGATAACAAATATAACCGCGAGAGAGAAAGTGTAGATAATGATCGGAATAATTGTATATTGACTCTCAAAGAAGCGTATTAGAGACAAAAATCTCACATCTGGAAATGATATTTAATAATATATAAGATACATAGACCAATCCAATTAGATGCAAGCTTATCTAGCTTAACAATAACAACTCAAATTTTTAGAAGCTTAAGGAACAAGCAAGAGTAGATAAGGTTAAGGTACCAAAGGAAGAATCATCAAGCTTGAGAACAGTGAGTTTAATTTGGTTCGAATTCGGTTTAAAATTTTCGCATGCTCTAAAACGTGTCTCTGTGAAAGTTGCATGTTAAAGATGTTACAACACAATTATGTTGTATGATAATAAAATGCAATACATGTAGAATACAACAAACATACGCAATACACAGGTTTTACCATAGGTGTGTGTATATTTTTATATACTGATTACACAGCTTCAGCTTCTTCTCCAAGAGACCAACCGTTTTTGTAATAGAAAGCGACCAGTCCATTGATAAAAGAACATAAAAATGGCAGTACTCATTGTGTGAAACTCTATTCTCAGGTCAAAGCAACTATTATGATTAATACCTATACGACGTTCAGTGTTTCTGTTGACGCCTCCTCTTTCTCATCACCATTTTCCTCATTCACATCTTCCTTGGTGGTCTTTACGTCTTTCTGGAGAGCACGAAGCATTGCAGAGTTCGCTTGCTTTTTCAATTTGGCATTCTCAACAAAGATATCTGCCAATATCTTCCTCAGCTCGTCCTCCATGATTCTTGTCTCAGTATCCATGCTAAGAGATTTATCAATGCTTTGAGCAGCAACATTTTCATCAAACCCGGCAAGCAGCTGAGCCTGAAAAATTGCCACCGTGAAAGTGTTACAAGGAAGGTTTGCTTTAGCAATGCTTCAATAGTCCAGCGGAAAACTAACTACCCTATACTAACAAATAACTTTATCATCATGCATGTATCAAGACGCAGTGAAAAGAAACTCCTACTAGAGGAAACCATGGATTTGACTGGGGTGTACTAAGTTGGGAAACTTTGTGGTTTTTGAAGGAGATAAAGGAGAGATGCTGCAATACCTCCTCAATTTGATCATCAGATATTGACAGCAACCGCAGAGCATCTGATACTGTAGCTGAGTCCTCTACCAAGCTACCATTTCCGTCCGTTGACAAATTCAAGTTGTACTCTTTAAGCCGGTCGTGGAGAATTCTGCAGTCACTAAGCAACTTTTTTCTAGCCGATACCGTGTTCTCAAGTAGTTTTCTCTCATGTTCCAGTAGTTTCTGAAAAACGTTATCGCTCTTGTTTTCATACATGCATAGTAAAAATCCTCAAAGCCATGATGCTGCCAAATTAGAATATAGCCAGAAATTACCTCAGCTTCAGTTTTATCTGTCAAAGATTGAGCCAGCTTCTTTTCTAGTTCCACATGAGAACGCCTCAGAGACTTGACCTCTTTGACAAGAACTTTAATATCTGCTTTTGATTTTGCCTCTAGTTCATCATATCGCCTCGAGAGATCCTCTAGTTGTTGTTTTCTGGCATCCAACTCTGTCGACAAAACATGTCTCTCACTCTCAGAAACAGTTGCCTGTTCAGTGGATTCTTCATGTGAGCTCCTTCCATCCTGTTGTAATGATTTGAATCAGCGTGCTTCTCTACTATAATAAATTATGTCCTATTTATGCAAACCATCTTGGCTGCGAAAATAACTTAGTAGACTCAGGACTATTTCAAATTATACCTCTGTAGATTTTAACTTCATTTCCATCTCGTAAGATTTTTGTCTAAGTTCTTCCATATCCCACTGCATCTGAGTGCATCTTTCCCTCTCGGTCAAAATAGCTTGCTCCAAATTCTCTTTGCTTCTCTGCTTAGTAGTTTCAAGTTCCCCTTCTAAGTCATTAACCTGACCAGTAAAAACAAGATTACAACACTACCATTCGCTCCATAGAAAAATGATAACATACGGATCTTTTCTTATTGTACCTTTCTGTTCAGGTACTCTTTCACCGCTATCTCTTGATTTAGTCTTGCTATGAGATCCTCCATATCTGTTTTTGCATTGACAAGTCTCTCATTCGTGGCTACCAGAATCCTGTTCAATTTCTTACGCAGGTCCACTGGAAGAACTATTTGTGCACTACCCTGTCTCTCAGGGTTACAAACAAGACCAGTTTCAAGCGATACACCAGCACTTCGGTGCAGATTCAGGTGGCTATCACTGCTTGAACTTAGGAGACCAGATGTTGATGGCTCACCGGTGTGTACAGAAAACCCGTCAGCACTCTCAACAGAAAGATTTCTATCGTGCATAACTGAGTGAGCTGATGATTCTGATTCAGAGAGATGTCGTGAGCCATTGTTACCAAGAAACACACCTTTAGAAGCGTTTCCATTATACGCATCTTTTCCTTGGATATTATTGACATATCTTGAGCGGACTTTATGTTTGGGAAAGTCTTCTAGTTGCTCTAGAATAGTTTGGCTCATTGAAAGTCCCTCGTCAATGTTGGACATGCTAAAGTTAACGAGCTTCTCTATTGGATTAGTTACTTCTTCGTCCAGAGTTAGATCTTCGGTGCCAATTTCAGAAATGCCATCATGTCCTAAACTTGGAGATCCGAGCTCAGATGTTTCATAAACAGTATCACTGCCATAGTCAGATGTGAGAGAAGAACTGCCGCCAGTCTGAAACAAGCTCAAACTTGGATGAGCCATTGGTGACGAACTTGTGCTATTTCTATCACTATTGGCATCAGAAGCATTCTGATCTACATCTTGGCATGCTGAAATGCAACATCACGGTAGAATTTAATAACAGTTAATAAAGTTTACCAAAGCACGGCTTAACAGCATCACGTAATAGCTCATACCAGACCTAGCAGCAGCTTCTAGTTCAAGAAAGGATGCAACTACGACACTTCTCGCCAATTCTATATCAGATAAAAGCTTCGTTATCCACTCCTCAAGAGAGCACCTTCTCTGCAACAAGGTCACACCTATAACTTGTGAATAATTGTACGCTGGGTACATGGCTTTCAGCATATCTATACATCTGCATTATTCGTGATTACTCTTCGTTGGGCAGAGTTTAAAGAAAGGGTTGCAAGGAAAGGAAAAACTAGCACAAAAAGAAAGGAAACTGAGAGTAATAGCAGTTACACAAGTGACCTACTTTAGTAAGCCCCAGGAAGAAATGCATACCTCTTCTAACACTGCTCTGCTTTTCATACGTAGCAGCCCTTTGGGTGGAGCTGACGGAAAACTTTTTCTGGGAAATGACTTTTTAAGCTGAAAGGAAAACATAAATGTGCACATCGTTTAGAAGTGAAAATCAGAGAGTTGGATAAGGTGATCGATCCTAAGGGAGAAAACAAATTCTTACATCAGTTAATAGCTTAAGAAAATCATTAAATCTTCTCAACACTCCTCGCATTGTGGTAACACCTTCAGGGGACTGCACACTTATCTGAACCCTGTAAAACTGTTCCTCTAAAATGTTACACACGTAAGTAAGTTCAACTAAATACTGAAATAATTTAAGACATGCACAACAGCAAAACTCTTCAAATGCCAAAAAAGGCACACTCCAGAAGATAATTCAAACAGGAAACAAATACATCATAGTTCATATTAAAGTTTATTGATCCAGAGACGTTCAAGCTATGGTTAGCATAACCAGTTCAGAAAAATTTGCTACGAGAAGATCAACACTAAATTGCAAGCGATAAACCCTGGAGATATAAAAAAAATCAAATTACCACAATAGGATCTGAGTTTTTAGATTTTGGAAGGACAGCCCAGGAGGGTATTGTAACACAATAACTCCATCCGGTTCGAGGGTCATGAGGCCAAACAGTATCTCCACCATTCTGCACAAAAAGATACATTAATAATCACATTGCCTTAAAGTCTCCAACTTTACATATATAAAATGCAATTGAGCATAATGAAAGCCAAACATAACCAACTATCCGAGGTGCATAACCAAAGTTTTAAGCTAAACGAAACATGATTCACCAATTGCTTCAGCTAAGGGTTAGGAATCTCCCATTACTTATGACTTGGTGGTTCTAGCTTGAGGCTCACTCAAACCCCAAAAAAGGGAATTCAAGCAGACATAGCAATAACAATGAAGAGCATTTTATATCATCTAACAGCAGAATTTCAAGCACAATAAAGTTCGAATTTTCGCGGGAAACGTAAGAACTAACCAATTTGCGCGGGGGAGGACTCCAATCCATCCCCAACGGAAGAGGCGACGTTCCGTCATGCCGATGCTTCGGCGGACTCCTCCGTCTCTGCATCATCTCCACCAAACTCTCAACCTACAGATTCCCGAACATGAATCTAATATCCCGATCAAAGCTGCGATCGAGCACTAGTTTTTCCCGATCCAGCTCGAAACGGAGATCTGAGGTTAAGGATCGAAGAGTGGGGTTTATGACGATCGTCAGATCGAGGTGGAACTGAGAGAGGGAGAAGAGAGGAGATGGCGTTCTCTCAGGGTCTTCTCTTCTTCCTCTGGTTGAATTCCATGGACCACGGCGGTGGATGTCGTCTACTTTTAACGGAAAAGCCGAGAGGATTACACGTCATTTGACGGAGGCGCGAAGCCTACCGTTACCGTGTATATATATGTATATGTCCCCCCCCCCCCACCCCCACCTTCTTTCTGTGAGATTCGGTTTGGCTCGTGAACCACGTTTTTCGGTTTGGTTTGGCTCAGCTCATTGGATTTTGTTTTTGAGTTGGGTTTCTTTTAATTATGATGAATTTGGTGAATAAAGGTAGCTAAAAAATTATTATAACTTCGTAGAATAATTTTTTTTTGTTTTAAAATATTTTTTTTAAAAAAAAATTAATGAAAATTTTATTAATTTTATATGCTATTTAATTATCTATATTTCTCATTATTTTTTCTATTGGTTGAAATAAAATTAAATATATCTGTATTAATGTTTTTAGTTTAAAATATATAGAGTTAAATGTTTTTTAATCTATGTGAACAATTCTAAATGATAGTTAAAATAAAACAGAGGAAAGATTATTTTTGATCAATAAAATGATTATTTATTTTATATCTATTACTTTCATTTTAGAAATATAGTTGAAAACTGGTTTATTAATCAAAAGATACATACAAATCGATTTATAGTTGGTTTTCATCAAGAAACATGAAAGAATTATTTACATATCTATCAAAAATCATTAGGATTATATATGAATGGCCTAATATGTAATTTTTCCAAAATAAGAAGGCTCGTTTCTGATTTTGCTTCTCATATTTATACTTATTTACTTGCAAGACACGAATATAATATGTGATTTTTAAAAAAGAATACTCAATTTAAGAATGCCATAACAAAAAAAAAAACTAATAGAAAAACAACATTATAGGAATAAAAGAGTACTAAATGATGATGAAAAATTATTCCGTCTCAGATTTAGTAAATATCAAAGTTACACTTTAATATTAGGTATGAGATCTTACTGTCAATCTAATACTAGATATGAAATCTTATATTCGTGGACCAACCAAATACAAGCAATTTAATAAAATACATTTATAAAGGTTTATAGAATTAGGTTAGTTATTTTAGTTTATTATAAGCTATAATTTTAAATCTAGATTTATTATTAGAGAACAAATTAACGAAGTCTTAGATATTTGGATCGTATATAGACAGCTAACGAATGACATAGTATGTAATCATTTACATATACAATTACAAATACAAGAACACCAATTTAATGATCCTGTTCTGCAAGAAGGTTAGTCATACGACTCATACCGACGTAGTATGAGATGTTTTTAAACAATAGTCAAAGAGATAAAAACACCTTCCAGTTAATACTGTAAATCTCATATATATAATTGAATTCTTAGATTCACTGTACAACCAAATTCAGACAATTAATTAATAAGATACGTTTCCAAAGGAGTCTATAGATTTACATTTACTAGATTGCCTGTATATAGAAATTATATATACTTCCATATTCTTAATTGTGAAATCAAGAATGTATCGATATTAATTAAGGCTAGAAGAGACTTAAGCATATGCAATGACTATATAAATCTGACTCTTCTCATTCTCCATTTCATAAAAACACAAATCACAATCACAATGACGTTTGCTCTTAAGTATTTTGTTGTCTTTCTTCTTCTGTCTATGGTAACTCAAGGTAATGCATTTATATTCGAATCTCTAATAGACTTTTTTTGCATGTATGACGTATCCCAAAAGTTTTTTGCCTTTATCTTAAATCTCAATCATCATCATGCTTAATCCAGGACTGTGCGGCTGTTCTTTCGCTAACATCCAGATCGGAGGGGCGAGGACGGGGAGAGAAATCTCCGGAAAACCAGAGTGGAAAATATCGGTGATCAACACGTGCAGCCAACCTCAGTTGCACGTGATTCTCTCTTGCGGTGGTTTTGCTCCGGTGAAGCCCGTCGAACCATGGCTACTGCTCCCGAGAGGAAACACATGCCTTCTGATTAATGGAAACGCCATACCAGCTGGTGGCACCGCTCAGTTCACTTATGCCGGCGAGCCTTACTTCTTCAAACCCGTAAGCTCCAGGGTCGGCTAAAGTTTCAACCATTAATTTCTCTTTTTGCTTTAGAAAAATATAAACATGTCTATTAACAAGGTTATTATATCTTGCCTCTCAAGCAAGATGAGGTTTCTTTGCCAAGAAAACTCAAGTAAGCATCTTTTTAGTAAACCTTGAGTTACAAACAGATATATCAAAAGGAAGATTAAACATTCAAAGAGGAGCAAAGTTTTTTTTTTATATATATAATTTCCTCCAACTGATATTTTCATTCTCTTGCTTACATTCAAACTGAAAGGCCTGAAATAATTGTTGGGCCAACGTAAACTTACTTATTGGGCCAATGTCAGTTACTCCGTTAGTTTTTTTTTTAAAGAAAAAGAAAAAGTAATAATTCTTTATCTTTCCAGCAAACACACACACACAACGAAGACTTTCTCTTTGGTCGGAACACGATATATCATTTGCTTATTACAACAAACAAACAAATGTGCAATTTTTTATTATTTATTTTATTCGTGGATTAGGGTACACTCCACCTATAGAGAGTCGTGTCGCGTTCCCTTTGAAGTTTCAGCATAAACGCTTCTTCTTATTCTCTGTTTCATTCCTCTGCTTCATCATCAAACTTCAATCTTAAGACATTTACCGAATATTTTCTATTTCTGGAAACTAATTTCACCTTCAAATGGGAAAGCCGGCGGCGAAGAAGAAAGCTTCAGAGACGGCAAAAGATCCTTCCGGCGGCGGCGGAGGAGGAGGCAAGTCAGGTAAAACCAACTACCGTTCAACTTCAAGAGCCTTCGACGAAGATATGGAGATATTCATCACCCGAGCACTCGAGCTCAAAGAAGAAGGGAACAAGCTGTTCAAGAAACACGACAACGAAGGAGCGATGTTGAGCTACGACAGAGCCGTGAAGCTTTTGCCTAAACACCACATCGATGTAGCTTATCTGAGAACGAGCATGGCTTCTTGCTACATGCGAATGGGACTAGGCGAGTACCCTAACGCGATTAGGGAATGTAGTTTGGCTCTGGAGGCTTCTCCTAGGTACAGCAGGGCTCTGGTGCGAAGGTCTAGGTGTTACGAGGCTCTGAACAAGCTGGATTACGCGTTTAGGGATGCAAGGATTGTGCTGAGCATGGAGCCGGAGAACGTGTCTGCGAATGAAGTGTTTGATAGGGTGAAGAAGGCGTTGGTGGAGAGAGGTGTGGATGTTGATCAGATGGAGAAGAGCTTTGTGAATGTGCAGCCTGTTGGCTCAGCTCCTTTGAAGAAGGCTGTGAAGGAAAGGTTGAGGAAGAATAAGAAGAAGAGTGGTGTTGAGAGTCCAAAGATTGTAAAGAGAGACGAATCAGAGAGGAAGGATAAGCCAAAGGAGGAGGAGAAGAGCGATAACAAGTCTGAGATTGATGGAAAGTATGGTGGCAATAGAGAAGAAAAGAAACCTACTTTCAAGAAACAGAAGAAGAGAAGTGGTAATAAGGCAGGAGGAGAGAGGAAGATGGAAGATGTTGTCATGGACAAAGAGGTCATTGCCTCAGAGATTGTTGAAGGAGGAAAAACCACAAAAGAAGAGGCAGCAATTACTAGAACGGTTAAGTTAGTACATGGAGATGATATCAGGTGGGCACAGTTACCTCTAGATTCTAGCGTTACACTTGTGAGAGATGTGATCAAAGATCGTTTCCCTTCTCTAAGGGGGTTCTTGATTAAGTACAAGGATCCAGAGGGTGATTTGGTTACCATCACCACAACGAATGAGCTGAGGCTAGCTGCTGCTTCTAACAACCATGATAAACTTGGTTCCTTAAGATTATATATAGCTGAAGTTAGCCCTGATCAAGAACCAACCTATGATGGCAAGAGATTGAGCAGTGAAAGCGTTGTTGAATCCGACAAAGCATCTACCTGCTTTGAGAACTGGATCTTCCAGTTTGCGCAGCTGTTCAAGAACCATGTAGGCTTTGATTCTGATTCTTACTTGGACCTCCATGACCTTGGGATGAAGCTGTACACAGAAGCAATGGAGGATGCAGTAACCGGTGAAGATGCGGAAAAGCTCTTTGGAATCGCAGCTGATAAGTTTCAGGAAATGGGTGCACTAGCTATGTTTAACTGGGGTAACGTTCACATGTCAAAGGCGAGGAAGCAAGTCTCTTTCCCCGAGGACGCCTCGAGAGAAGCTGTAATAGAAGCTGTTGAGGCTGCGTTCGTGTGGACAAGGAACCAGTACAGCAAAGCTGCAGAGAAGTATGAAGAAGCTGTTAAGATTAAACCTGATTTCTACGAAGCTCTCATTGCACTTGGTCAAGAACAGTTCGAACATGCAAAGCTTTTGTGGTATCATGCACTCAGAAGTAAAGTAGACATAGAAAGTCAGGTGTCTCAGGAGGTTCTTATGCTATTTAACAAAGCTGAGGATAGCATGGAGAGGGGTATGCAGATATGGGAAGAGATGGAAGAGCGTCGTCTAAACGGAATCTCCAAGTACGATCAAGAGAAGACACTGCTGCATAAGATGGAGTTGTTTAGTGAAGCTTCAGATGAAGAGACTTTGGAGCAGGCAGCTGCTAATATGAGTTCTCAGATTAATCTCGTGTGGGGCTCCTTGCTATATGAACGGTCTATAGTGGAGTATAAGCTTGGGCTATTAACTTGGGACGAATGTTTGGAAGTTGCAATTGAGAAGTTTGAACTAGCTGGAGCTTCTTCAACTGATATAGCTGTTATGGTAAAGAATCATTGTTCCAGCGAGAGTGCACTTGAAGGTAATACCAAACTCTGGAGAGCTTACATGCCATTGGTTTTATGATGTGATAATAACAAAGTTGTAATAACTGAAGGTATGGGGTTCAAGATTGATGAGATAGTACAGGCATGGAATGAGATGTATGATGCCAAGAGATGGCAGACCGGTGTCCCATCTTTCCGGCTAGAACCGATGTTCAGGAGACGAGCTCCAAAACTGCATGATATCTTAGAAAATGTATTTTCTGGGTCTGCTTGACGTCTCAGTATGTATCAGTAGGTAAGTAGGTGGTAACTCATATCTGCTTCACATAATCCTTAGGTATGTCTGTCTCTATAGTAAATATTAGGCGGTTAGTTTCTCATGAGTCATGAATATTGTGGAGCATGAACTAGGGAATAGTACTTGGGTTTATTGCTCTTAAACACGTTGTTTTGTCCTTTACAATTGTGAACATTTCTATTTTTTTTTTGGTTCTTGTTTGATGGAAAGCTAATCTTTTGATCTGTTCAACAATGTATTGCAGGGCACTTTGGTTGTATGGGAGTGGTGTTCATTTTTATCTCCTCCCATTTGGTTTGGTTTAGTCTCATCTTTCAAAAACAATATACTTTTTTGGGTGGATATTGATCTCCACGGGATATACCCTTGGCCTCTGCGATATTCATGTGGTAGGCTTGGGATTTAGTCCAGGGAAGAAGGTTTAGATGGTGATAACTCTCTTCTCTTCAGATTTGATACAACATATTGGTTTATTTGTTCTTGTTTGTTTGTTTGTTTGGTTTCTTACACCGTAGCTCTGTAATCATTTTTTATTAGTTGTTGATTTGGATTAGTGTCTGTTAAATGTGTGATTGTTGTGTGAATGTTTGTTGTACTCTTAACTTCAGATTGTATTATTTTCAAAAAAAAGGAATAAAAGGTTATTTCTCAGATTACTATCAATGGTCAAGTCCAATAACCGAAGAGGTAGAACCGTAGAACTAAAAGTAACAACAGTTCATTATATAAAACTGGTCTTTTATATGTCAGGACCGGTGGTCTTGGCTGCTTGCATTTATACAAAACTATGCTTTTGCTTTAAGATAACGATTTAATAATCGTGATGAATATTGTTTGATACTACTGATGAACCATAGCAATTTACAGCCACACACCTGACCAAGCGTTCCATTACTAGACGCAAAAACCAACTTCCAAGAACTACGGCTTTATATACACACATAAACAAAGATTTTAAGCTGGTACAAACAGGAATACAGCTCTACAATCCGATTTTATAGGCAACCGGTAACAAACACCTATACATACTGTAATCTGTATCACATAACCGGAGGAGAAACCGTGTCTTTCACACCCGGTTCGCTTGAATTCACATGGCAAAGCATCATCCTCTGGTCAACCACCTACGACTTCCTGAGTTTGGTAGAGAGAGAGGATATGAGATTTTGATTGAATTGGTGCAATAAAGAACGATATATGTATATATATATTATGAGGAAACGCGAATCTTGTTATTACCGTTTACGTTTGTTCATGGAGAGTGAAGATGATGTGGAGGAGTTGCTGTTCCAGTTTCTTTTCCTCTGGTTGATAAACCAATTGTTAATCTGCTTCAACTGTAAACCGGTTTCTTCAACAAGCTTTGCCTTATCTTCCTCCTACAAAATTCCAAACCCAAATCAAGAAAAAAAAAAAAAAACAGCCTTTCAGAATGTCCTAACAAAATGTCTTTGGCTCAGGCTTTTTACAGTTGGGTACGGCCATTTGGAGTGAGTTCGCCACCACTCTTTGAGTACAGAAGTTGTATCCCCAGGCAACTTCCCCGCCCTTCTCTTCCTCATTATCTCTTCTCTTATGTCCACAATCTTCTCTTTGAAACCCTATAAAACGAGCACACATGAATAAACACAATGTGTTTGATGTAACATGGCAACTTGATTAACCAATCACCTGTTTAAGCTCATGCTTCAGTTCTTTCTTCACACGTTCCAGCAAGGACCTCTCACGCTCGGTGGGAACGAGAGGACCGAATCCCATCATGCAATCTGAACCGTCCAGACTTCCATCAAAAATATTCACCTCGCTCTCTACTTGGTTATCATCATCTTCATCATCAGACATTGTCTTGCCATTACTTTCGCTTGGTGAAACTCCTACAAACCATACACATTACACAATCACAAGACAGACAATTAGAATAAACAAATCAAGACATCTCTAAAGCAACACATACCCGTTATGGATTGTAGTGACTGCTCAATCTCCCAACAAGCAGTAATAGCTTCTAGTGCATGGACACAGACGTGGTGTTGGAGCTGTTCTTTAAACGAACATAACAGCACAACATAATGTGACTGCATCATCATAAAATAAGGTAAGATTCTCAACCAAAACAGAACCTTACAAAAACAGAGCATGCTTTCAAAAAAAAAGGAAGCTCCTTTATCCAACTTACCATGAAATGATCAAGCTCCTTGTTGTCCACACCCACACCAAGAGATGAGTACTTTGCGGCTACGGTGTGCAGCTGGCTGAGCTGGGCATCGATCCTCGGAATCTGGTCAACGGGAGTCGCAACCCTCAGGCAAGCCACGTGGGCTGCCAGAAGCTGCTCGTACATGGGATGCTTCAAAATCGCAGCTTTTTCGCTAGCGCTCCTCCAGTCTTCACCATCGGCGTTGACTCCTTCGGGATCGCCTTCTCCGGTGGTTTGGATCTCCGTGTGGAACGAGAGCCACCGTCGGTTTGTAGCAGAAGCGGCAGCGGCGGCGGGAGTGTCTCCGTCGCGATGCGGGTGCGCGAAAGCGGAGTCTGGAGTGGCTGCGGTGGGAGGGAGGTTGAGGAAACTGGCGGTGAGAAATGACGGAGTTTGCTGTGATTGATCGGAGAAGTGTCGGAGAGGAAGGTCTTCTTCCTGCGGAGGAAAGAGGTGGTGGGAGGTGTTAAACGACATTGTTTTCCTGCGTTTTGGGGATCGGAGAAAAAGGACTCTTTTTTCTTTCTTTTCAGTTTTCCCCTAGAGTTATTCCTCCCGACCAACCGTGTCTTAATTAACCATGAATGTCTGAAACCGTGTTCTTTCTTTCTTTGTTTTTTGTCAACTGCAAATAATTCGAAAGTACTATATACTTTACTTTCTCAGTTGCTGCTCGTTTTGGATATTTTAGCATTTATATGTAATTTTTTTTAATCTTATAGTTATAGTCTTTCATTTAAATTTTCATTTTCCCTCAAATTATATGTTTTATGACATGTATAAACAAAACAATAAGTACCATCTAACTTTTGTGTATTTATCAACAATAGTATTAAAATAACTTTGGATCTATACAAAAGACTGAGACAAAATTAGGTGAAAACAAGTTGCCATTTGTATTCATGGACACGCCGACGAACCACCAATAACACTACACCTCACAAGTTTAAAATAAAAATAATTGAAAACTATATAGTAGAATAATCATGACCCACGAGATGGAGAGAGATCTCTCTTGTCTTGGATTAGTTGAGCAGAAAACAAGGGGGTTAACTTTTGAATTTGAAAATAAAAGAGAAGTTTGAAGTTGTCCTACTTTTTCCCCCGACAACACTTTAACGACAAGGAATCGGTTCAAAAGAGAGAGAGAACTAAAGATTAAAGAACTTAACATTCACTTTCTTCTGAAAAAAAAACAAGAAGCAATGAGTGTTTGTTTTACCCCCACAAAAGGAAGAAAATAGAAAACAATAAGGATAGGAAGAGACCATATACATTCACTTTCTGTGTTAAAAGTCTCTGTCTCCCTTGCTTGATTGTAAATCAGATAGAGATCTAAAATATTGCCACTTAGCTAGTAGTTCCATACAATAACTCGTCCTCGGATGGTGTTATGTTGAGGTCAGGGAGGGAGAAGAAGCTCTCGGAGGTAGCGGTCTTGCCCTCTACTCTGCAAGGTTTTGATTCGCCTTGTGATAAACGAATCAGATCAACAGGAGTCTCGTTCTTGACACGGCCTGAGTTTAAGTCAAGCTGAAACAAGAAAACAGAAGAATGGATTCAGTTAAGAACCAGCACAGAGAGAAAGAGAGAGAATATGGAAGATCAGAATACTAGTAAAAAATTCACCTTAATCCTCTTCAACCGTTGGTTCCTTACGTTTTGCTCGTCAAACGATGCTCGGAGACTTGCAATCTTCTGTAGAAGATACCGGATCTGTTAGAGAGCGAGATCATATAATGTGATTAAACAAAGGTTAGAAAAAAAAAAGAGAGTACCTTTTCAAGGTGGAGTCTTTCCTTCAACTTCAAGTTCTCTTCGTGTTTAAGCTCAGAAGATGACTGTTAAAATATAATTTTTTAAACAAACTCAGCTCAGTGACCTGATCTTGAAAGTGTAATTTGTGAATTCAAAAGAGTTTTTAATACCTTGTTGTTCTTCAATCTCTTGGAAAAACAACTGGTGATTTCGTTTGTGGGGAAAGCCTGCAAAAAAAAAAAACGAAAATGTTCTGATTCAGTAATTTAAAGATGCGAAATCTACCAAATTTGAAGATATTATACTATCAATGAAGACAATTAAATGCTGACGAGTAAGGACAACTGTTTATAGATCTTTTACTTTTTATAATCAAAGCCAAGATCTTATTTAACATCCTAGTAAAAGTTTCTTTCCCCACAATAGAAATTTCAAACAAAAAAAAAGTCAGGAATGTCAGCCAGTAAAAACTGTCATTTTAGAAAAACAAACACAAATGGAAAGAAATTTATAGAATGGATGTGCTGCCAAATCACGCGTCATCAATCGTCATCACTCTTTTAAGATCACACGTGATCCCAATCTCTCCGACAAGATTTAACTCGCCTCTCCCACCATTCACCCAAAACGGTACCGTTTCACACATCAAAACGTAAAGCGAACGCGCACGTTTGACCAACTAGCTGTATAATACTACCACAATCCTAAAGGACCTTTATATTATTCCACGACACAAATAAAATTTGACCGGTTCTGAACCGGCCAATTATGAGACGCCTCCCACACGGAGAAATCAACTTGAATCACCGGTTCAAACCGGGGAGTTAGATTAATCGAGAAGATTAACCGTCAACCACCAGATCTTATTCCACTGAGACAAATTTAAAACTTGACCGGTTCATAATATCACCCCTAAACCGGCCAATTATGAAACGCTCCACAGTGTGGAGACCACACTGCGAGATCTGCTCGAAACCCCCGGTTCAAACCGGAGAGTTAGCTTGATCGAGAAGACTAACCGTCGAACCACCAGATCTTATTAAGCTTTGTGATAGAATATTTGCAAGAAAGTAAAAAGGAAACAAAAGTTTAAATTAGCTTTGACTTTTTGGAAATGGAAGAATTAGTTTAAACCTAAGCTGGCTCCGCCGTAAACGCCAATGGTGATAAAATTTCCGGTGGACTCCGTAGTAACCCAGCCTGGTCGTAAAACGAAGACACGTGGAAACTCACGTCTGTTTTTTCAAAGCTTTGAGGCTTGAGAGAGAGATGACGTCATCATAGAATTACGAATCGAATAAGGAAGAAGGATGGTTAGTTGTTTCTAAGAGATGATACAGAGATGAGGAGAGCGAGCATCTCATCTAAAAACACGTGAAGGACGTGATATCGCCGGAAAATCTAGAGAGGTTGAAGGAGAGAAGAAGAGAAGACTAAATCGAGACGATAAGTTTTGAGAGAGTACCTTAGATCCGGATCCTGTAGACGTGGAGCAGCTAGCTTGGCGACTGGTGTCCTCGAATCCATCGGCAGTTGCGGCGGAGGGAGATGCAGAGGCGCCGCCGCCACCTCCAGATCCGCCGCTCCAGGAGAGCGGAGTCTTCGGACTGCCTCTAACCGAATCCACCACATCCTTCTTCAACGTAACGATACCGCCACCGAATCTTGAGGTCCGTGACCTCCGTTGACGGACTCCCCACCGCAGAGGAGGCGGATTCGTCGCGGGATTCTCCGCAGCTACCGTCCCCTCGTGCTTTAGACGTAAAAGAAGCTCTGCGACCATCTGGTCGTCCGTCATCGCCGCCGCTACCCACTCGTCATTAACCGTCGTCTTAGCTGATGCCGATGCGACTTTCTTCATCGACGCTACACCTCAAAGGGAATTAGATAAGCAGCGAGAGAGAGAGAAAGAAGAGAAGTTACAGAAGAGAGAGAATGACGAAGAAAAAAAGAAGAGAGAGAGAGAGAGGGAAGTTGAAATATCGAAACAGAGAAGAAAAAGATAGATGGGTGGTGTTATATACGAGGCTCGTTATATTATTCATCTACTTTTTATTTGTTTCCTTCATTGTATTTTTCGGAACATGAATTGTTTTTTTTCTTTTACATTTTAGTAAATGCAAGATGCAGATTTGGATTTAACTTTCAGATAAGTAATTAAATAACATGGGTAGGAAAGAGTATATTTATTACTTATGTAAAGATTCTCCAAAAACCTCTTTTGCAATTGGGTTAATCTTGCTTCTTTTTTTTTTGTCTGACTATTAGATAGAAAATCAATATTTGCTTATAGGGCACCACCATCAAATCATCAACTATGTCCCTTTTATGGATTTAAACATTTTATTATTATTATCATTATATGCAAAGGAACAAAATAACTGATGTGGCTACTGGCTTATTGGAGATTTATCATTCAACACGTAATGTTCAGCCAATGAACAAGTGACAACTGGCAAGTGCCAACCAGCTCTGTTAACACCGTCAATATGCTTTGATGCGAAGTAAAAAGACAAGGCGAGTTGTTAAGTCACAGATAAATACATAACAGTAGTTTCTATCATTGATCATATTAAACTACCTTTTGTTATTTTGTGAAAATCGAGTGCAGATTCTTTTAAAATTACCTTATGTATAGTTATGGGCTTTAGATAGGGTCATGGTGGGCCGCCCAACCATGATAGCTGGTATCTTAAAACTTGGATCAACCAAGTGGCATGTATGATGACAACCTATAAAAATTGTGTGTTTGTACCCAATGATAGAGATAAAATCAAAGATTGATGACAATTTTAAAAATCGCAAAAGGATCAAGCGTGCATCTTTAATAATCAACGCTGTTTCTTTGCGTGTGAAAGATATGAACGTATAAACACTGTTTCATTTCGTGTGATAGAGAAACATACTATCAAACGCGAATAATTTACGTAGCAAGTTAAACAATTGAGGTAAGCATAAACCATTTTTATGTTTCCAGTTGTTGTAAAGCATTTCCATAAGAACGTCACTATATCAAGGTCTTCGTAATGTTTGGTCTGATATCAGGGATGAATAGAATACTTTGAACAAACCATGGAATAAAAGCCATATAAAACTTAATTTCAACTAATAGAAAGATGGAAATACTGATCTTACATCGAAAAATAAAAAGTAATACAGAAACTGTAATCTGCATATTCCCAGTCAGATACATATCTCTGATACAACAAAGAGACTCAACAGAAGAAAGACGAACCTATAAGTAAACCGACAACTAACACAGGAGATGATAACCAAAGAGACAATTAAAAAAAAAAAAAAACAAAAGCCTATGCACAAATAGTCTATACAAACACTAAACTCGAAGAGAAACTAAAGACCTGTTAAGAAGATGTTTCGACCTTGCCCCTTGAAAAAATAAGGGAAGATTCGAAACGGTTCATCATAACGAAGATGCGTTTCATTCATCTTCTCGATTCATCGTCTGTAGATGATTTTATTGAAAGATTTCGATCCGGAAATGGAACAGATTTTTTGGATAAACATCGGTGGTCACGCGATGTCTAGGCGGAGCAACCTGATGAGATCGTTGGTAGCGTCGGTGGCTTGGAACAGAGAGACGCTCTTCTTCGTGGCGGCGAAAAAGGCCGGAAGAGGGACGTCGCTCGGAGGAGGAGAGGTCATGGTCACGGGACCGGCGTAAAACGGTGCCGTCTTCGATTTGCGGACGGGTAAACGGATCTGACTCGGATCTGGTCCGATCCTACGAGTAGACACGAGATCTGGCTTCTCTACGACCAGATCTGCTGTCTTCTTAGAGATCTCCTCGCCTCGCTTCAGGATTCTAACCTGGCCAACGTTGTTGTTGTTGTTGTTGGGGCTCTTCTTCGCCGTTCCATTTGGGACGGCGGCGAGAGGAGATGGTGATGTTTGTTTTCGCGGCAGGCTGCGGCGCGTGCGGTTTGAGACCGGTTTTTTCTGCCTGTTGTTGGGGCATGCGCTAGGAGGGTTGCGTGGATGTTTCATGTGAGACAAAGGATGCTTCAGACAGTCCTGGGGATTTAGAACAGCGACGCCCATGGTTGGTTGCTTGAAATGGAGAAAATTAGAAGGAAGAAGAAGATGAAAAGATTATAATAATTTAGAAGAAGATGAATACATGTGGTGGTGGTGGATGATGAAGAGGACGAACGATGTTTTTATACACGATCTGTCCCCCAGCGTGTCCGAAACAGCTTGGAGTTAGTTTTTTAACCTACTCTCGCTTAACGTCCGTGATTCCACGCGACATGTTGTTTGCCTTTTTTCATTTTTTCTTTTTTCTTAAAAAACTGTTTTCCCTTTATTTTATTCATTTCCGTTTAACGAAGGAAACTGATTAATCACGGTAAGGTATATTTTCATAATCGATTCAATAGTATGTCACTATGGCTTAAAAATGTTGTCTGGTACAGAGATTATGTGTTTGTTTTTGATATATATATATATGGTAAGTGTTACGGTTTATCTAAACTATAACAAGATAAACCATGACATAACTCAACTTATCATGCATTTATTATATCGTAGTCGTTAATGATTCATCCAAACCTATCAATTATAGAAATTTATAAAGTAGCTTTGCCTGACCGTATCAAACTGCGCATTTGACGACTTTTATTTATCACAATCGAATGAAAACATATCTTCACCTTTTTTGATAAATAAAAAAGCATATCTTCACCCTTTGAGTAAACTTCACATTATTCTCATACACCATGCATCCAAAAGTAAACGATAATTATCATATGTAATTGTGTTCCATCAAACGCTAATCACCCTTTAGATTCATTTGTATTTATTAACATTTAGATCATATGCTTCAATTAACCTAGCAATTAGTTAATTTTTGATAAATATTCTACCACTTTTGATTCAATGTATCTAAACATTTGTACTAAGGTGTTTGGTTGTTTTTTTTTTTTTTGAGAACTGGCTTAGTTTGTTTTATTTTACACACAGATTGATTTAGTTTTTATCATTTAAAACCATTTAAAACCCTACTATCTGACATCATATAGTTCGCAGACTCTCCATCTACTTGAATGAAATGGACATAGTATAATATTTGTGGACTATAATCTATTAAAATTCAGATATTTCCTAGGTGGAGCAAGGATTTATATCTAGTTTAAATTAAGAACCAACTATAACTATTTGTGTTGGGAATAGGTAAAAGACAACATCATTCGAAAGAAGTGGTCGACCAAAAAACTTTTAATTTTATATTTTTATTATTCAACTTTAATAATGTGAACGAGGCGCGTGAAACGAAGTGGGTTGTTTCTAGGGTAGAGAGAGGAACCCACGACGAGACGACCTCACCTTACCGAAACCCAAGCTATCAGGCTTGCGCGTTTGTGGGTCCCACCGCGCTCTCCACCTAATATCTATCTCATCTTCTTGTCTTCCCTCCGTTATTGCCTAACTCACCCTTCATATTTCAATTTATTTACTCTACTGCCACACCCACTTGTCCATTTACTTTGACCACGCCATTAGTATCTTTATTGTTATCATGATCACCATTTTATAATAAACTTTAGATTACTACTACACTAGCTCGTGATCTTTGGTGTTATTTTATAATCTTTGTGCTTTAAACTAGTATTCTTTTAAAAGCAAAAATGGGAATAGAAAAACAGAATTGTGACTTTTGGAAGCTAGTGGGGGCATATGTGGTAATTAATATCAGAAATAAAGGTAGGTTTTCATTTATATATTGATGACGCAGAAAAGAAGGCAGAGTCCATGTGTTCGAGAGAATGTTAATCAATCGGTAAAAGACACGTATATGTATTTTGACAATAAGAATGGCGTGTAGTTGTGCGAGTGATTTCGGAATTAGTCAATTGAGCCGACTCAACTTTGGCCGGCCCAAATTATAAATTACTCTGATTTAATTATATACTTCTTGTGGGGTCTATCCATGATTTTTAAGAGATGGAGGATAGGTTATTTCGGTTAGATTTTAACCGGTGAAAACCGAAAATATATATATTCATACAAACCGGGTTACACACATACTGCCATGCAGAAGCTACAGCTCGAAACAAACTGAGTGCAAGCTGTCATAAAATATTGCCCAAGGATCCTCAAACAACCTTGATCCAGCGATGGTTACGGATCTTCATGTCAGGAAGGCTAAGTGACAAGTAAAGTTCTTCTTCTATTATTTGATGGGAGTCTCCCCAAATATTCAACTCGATCTTCTATTGATTACAATTGTCATTATTTCACATAGGTGAGACATTACAATTCTTTTCTATAAAATCAAAATCAATAACCAATTATGTGAAGAGCGAGAAGATGTAGACAACAACTTTGGCAAGAGACATTATACCATTACAATATCTTTAGTCAATCATCTTCTCAAATGCGCCAAAGATACATATGGATATAGTAAAAACCTATGAGAGAGACATCATTTACATCAAAAATGAACCACATATACATATTACAATCTGTCAAGATTATGTTGGCTGTCTTGTATATATTTCCAAAACCTCACCAATATTCTTCTCTCTCTCTCTCTCTCTCTCAAGCCTCACCACACACCAACAACCAAAACAAGAAGAAAAATAAACAATTGGCAGAATAGTCCTATCCACTCTACCAATTTGAAAATTAAGAAGGTTGTATACATTAATAGATACACCTCTGAAGAATAAATACTCACGGAGGGTTCCAAAGGGGTTTAGTTAGTTCAAGGGCTCAGGAGCTCCACTTGTGTCTCTGTCATGTTCTTGAGCAGCTGAGGACGAACCATTCTCCGTGCTTACTATATCACTGCTCTGCTGTTCTGCTGCTGTATTTGGAACAGCTTTCTGTTTCAGATACGCCTCCAGAGGAAACGTTGCAGCTTGCAGAAGACTCATCATGCTCACTCGAGAAGCTGGGTCTGAGTTTAAGTCAATGTTTCCCCCTGCCGCTGCTGGCAGTTCAACCGCTGGAATGCTCTCAGCTTCTGTCTCCTCTCTGCACTCTGACTGCGCCTGCTGGCTTGCCTGTCCCGCTTCTTCTCTGTTCCGCTTCCGCATCATGAGCGTCTTGAACCGCCTCTTCACTGCCTCACACACAGTGCAAGTGCATGAAGGCTTGTGTTTGCCTTTCCCACTTGGCGGCTGGCTGCAGACGATGCACGAACACCCTGCTCGGTGTCTTGGGTGCTTGGTCGTGGCTGCAACCTCGGTATCTCCTTGTTCACCTGTCGTGGTGATGGCTGCACTTGCTAAAGTGTCTAGAGCAGATGCTTCCTCCTGGTTTGATAATGCCAGTCTCCTCCTTTTGAACTCTGTGCCAACGAAACTTTAGTTTCTAATGTAAAAAAAAGTTTCTAATGAAAAAGACTGATCATACCTTTATTCAGCCGGAGAAGTGTATCCTGTTCTCTTGGAGTGAGTTCATCAGGTGCAGAACATGAAGACCTGGAGAAAAAAAAAAGCAACCAATATTATTTTAGGTGTCCGGTCTCAGTGAGGACATGAACATGCATGCAACTTCGTTTACCTGCCAGGATCCAAGAGATTATCAGAGCACAACCACTTTGGTGGAAGAAGAGTATCCACAGGAAGCCGTCGCCATTTAGCACAAGCATCACACTGAACCCATTGCTCTTGTTCCCTGAGAACTCTTTGGTCATTCCAAGTGTTGCTTTAAATTCTACTGATCCTATCATTACACAGTACATGAGGCCTTACCCTGTTTGACGTGACAGAAACACGGTCCTCTTCCCAAAAACTGGTGGTTCCTGCATAGCATCAAGTACATGAATACAGTGCAATGGTCTACCTGCTTTTGAGGAAAAAAAAAACAGGTAAAGAACAACTCACATCGTATTCTTCAAAATCGTGATCTTCCACTGTACAGATGCTCGGTTTAGCAGATTGAGGAGGCCGCAGCAGTTCCTGTGCCTCCTCCCAAGTTAGTCTCAGTTCCAGAACATCCACGCTATCAATGAGCAGTCGCTTGCTCTTAGTGCCAATGTTTCTAACACGCTTCCTAGCAGAGATTAGCGACGGCTGAAGCAGTAAGCTGTCCTTTGACATGTCCTCAGACTTGTCAAGTTTAGACCAGTTGATGTCACCACATCCCGTACTCAAGTTGTTGGAAAACATGTTCAGATTTGGTTCACTGCTTCCCTTGAACATCTGAAGAAACCACAGAAAAAAAAACATTTCACTCAAAAGCACAATAATAATAAGAGCACCATAAAGTATACTTTTAGTTCAATACTTCACTTCACCAGAAAGCTTATCATTACAACATGAAACTGGCATGCTTTTACCTGTGCTGCTGTAGAGTTTGTGGCTTTACGGTATCCCATTACGAGTTTTCCTTCAGGTTCCGTGCGGCTGAACGTTACTGCAGATATCAAGAAAAAAATTGAACATATCAGAAGTAATAAAAAAAGTACCACAGAACACACAACACATGATCGAAAACGCTTAATGCCAATGTTTGATTTAATCATACCAAGTATGCATGCAGGTTCGTTTCAAAATCCCAGGCCTAATACCAGGGTTCCAACAACATGTTATGAGTATATGTAACGAAACAAAAGGGTATTGAAAAGTTACCAGTATCACCAGCTTGCAACTGCATTGACTGTATACAAGGCGTCACACCCTCCAAAACGTACATCCTGCTGTTATTATTAGGCCAGAACCTAAACTGGAACACCCACTCTTTCCCTTTTATGTCTTGTATCTTTAACGGTAGCCCCTCCGGTTGAGAGATCGGTGGAAAATACGCCTAATATTACCACCATAAAATGGTTATTTACCTGATACCAATCACTTAGGGAATAGAGTAACAAGTTACCTCTGCACAGGCTTTGGGAAGAACCAGCCGACCAATACGACCAGCATCACTTGCACTCAGAACTTTTTCAAAGAGTGGTATAATTTTGGAGTTTGAGCTTGAGAGAATAAACAGTTAAGGACACCTTCAGCATAGAACGATATTGCAAATAAAACATATTAATAAGAATGCTACGAAAACATACAGATGAGGATACTGTCCAGATAATTGCTGCAGCTCCTGATCAGTAATCCTAGGCCAGTAACGGGGAAGCAACTGAGTCTTGCCTCGACCTTCCGGAGGAGGCCGAGCGACGTGAATCTGTGAGACGAGGCTCCCGTTAGGCTCCATGGGAGCAGGAGCAGTGGGAGCTGAGTTTGCAGGTTTAGGAAGCAGTTGTCTGGACCGAGAGGCGAGCTGGAAAATGGGAGTGGTTTTGCTTCTGTCGTCGACGACAGCATCGTGAAATGGATTTGTCATAAGCGTTGGTCCAAGCGAAATGCTCAGATTCGGCTGTGCAGATGATGATTCCTGTGATTCTTTCTTCTCGGTTTTGTTGTGTCTGAGAGCGTCTAGTCTCGCGGGAAGGAGAGATTCTTCTTGTTTCATCTGAAGGAAAGGTTGCGTGGGGGAGATTCTCTGAAAGTGAAGCAAGTGCTTGAGATTTGATCTCTCCAGAACACTGCTTACGTGCTCTGCTGAAGCAAATGTAGGGAAGTCCCTACCATTTGTTTCATGGCAGATACTCATCTGTGAGAGAGAGATTGTATGAGTATAGTGACAGAGAATCCAAGACCAAGGAAGTATCCTTAAATAAGAAGTGGTTATAGTCTGTCTTACAGAGAATAGTCCGGACTTTTTGGCGCAGCTTATACATGTAACACCGCCGTTATCTAGAAGCTCCATCATGAATCTAGAAGCAATGCATCCGCAGTGAAGACGCTGAAAACACACACAAATAACTTATTATGACAAACAATCAAAACATGTATGAGCACAAAGCACGTTTAAGCCATGTCTAGTTTATTTCACCTTGTCACATGAGCTACACTCTCTCCAACCAGATTCCTCTGCGTGGAACACTTGGCAGAATATAGACTGCTCGTACGCGGACCTAACTCCAACACCAACATCCAACACAACTTAGCTGAAAACCAACCAGCTTTAAATGGAAACATGAAGCTTCCCTCAAGCATTCATCGAGAGTGATGACTAGTTCGCTTACCCACACTTATCGCAGAGAGAGGCTAACTCGCCGGACCGCATCGGCCAGCCTCTTTTCCAGTCTCCTGACGTGGAGGAAAATCCACACTGTGCGTTCATGCAAACCTTTGTTGACTCCATAGTTGACCAAGGCTCGATTCAAGTGTAGATCAGATCAGTTTAAAGGAAGAGCCTTTTAGTTACTATTGTCTAAACTGGTGAAGAGAACCCAATCCAAATTAGATATGAGCACGCGGTAAAGCTTATACTAACGGTTCTTCGAATACCAAAAAACAGAGAATGCAGACGGCGGAGCAGAACAGAAGATCGGTGGATACCGGCGGCGCAGCGGTGTCAATCTACACAAGTACGTGAGAAAAGAGACAATAATCTCCAAGTCAAAACTTAAAATCTTTCTGCAATTCACAGAATCATAGCTGCGAAATCTACGGCCTTTTTGAATTTAAAACCATGCATATATGTAACAAATAAATAACCAAATATGAATAAACGTTAATCGAAGAAGTTAAATTAATCAGAGCGTAATCACCAGAAGAGTAAAACCGTTATTACCTTTGCCCTTTGGTGTATAGAGAAGAGCAGATTCGATCGGACAGAACGTGTACTTTGTGACAGACAAGAAGTTGTAGTTCGAACAAGTCAAAACCGACCAAGTGAAACGATGGAAGTCTAGAGATACTCAGATTGGTCTAAGACATCGGGAAGAGAAAGGTAATAAGAAGAAGTGGCAGAGGTAGAAATGGTATGTTATGTTTATTTATTATTAGAAATGGAAATGAAGAAGTTGGTGAACAGAGAGGAGGGGATCTCTCCATTAACAACAACATCAAAAAAAAGGTTTTTGTGAAGATGGAAACTATCACCCTTGGATTAGTATGAAAACAAATCTCAACCGTTCGATGGGAAATTTTCTTTTTTCTCTCTCTATGAAAGCCTACTGACGACACTGTCAAGCTGATGACGTCTGCGTAGCACAAAAACGCAGTCGTTTAAAGAAATTTAATAAGGATATGAATGAGACGTAAATAAATCTGGAAGCAAGCCTTGGCGACGACTAGGCCTTTGAGTAAACTTTACTCATACTCTACCCATAAATAATACTATTTCCCAGTAACTAGTAGTAAGAATTATAAAATTATTACATTTAAAAATAAGGCGAATGAAACGATAAAATTTAGAGATTTAAAAAATTGTACTCCCTTAGTTTCGATTTATTTGTCGTTCTGGAGTAAAATTTTCGTTTTAAAATAAATATCGTTTTATAATTTCAATGCAAAATTTATTGATAATATTCCCCTATCTATTTTTCTATTGGTTGAAATGTGGTTATGTTTATTGGTAATGATGTTTTTATTTTAGAAATATACAAAATTAAATGATTTTTTAATAAGTGTGTATAAACCTAAAACTACAACTAAAATGAAACGGAGGGAGTATTAGATTAACAAAACGTTAAGAGATTGATAAACATTGACATCTTGATTAAACAACTGCTAAAGTGGATAAACAACAGGTGATAACGTTGCTACGTTGATATGATCTTTCTAAAATGTAACAGGTCATTTATAAGTGCGATCGAACGTGTTAATCTGTGAACCAAACATACGATAGGACATTGTGTGTATGACTAATTAATAACGACATAATGCAAGTGATGCAATCCAAGACGTTGTATTACGACATGCTGACATAGACGCTACAAATGCACGGTGCGCATATTCGAGGCAGCACAAATTCATCGAAAACATTGGTCTTAATTAATCTTGCAAACAGTGACACAAAACCTGAAAGTATACCATATTCATGTATGTATATGAAAATTAACATTTTAAAACATAATCTTCATTATATATCATTGCATTGTTTAATTTTTGACAACCACTATTATACGACTTCGACAGTATGTACTCAAGCTTGTATTGTAAAATTTTCGATGTGGATTACGTACACCGTTTACTTTGTATTGTTTTAATTAAGTTCCAGTATTGAAAACATAATAAACTACTAACTAGAGTTGTATCTGGTACATCTTAAGTTGGTCGTTCTATTCTAATGAAATGGACATGTATGTATATCGACTATTCTCCACCACAATCTAGATATTTTAAGATGGATAGAGGAATTTATATATGTTTAAATAAAAAATCAATTAGTAGAATATTTGCGTTGGGAATAGGTAAAAGACAACAACGTTTGAAATGAAAGAAGTGGTCGACCAAAATATTTTACTTATATTTAAAGTATACTTAATATTCAGCTTTAACGTGAAAGAGGCGCATGAAAATTATTTAAGTGGTTTAGGGGCTGAGAGTGATTGGATCCCACGACGACCCTTACTAAGAATGTGCGTCTCTCATTTGAGTCAGCTCCTTTCTCTTGCGTGGAGTGGGTCCATGTATCATCATTAGGACATAAGACATTAACACGTTCCTTAAAACTCACCCTCCATATTTTAACCTATTTACTCTATTGACCAGACCAGTTCCGATAATGGACACACACGGGGAATATGTTGTTAGTGGTTTTCGAACGCTCTCTCCAACGCGTGCACGTTCTTTATCTCACCAGCACATTTTCTTTGAATGTTCTTATGCTGCATCCATTTGGTCCATGTTCTGTAGCAGATTTATTTCTTCGCCTCCGGTGGACATACCCTCCGCAGTTTCTATGTGCTTGAACTACTCTAGTATCTATGCGTCGCAGGTCAAGATAATTATGAAGCTTCTGTTTCAGGTCTTGGTTTACTCCCTTTGGCGTGAGCGTAATG
Source organism: Brassica juncea (assembly GCA_018703725.1). Classification (NCBI taxonomy): domain Eukaryota; kingdom Viridiplantae; phylum Streptophyta; class Magnoliopsida; order Brassicales; family Brassicaceae; genus Brassica; species Brassica juncea. The sequence goes on along the minus strand of CM031936.1, from coordinate 74,141,911 downwards.
GCCGTATTTTCAGAGATCTCAATCACCAACCAGCAGTCTTATTCAAGATGGTGGACCGGCAAATGCGGGACAGACTGCTGTCACTCTCTCCGGCTCCTAATGCTGCTCACTCTCTTCTCGAGCTTTATTTTTGGTTCATTGTTCCATTTAGCTAATGTGTCTCTCTTCTGTTGTAGTATGTTGTTGTTTCTCTTTTCATTGTGTCCTTGTAATAAGTTGCTAATGCAACATGTAAAACTCAGAAAATGGTTATAAATTTTAACATTTAGACCAAAAAAAAAAAACTAATTGCCAGAAACATATATGTCACGTTTTGAGTTTGGTATGAGATTTGTATTAGCCCAAAGAATCATAAAAATGGACAGAGAATGGTTGATGGGCCGTTTAGAAGCAAAATCTTTTTCTTCCTCTGCTATTATTATGCCATCAATCAAAGATGAGAGAATCATCAGACATTATATTTTTACTCTTCTAATGCTTTTAAATGGAATTATGATTTTGTATTATCAAAACATGAATCTGTTTTCTATAATAATTATTACCTATGAATGTATGTAACGTAATGGTCGTCTCCTTTATGATCCTCCACATTTCTCCAGTTAATAACAACACCATCATCTGTTTAGTCAGATAGATAATTGTCGTTTATTCATAGGGTTTGATCTGATTCCTTAAGAACTCTTGGGGTGAAAATGTGAGAACAGAGGTTTCCCAGGGGTATCAACTTCTAATTATTGAATTTGTTATATCAGCTTTGAAACTGTTACAAAGTCATCAACCACTATCCGGACAGAATCCAAACTCTTTTGTACTTTCTAGATTTTTTAAACACCTGTGCAGTGACTATTATACCCTCTCTCAGGATAATTAACTTCGTACTTATCGGCTCGTGATCCATTGGTCTTCTTTCTAATCTACACTAATCTCGACCTGATCGGTTTCGATACCGAGCTGTTGTAAAGAATTTCAGGTGATTAATCATTTCTCTCTTGTATCTCTTGTGTGGATCATCTTTACACCACGTCATCTGTCTGAACAGCTTATCCTCGTATACTAAAGTTCACTTTCACTGACTTAGGATCTGTTGCACCTTTTTTTTTATCCGTAGCGATCCCATGGCTTCTTCAGTGCTCTCTCTTGCCTCGACTTCTCTGTTACCTCGTGAGATTAACAAGGTACGTGTTCTTTAGTTGCCCTTTAAGAGATTAGAACCAATGAAGATTTAGCAGACAATCCTTTGTGTTCTGATCGTACTCGAACAGGATAAGCTAAAGCTTGGAACGTCAGGTTCGAACCCCTTCCTTAGAACAAAGGTACTGTGTTTTTTTTTTTTTTTACTTTGTTAGTTATTGCTTGAACTTAAAACATATATCTAAATGACATTTAAAGCTAAGTTTTAGTTTGTAATCTGCATTTAGCATATCTGATTAAAAATGGCTTCGGTTTCAGTCGCTTAGTCGGGTGACCATGTCGGTTGCGGTGAAGCCTTCTCGTTTCGAGGGTATAACAATGGCACCACCAGACCCTATCCTTGGAGTCAGCGAAGCATTCAAAGCTGACACTAACGAGCTTAAGCTAAATCTCGGTGTTGGCGCTTATCGAACTGAGGAACTCCAGCCTTATGTGCTTAATGTCGTTAAAAAGGTTTGAAGGTTTGCTGAATGTCTTTGACAGATAAAAGTGTCAGTTAATCTTCTTAATTTTTTATTTTTATTTTAGGCCGAGAACTTGATGTTGGAGAGAGGAGATAATAAAGAGGTAACTTGAAAATGTGTGTTACTAGCAGAATATGCTTTAAAACTTACTTAAGCTTGGATGAAAAAAAATGCAGTATCTCCCTATCGAAGGGTTGGCTGCATTCAACAAGGCCACTGCTGAGCTGCTTTTTGGAGCTGGTCATCCTGTTATCAAGGAACAAAAAGTATGTTCATGTCATCATGTGTTCCCTTCCTCTTGATGTTCCTTTTTTGTCAGCAATATGTTTTAGTCTAGCTGATTCATTTCCCTTGGCTCCAAACCATCAGGTGGCAACCATTCAGGGTCTTTCGGGAACAGGTTCACTGAGACTAGCAGCGGCTCTTATCGAGCGTTACTTTCCTGGAGCAAAAGTTCTGATATCAGCACCAACATGGGGTGTGTTTGCAATGACCATAAATATATAACTCTTTCTTATGTAACATGTTTTTAATCCACTGACAAACTACTACTAATACTACTTTAGGTAATCACAAGAACATTTTCAATGATGCCAAAGTTCCATGGTCTGAGTACCGCTACTACGATCCAAAAACGATTGGTTTGGACTTTGATGGGATGATACAAGATATTAAGGTTTGTTTTCTCAATGTGATGATCAATTCCATAAACTATCAAAGACTATCCCTCATGAATTTGGATGGTTCATACAGGAAGCTCCAGAAGGATCTTTCATTCTGCTCCACGGATGTGCTCACAACCCAACTGGGATCGACCCTACACCAGAACAATGGGTGAAAATAGCTGATGTCATTCAGGAGAAGAACCATATCCCGTTTTTCGATGTTGCATACCAGGTAGGCATCACACATTCCATACACTTGTGAGTAAATTTGCCAAGAGAGTTACTCAACTTTTTTTTTCCAGGGGTTTGCTAGTGGAAGCCTTGATGAAGATGCAGCTTCTGTGAGATTATTTGCTGAACGTGGGATGGAGTTCTTTGTTGCTCAGTCTTATAGTAAAAACTTGGGTCTTTATGCTGAAAGAATAGGTGCAATCAATGTTGTCTGCTCATCAGCCGATGCTGCTACTAGGTAAAAACACTTGAATCAAGTTTCTTATTATTTACAGAAATTTAGAGAGTAACACTTACTTTCTTTTCAGGGTGAAGAGCCAGTTGAAAAGGATTGCTAGGCCTATGTACTCGAATCCACCGGTTCATGGGGCGAGGATCGTGGCTAATGTTGTGGGAGATGCAGCTATGTTTGGTGAGTGGAAAGCAGAGATGGAAATGATGGCGGGGAGGATAAAGACAGTGAGACAGAAGCTGTACGATAGCTTGGTTTCAAAAGACAAGAGTGGTAAGGACTGGTCTTTCATTCTGAAGCAGATTGGCATGTTCTCGTTCACTGGCCTCAATAAAGCTCAGGTATGCTTATTTGTTCAAAATGTTATACTTCTTGGCTTTGTTGAGACAACGGGTTTTAAGTTTTCATTGTTTTTTTTTTGTTGTTGTGATTTGTGAAATGAGCAGAGCGATAACATGACGAACAAGTGGCATGTGTACATGACTAAAGACGGGAGGATATCGCTGGCGGGTTTGTCTATGGCAAAATGCGAGTACCTTGCTGATGCTATCATCGACTCGTACCATAACGTGAGCTGAGCTTTGGTCTTCTCCATAAGATGACAATAAGAACTATAGTCATACATGCTTCTTCTTGAACTTATTAAAAGAGATGCTAAATGAATAAGGTTAGCTCGCACCCTCGCAAAATGATTTTTCGCTAGACATTTTACCAAGGAACCTTCTGGTTTGATTGTGAGGATGATTGTTTGTAGTTTCTAGAATAGTTTTTGGTTTTTGATTTTTCAGAAACCATTTTTGATCCAATCAAGATTTTTGAGAATTAGATTTCCTAAAATGTAGGGAAACTAGTTTTTAGAATAACTAACTATTTCTGATCAAAAACTAAAATCTATGTTTTCTTGGTTTTACATTGATGTACGTCAGTTTTTTTTTCTTTTTTTTTTGTTAAATCATTCCTATATTAATGCATTAATATAGCAACTATAATCTTTATATAAATAAAAGTGATCAACTAGTAATTATTCTAAATCATTATAATTAAATAAAATAATTTATTCAACATCTAAAATCTAGTAGGAAAAATATATTTATTTTTATTAAATTTTGTGGCTTTGTTTAACTAAATTATTTAATAATTTTTTAACTAATGTTTTTCCATATACTTTAATTGTAGAAAATTTAATTATTTTTATTGAGTTATAATTAATATATAATTGTTGTACCATATATTAATTTTTTGTTTTACAGTTAGCTATTAATATATAAATTACATAAGTGTAAAAAACTTACCATAGTGTTAAATATATTTAAATTTTGTTTAGTTAGTTTATTTAAAAAAAAATACCTACAATAATATTTTTCTGTTAATAATATTATTCATTTTATTTTTTTTTAATTTTAAAAGAAAAAAACCAAAAATATATTCACATACAAAAAATTAACTACACATAGAATTATTATTTTTATTTTAAAATATATTTATAGCATAAATATACATATTATCAAATTTATGTATCTATATTTTTTAAAAACTAGTTTTTAAATCATTTATATGTGTTTTGATGACAGTATTTTTTATTATTTGAAAATAAACATTTTACTAATATTCATATTTTATTAATTTTAAAAGGAAAAACCAAAAGTTAAAACCAAAAGCTAAAACAACCAATCATGTTTTCTAGAAAAAAAAATCTACTGCAAAATTAAAAACCAAAAACTAAAAACTGAAATCTAAAAATTAAAAACCAAAAACTAGAAACCAAAATCCAAAAACTAGTGAAACAATCATCGCCTGTGTTTCACAAGCGTTGTTGTATTGGGAGACTGCCATTGAGTTATAGATGAACAATACTTGATGCTTATATCTCTTGAATCTTGACCTAATATACAATTGAATTTTCATAATTTTACAATGAGACTTGTTCAGATGTAATTTTGATTGTGTTTGGCGTTATCTTTCTATCATTAACATCATCTGCGACATAAAATAAGCAGAGACTACATCTAAAGAGCCACTAACAGATCTGACACAAGAAGCTTGAAAGATTCTACGCAAGCACTAAGTACCAATGAAACACATTGTTGATGCATCAGACTACAACTGAGATAGCTAGATCCTAATTCATTGTCTAGAGTTTCCAGAAGATGTTATGTAAAGCGACCAATAAGCAAGAAACTTAAAACAATCAAATAACACAACTGTTATGAAGTGCTTTTATAGATAGAAACTTGGTAACAAACATCATGAGACACAAGTCTTACAGAGAAATGAAAATGTCACAAGTAACATAACAATCCATAAAACTTGAGGAAATACTAAAACCACAACATAAAAGAAAACTCTTTTGAAGGAACCTTTCATCTAGAATCCGAGCTTGGTTCTACGCCAGTGCCTGCGCTTGGCATTGTACCTGAAAAAAAAAAACCCGACACGAAACTATTAGAACAAAAAAGAATGTCTGGTTTCAGAACTCAACACACATAGACAACTAAAATTCTCAGGTTTCCGAACTCACAGTCTATGTCCTAACAAAAAAAAATTTAGTGTCGAACCTGATGGTGTTGTCGGTACGAAGACGAATCCAGTGAGGAATAGGCCTGTTCTGCCTCATCTTCTTGGCCAGCTTCTTCTTGATCATAAACGACTTGTGCGACGGCTGTTTCGTTTACCATTTCACACAAACCAACATAACAAAATAATCAATAACTTGCGTACCATTTTCTAACCATTATCAATCAAAACTCGATTCAAACAGCAGAAAGAAACGACTGATTGAAACAACAATCCAAAATCTCAAGATAGAGAGAAGCGTTACCATCTTGACGTCGTGCGATTTGCAGCTGCGAAGCGAAAGCTAAACGAGGAGAAGTGGCGACTAACGTTTCTTTAACTTATAAGAGGAAACCCTAGTCAAGTAATCGATGGGCTTTTAATACTATTTTGAAGGCCCATACATAATTAGTAGATAGTTTGAAGCCCGCCCACTGATCCGGTTCAATTCCGGTTTAGTTCAATTGAAACTCCGTCCCACCAAACCTTCTCAGATCAGAAAAAACCACTCAACAAAGCCCTAATGTCGGCGGCGACGGCGACCACGAAAACCTCCATGGCTCTTCTCCTCCGAACTCTTTCGAAAGCTCGCATTTTTCGTTCTCACTCTCCATCTCCCTCCTCAAGAACCTTAATTTCTTGGGCTCGATGTAACAATCCTCTGTTACCATCTCCCCAATCACGAGACATCACTACCTCGCGGCGATCCTACTCAGCGATCGCGTCGGCGAACTCTCCCTTCCGGTCCAACCTCCTTCGAATCGTAAGAAACGAGATCGAATATCAATCGGAATATGCTCCTCCGCATCAGGTATTATCCAGTCCTCAGAGCTGAGTTTATGATTTTGAGTTGGATGCTAATCTTAGATTGAATCCACTTGTGTTGGGTTATAATGCTCTGTTAGTTTAGACAATCTTGTTGTTGTAGTGAAGTAGATTGATGAGGGGAGACAAAGACAAGAAGTTAATGTTCTGTTTTGTTCAATATCGAAGCAAATGTTGATTTGACGTTAACTAATGCAGCCACCTACTGAGTTCAAATCATTCTCTGTTGAGGATCGTCCCGGTGAGCAATGCATTGTGATGAAAGGCAAGTTTGGAGAAGGCGAAACCATCAAAATGGAAGCAACTATGTTTGATGGGTTTATGACTGTTCCGAGAACCGGTTTAGATGCTTCAGGGAGCGACGTCCGTCTTCACGTTAGCTTGCTTGTTAACATCTCCAAGGCTGATGGGAGTCAAGACATGGAGTTTCTTTGTTCCGTTTGGCCTAACCGTATCGAAATTCAAAACCTTTACATGGTTGGACGTGATAAACTCACTGGCCAGCCTCCTTACATGGGACCAAAGTTCGGGTAACAGATCTCTCTGCTTTCTTGAATCACTTAGGTGTAGTCTTCTTATTTGTGAATTAGATTTACAACGTTAGCTCTAGTTAAATGCAGTTACTGAAACTTGTGGTTTTTTTGTTTCTTTGCAGGAGTTTGAAGTATGATTTTCAGACAGCGGTTAAAGAGTTCTTGCGAGTAAGAGGGATAGACTCGGAGCTTTGCTTTTTCTTGCATGAATATATGATGAATAAAGATAGGATTGAGCTCATTCAATGGTTGAGAAAGCTAAATTCATTCATCGCTAAGTAAATTTCCATTCGTTCTGACATCTTGTTGATTATTGTGTTCTCAGTTTATACAATGTTTCAAATGGAATAAATCATATACTATATAAAGTTGATCATGACAATATTACTAGGCATACAGATGGTACTTTGTGTTATAACAAATGATGAGAGTGTTAATAGCTCCCCAAAATATCTTAAGTAGGATTACTCTTTGTTTTTTCTTTACCAACACGAGGACCTACAACTAAGTCAACGACATGTTATCAAATACATTTTCCATCAATTGAAGTGAATAAAAGGTTCATGATGAAAATAAACCTATGCATCATCATCCATTGTTCATAGCTAGCTGTTTTTATAATTACTTGATAATGATTACAATGTACATATTGCGTATGAATCGAAAACACTATGATATGAATATGATGTACTAGAGTTGACGATAAATAGAAAAATCATTCGTAGTTTCCTTAAATATGAATGAAAACATAAATAAGTGAAAGTAGGAAATGAGTAGGAAGCAACCAAACAAGAAGCATATTAGTGACTACTGAGGTTAGCCCTTGTGGGAGACAAGATTAACTCAACTTAGACTCATTTCGATTTCCCCCTCCATTTAATATTAGTTGTTTGCTTTCTTTTATCATTATAATCTTTCAGCATCTTCTTTTTCATTTTTAATAAACATTACACCAAAGTGTTGCTGTTGTGACATCTTATTTATCACATTTAAATGTGAATATTGTGTTTATAATTTATACTTCTCCACTTCAAAATAATGTATGTTTTGAAATTTTCAAACATCATAAAAGATATTAAATTTTAACTATCAATGCATAATTTTATAAATTATTTATTTTCTACAATTTCAAAACCAATGAGAATTTAATACAAACAATCATTTTTGAAATTTACAATTAATCATTATTAATTCAGAAAAATACTAAATATAAAATTCTATTTTCAAATATATATTTTAAAAAAAAAACATATATCATAATGAAATGGATGGCTTATAATATTATAATTTGTAGCCAATGAGAGTAGCTAATGACAAATGAATTCCAATAACTAAGTTGTAGAATCTTGAGAGATTTGGTGCATAACATGGATCTTCTAGAAAACATATTTCTTTAATCACTCTTTTGCCACTTTAGAAGAAGAGAACAAACTAGGGGAACTATTGATGATAATAATTTGTATTGGAAAGTTGTCTTTTATTTTCCAATGCATTGCATCGGACATACAGTATGTTGATTTTCTTTGAAAAAGTGAAATCTTGAATGTTTTTCCTTTATTCTATGGTTACCAAGCCTTGTCACTCGTCAATAGAAGTTTTTATCAGATTTTTTTCTATAAAAACTGTTACTATTAATAGTAACAAAAACATATAAAAAATATATAGGTTTATATAGAGATTTTTGTTAACGGCGATGCGGTATGGTGGAGTCCGTCATTATTCGAAGCCCTAGTAAATAAAAGGTTTACAACCATTTTTATTTTTTTGCTATGATTTGAAAAAAATCGACTTAATTTGGCAATTTTTATGTTATCTTTGTTAATGTAAGCCAAAAGAAAATTCGTTTTTTGAGGTAGACTACTTTATAATATAATAGGAAACGAGAGGTACAGAAACGAACGCGGCAGGTGACAAATCCAAGAAACCATAGAATATGATTGTTATGATATATACAATATTCATACACAAAATCTATTAAATCATTGGGATCTTATTTTGCATTCATCAAGCTTTTTGTTTGTAGTCTGAGAATGTGGATGAGACCCAAATTTCAAGGACTTCTTAGTTTTTATTCAAAGATATTTATCGTTATTCTCATCACTACTCAACATATAGTTTCTGTCTAATAATTTTTTTAATTATCTTAATTAAGTCAAATATGATACAAATGGCCGGTGATAATATCGTGCTTAATCTAGCTATTACATTGACTTCAAGTCCTTTTAACGTTACACGGAATCTGCTAAATTATAAACATCTTTCTAATCATACTTTTATTCTCCTTCTAAATATCATGTGAACAACTAGAGTGAAATATTATCCAGGTATTATAAAAAATATAGATTATCCAAGTAACAATGTACTTGTGTTTAAAATATCATCGGCACTAGCCATTATTAGTTGTTTATTATGGATACGTATTTTTTCCTGAATCTTTCTGAAACTGCACGAAAGAGGAAAAAGCCATGAAGTACGCTCATGCGTGTCTCGCACTTCCCAACTTTCACCATGCTCTCTCTAAAGCCTGTCTTTTCCAAGTTATTGTTTTAATTTTTTTTTTAAAATTTAAATTACTATAATTTGCAGTTAATTACTATGGTAAATCCGTTTGCCATACAGTCGATTTTGACAGTCGATTAAATCGAAAGACAGATTTAGGAAAGTTTTCATTTATGCAATATCTAAAAGTTATATTTCTTACCTTCAATACTCTGTACAATATCTGAAACATATCTCAAATCTTAATTACATGATATAGAGAATCATATACATAAACACTTTCCCACTTCTATCCATTCTTTTCTTATTTTCGTTGTTATAAAATTTATTTCCTTAGTAATTAACATCTTTATCCAACTTAAAAATCAGTAAGTCTAGTTAAACCGGAATATTCCGTTGACGATTCTGGTTTGAGACAGGCATCTTCCTTCTCATCCTCCACTTTTCAATACATAAATCTATTAGAAAAATAAATTAAAAAGTGAGAACTCTACGAAATAAGTATAAATCTGAGTGTCGAAAAAAGAAGAAGTATAAATCTAGTCAACCCTCCTCATTTTATTCTACAATTATAATCGACAGGTATATAAACCGAACCGACTCTTGGTTAAAATTGAACCGACAAGTTCGTAGACAGTCAAAAGAAGCCAACCAAACCCAATGACAAAACTCCGCTCCTTGAGGCGCGTGACTCTCACGTACAAATGATCGATCGTTTCACTGAATTTTAAAACGAGATTCTCGTCCGAAAATGTCTTTTGTTTTTTAGTGGTAAGACAAAAAATAAAAGAAAAAAAATTAAAAAGAAGAAAAATTCCTTAAATGAGTTTTAATTGGCCAGTCTTGAAGACTTATCACACAGACACAGAGTTTTTGAGTTAACCATATATAGCTTAGATTCTCTTTTGCTTTTCTTCCTTTCTCGTCAGACGAAAAAACAAAATTTTTTACTCTTTCATAAAGCTTTTTTTTCCCCTAAATCATTATCTCTTTTACAGACCCATTCATTGGATCTTTATATAATCTACCAATAATAATCATATTTGTTTCTTTCTAACGTTTAGTCCTTGTTCTACTTCAATTCCTAGTTCTTGTTTTGTTGTTAAAAATCTCTGAAGAAGATGACTGTGGAACAAGATATTGAAGCTTTGGACCAGTTTCCAGTAGGGATGAGAGTTCTTGCCGTTGACGATGACCAAACTTGTCTCCGTATTCTTGAGACTCTGCTTTATCGCTGCCAATACCATGGTCCCTTCTCTCTCTCTCTTCATACATATTTGGTTTTTTAGGAATCGAATTAAGATCTAGTTAGATTCATTATTTGAAGTTGTATTAATCTCTGCATATATGCTACTATAGCAATCCAAGTTTTAAAAAAAAAAACAATCAAAATTTGAGATTTTGGGGATGCATTCAATTTTTTTTTTTTTTACGAATTAGGAGGTCTAGGCTATGTATGTGTAACTTTGTTCAAACATTTTTGGGACTAAAGCTAATGTTTCATTTGCCCATGACTCTTTGTGTTCAGACTTTACTTGCTTCACATGTGTCCGAAAGCTCATTAGTTCTGTTTTACATCTTTTGAGTTGGTTGATTTTTGAAACAGTCTATTGCTCTGTTTTTAAAAACAGAGACTTTGGGGGTGAAATGGACTTACCTGTTTTTTTTGGGAAATTATTACAGATTTGATTGCTATGTCACAAAAGCTAATTACTTTGGGGGTAATTAATTTATATGTGCAGTGACAACAACGGACAGTGCACAGACCGCACTGGAGCTGTTGAGGGAGAACAAGAACAAGTTTGATCTCGTTATCAGCGATGTGGACATGCCAGACATGGATGGTTTCAAGCTCCTTGAGCTCGTTGGTCTTGAAATGGACTTACCTGTCATAAGTATATGAACAACCGATCCCACCCTGCCTTGTGTTTAGTTTCATTATTGATCTTTTGATTTGATTCTTTTGCAGTGTTATCTGCGCATAGCGATCCAAAGTATGTGATGAAAGGAGTCAAGCACGGTGCCTGCGACTATCTTCTCAAACCGGTACGTATCGAGGAGCTCAAGAACATATGGCAACACGTGGTGAGGAAAAGCAAGTTCAAGAAGATGAAGAGCATTGTGACCAACTGTGAATCCACAGATAACTCTGATCAGAACGGTGTGAAAGCGAACCGGAAACGTAAAGATCAGTTCGAAGAGGTGGAGGAAGATGATGAAGAGAGAGGGAATGAGAACGATGATCCAACGGCTCAAAAGAAGCCACGTGTTCTCTGGACTCGCGAGCTTCACAATAAGTTCTTAGCTGCTGTTGATCATTTGGGCGTTGAAAGTAATGTTTCTTTGATCTCTTAGTTAGTTTATTTTGCGTAATCATTTTCTGATTGAAAGTTGAAATGATGCAGAAGCTCAACCGAAAAAGATTCTTGAACTGATGAATGTTGATAAGCTCACAAGAGAGAATGTGGCTAGCCACCTTCAGGTGAGAGACTATGATTCTCTACTTATTCGTTGATAAGGTTTCCATTTAACACACAACTACAATGTCTTCTGGTTTTTGCAGAAGTTTCGTTCCGCGTTGAAGAAAATAACCAACGAAGCTAATCAACAAGCTAACATGGCGGCCATAGACTCACATTTCATGCAGATGAGTTCTCTCAAAGGGCTTGGCGGCTTCCACCACCAACGGCAGATACCTCTTGGATCAGGTCAGTTCCATGGTGGAGCTGCAGCAACCATGAGGCATTATCCTCTTGGTCGCCTAAACTCCTTTGGAGGAGTGTTCCCACATGTCTCATCATCGCTTCCTCGTAACGGCAATGATGGAGGTTACATACTTCAGGGAATGCCGATTCCGCCTTTAGATGATCTTCACATCAACAACAACAGCAACAACAAGGCTTTTCCGAGCTTTACTTCACAGCAAAGCTCTCTAATGGTTGCTCCCAATAATCAGCTGGTTCTCCAGGGTCACCAGCAGTCGTCATATCCAACCTTAAACCCGGGGTTTACTCCCCACTTCGAGGTCAACAAGCGTCTTGAAGATTGGTCAAACGCTTTACTGTCAACCAGCATTCCACAGAGTGATGTTGGTTCAAAACCAGACGCCTTGGAATGGAACCACTTCTGCAACTCAGATGCTGCACAAGCAGGCTTTATTGATCCATCACAGATGAGGCAGCAGCCTGCAAACAACTTAGGCCCAGTGACTGATGCTCAACTATGTGTGGGACAGCAGAAGCTAGAGCATGGTTCAATGCCCTCAGATGCTGGTTCCTTGGATGATATTGTCAACTCCATGATGCCAAAGGTATAAATAAACCATTTGCTTTTGCCCATTTTGGCACTAGTAGATTTAATGATCATATTTACTTTCAATGTAACAGGAGCAGAGCCCAGCTGAGTTCTTTGAAGGAGATTTGGGGTTTGGATGGCACAATAATACTAGCTCACTCAGAACATGCATATGAGAATCTGTTTAATGTTTTCTCTGTTCTTTGTCAGAATGAGAAAAGAGTGTTTTATTCAGACACAGCTCACTCAGAACATGCGTAGAGTGTTATTATTATCTTTGGTTCTGTCTTTATGTTTTCTATCGTTGTAAAGAAACCGTAAGCTCTTGTTTACAAGTTTCCCCACAGGTTTTAGCAACTTTTGGGAGATCCAAACGCAGAATGGTTTAATAAATTCTAATCAGTACATGGAAAACGAATTTTATCTAGAATAGTTTGGCTACATCAACTAAAAGAAAATAGATCAGATTAGTCTATAGATTATCAATCTTATAACTCGTTAACATTCTCTTATCTTACGTGAGCCTTATCTCAACCATGTGACACTGTAAATTGAACCAATATAGGCCAAAAAACTGGCTTAAGCGTTCACTGGGGACCTAAAGAAAAAGTCTAGAAAGATAACACATAGCATAACTTTATATATTTATATCCAGAAAATCCGGAAGAGATAAAGTATATTCAGAAATTAAAGTGATAACGACAAATACACAAAGCATAGAGATGTCATTATACATCCATCATAACCCAATTACAATAAAGTGTCTTTAGCGCACACGCATGCATATAGAGGAGCCATATTCACACAAAATCTATATTATTAAAGTTGAAGTACACAATGGAGATGTTTGGAAACATGAATTGCAGTTTAAAAAGGAGGTTTGTTTGGAAACATGGATAACAATATTAAATGAGAATTGTTTGGAAACATATATAGCAGTATATTTACTTTCTTTTATTTACACATTTAGTCATTGCATTTATAATAAATTAGATATTTCTTTTTTATAATTCTTTTTATTTACATATTCTACAACTGCATTTAAAATCAATTTAAATTAATTAATTACAGTTCCAAACTTATCTAATCAAATTGATATTCATATATTAATCATTATTAATATTGTAAAATTATTACTAAATAATTTTTTTTTCTATTTCACTTAATTAGCAAAACGCATAAAAATCATTTTTTAAAATTTGTTTACGGAATCAGTTAGACATAGACATTCGGGTACCCATTTAGGTACGAGTCGTTTCTTTCGGGTATAGATTTTTTGGGTTTTGAAATTTCTTTTTAGGTACTTCCTTTTTGTGTTTCTTTTTATTTATAGATTCTACCATTGCATTTAAAATAAATTTAAATTAATTAATTACAATTCCAAAACTTATCTAAACAAATCGATATTCATATATTTATCATTATTAATATTATAAAAATATTAGTAAATAAAAAATTCTATTTAGCTTCATTTAGCCAAACACATAAAAATATTTTTTTTATTTGTTTACGAAATCAGTTATGCATAGACATTCAGGTATCCATTTAGGTACGGGTCGTTTCCTTCGGGTATATATTTTTTGGATTTTGAAATTTCTTTTTAGGTATTTCCTTTTTGTATTTTTTTATTTACAGATTCCACCACTGCATTTAAAATCAATTTAAATTAATTATTTACAATTCCAAAACTTATCTAAACAAATCGATATTCATATATTGATCATTATTAATATTTTAAAAATATTATTGAATAAAATTTTCTATTTCACTTAATTTAGCCAAACACATTAAAATATTTTTTTATTTGTTTATGGAATCCGTTAGGCATAGACATTTGGGTACCCATTTAGGTACTGGTCGTTTCTTTCGGATATAGATTTTTTGGGTTTTGAAATTAGGCCATGTTTGGATATAAATTTATATGTGAGTTTCAAGTTGGATCCCCCGGGTCTGTATGAATTTTGTTTTGATGTATAGAAAACTAAAAATATTCAAATAACAAATGTATTTGAAAATGAATCGGATATTTGAACCAAAAAGAATGGCTGCACATAACAAAAAATCAATATAAAAGTACTGTATATTTGGATTCAAAATCATTTCTTTTAGCAACAAACTACACAAATATGTTGATTTGTATAAAAAAATTAAATTACAATGTAAATATTTAATTAATATAGAAATATGTTACATTGTTTAAACAAAATATCAATATAAAGTATTGTACATTTGTGTTCTAAAATCATTTATATTTTAAAAACAAGCCAAATAAATATGTTGATTGGCGAAGGAATAAAACAAAGCCAGAAAAATACATAGTCTACCTGAGAGACTCTATGTGTCGAATTTATTATAAATAAAGTTTTACTATGATAAATACATTCAATAATTACAAACAAATAATATATTTCATAAAAGTGAAAAATAATACCCGCCCTTTCAAGGGCGGGTCAAAATCTAGTAGTAATTAAACAAAGATTCTACTGCTTAATTATCACATCATCAACCTATTAATAACCAAGGAAATGATTTGAAAAATCACTAACATCTTGTGGGTCCAAACCAATCCTCACAATAACCCCTCTAGCATCTTTAGGGTTCTTCATGAAGTAAGCAACTTGTGGCACCGGTGGACACAGTGGTGCCACGTAATCCGCCGGCTCACCGCCGTTGCCAAAGCCGACGTTGTGAAATGGCATTTTTGACCAGTCGGAGATTAGAGTTAGTTCTTTGATAGGAGGGAGGTTTCCGTCGTTTCTTTGTTCACCACCTCCAAGAGCTTCCATGTATGCGTTGATGTAGTCTTGGTCAATGGACTTCTTGGCTTCTCTAATCTTGTTAACTATTGACTCGAGTGTTAGTTCTTCGAGTAGTTCTCCGGCGGTTGATGCCACCGAGGCAAGCACGTAGGCGTTGCCGGAGTATCCTTCTGGCAGTGGTGGCACCGTCCTCTTTCTTATGTCCACAGCGAATTGTAAACACACCATGGCTTCTTTCCTCAACCTTAAAGCCCTTGTTCTTGCCTGCATATATATACATACGGTTAATAACTTAATATGAATGCTATTACAATGTCGTTGATTATTTCAGATATAGATATTTAATTTGCATGTTACAGAGGAAAATGTTATATTCAAGGTCAGGGCCGGCTCAAAACATTTTAAGTCCCAGGGTAAATTTTTTTTTTTTTGGATTTTATATATTTTGAAGTATTTTTTTACAAAACATATAACTTAAAAGAATTTTATCATAATATTTAATAAAAATTTCCAGTTATGAAAATATATTAAATAAAAATTAGATTTTTTTAACACCAAAACAAAATTTAGTTAAAAATATAAATTTTCTACCAAAAAAAAAAAAAAATTAGGCCCCTAATATCATGGACCCTGGGACGGTGCACCCATTGCCCCCCTATCTGAACCGCCACTGTTCAAGGTCATTTACTACTTACTTTTCTCAAAATATATTTTGACAAATTTTAAACACATAACATAATATAAGTTCTTAAGTTTATTTCGTTTACGTTTAGATTTCATAATTAAGGATTACGTGAAGAGGGAAGACATTAAAATGGTGGTTTCATTTGAAAAAAAAACGCACCATTACGAGAAGAAAATTATAAATCTCAAAAGCAACCAAGACCAACTTAATAACTATATACCCAATACAAAGAAATATAGAGAAAACAATAAGTAAATAATTTTATTGATTTTACCTTCCACAAATGAGCAGCAAGAAACTCAAAGGAGGAGCACGAGAACCCTTCTGGTGATTTCTTCATCATGGTTTCTATCGCTTCACCATTAAGGTCGAAGGTTTTGATCACAAAATTACCAGAGTCCCCTAACTCGAAGTTATGGTTTTGCTCCTGATGGGCCATCATGGTTTGTTTGATCAGCTGGTATAGATGATAAATAGCTGCAGCCTTGGTTACTTGGATAGCGTCCCGGCTCCGGTTAGCGTTGCCGTTAACCAGTAGATTTCCTCGATCATGAACCGGTTTGATGGTTAAATTATCCTTTTTATTAGTAATCTTACCATTGGATTTGTCGTGATTGTGAGCGTTCAAAGCCCACGCATGAAGGAATTCGTAAGCTGAGATGCCATCAAATAGCGAATGGCTTGTACCTATTCCAATTGAGTAACCTCCACATGCAAATTTTGTCACCTATATTTATTATACGTCGACAATCATCAAACAATGAATAGGGATTATTAATAAATCCTTTTAAAAAAATTTGTTGTTATTAATCATAAAATTAAATAGACGGTTTCCATTTGTTGGGGTAATATGCTTGCGTTAAAGACAAACACAGAATATTAGCTTCGCCTAGACAAATCAAGTAAACATCCAAAACTCGACTTTCAAGAATAAATTGAATTTGCTTATTTATAACCCCTTCTAAGTACGTTATAACTCGACTTTGATCTCACAATTCTTTATTATAAGTGAAAGAAATTAAATGTTTCTGTCTAGGTATTTCTAATTGACGACGAATCATACTGATGAAAACATTGATTTATTACACATAAAATACTACATAAGGCTAAACACAAGATTTACCAATTTACTTTATAGGGTAAATTAAGCATAATTTTTGCGGAAATGGATAGTATTTACGATAAAACTTACTTGACCAACAACAAGAGGCATCGCAGAGAAATCACCATCGAAGGAAGGCTTGTAAACCAAAGTCTCATAAAACTCATTGTACTGAGTCAAGTCACCAAGCTCTGATAACTTGACACCGGTCGCCACCGCCTCCACCATGATTGCACCACCCCCATTACACCGGAGGTTGAGCTTGCAGCCACTTCCATCCAAACACAACCTGCCGGCGGCGGTATGCCAAACAGAAAGAGTCTCCTCCAGCCCGAGTTTCAGGTTGGAAAAGACCGAGTCAAAGTCAAGAGTTGTGGTCTTCTTGTAGAAGAAAACCAAGTACATGAGCAAGGGACACTGACGGTCCAAGGGGGAGAGAGTGATTAGTTTCTTCTGGTCTTGGTTTTGAGATCTTGGATACACATTAAGCTTTTGGATTATATCGATATGTTTTGCCATTAACACAAGTGCAAGCGTGTATAAGAGTTGAATACAATGTGGGTGTGTGCATGTAATAAGGTGTGTAACATATGCTTATATATATGAGAAGATAAATTAAAGAGGCTGAACCAAATGCCAAGGAGCCATTCGATGTGTCTCTTCAGATAGTTTCGAGGGTTTTTAATAATTAATAATCTAATTTTCATCTAAGTGCTCTATGCATGCGGATGTAACTAGTTTCAACACTAACTATCTTTATCTTACTATTGGTGGTGTTTATAATCATTTGGCTATTTAAATCCAAATGCGAATGATTGTAAAGATAATTCGGTTTTGTATATTTTATGCTATTGGTATATACAAAAATCAAAAGCCTATATGTGCTTTTGGCATAGGCTTTAAACTAGGTTCACATCATTTACGAAGATATTTTAATTATAATTTCTAATTCTTTTTATTTATTAAGATTAAATTTCTTCTTTAGTTTACCTCCATATCCAATAACCCAAGAAGTTATGAAAGCATACTTCAACATGAATTTTGTGTTAGTTTTGAAAGTCTGGTATCTAGTTGTAATACACATATAATTGATTGGTAAATTGCTATAAATATATTAGAAGTGTAAGCTAGGTATGATCTGTCTCGCACAACCTAAGGTAAGGTGAAATGAAAAGACTCTACACAATCATACAAACCCTACGGCCTCCATCACGGGAATGCTATCCTTCCCTAAGACCTTTTGATTATGGACTTATTACATAAAAGGTCAAACATCTACACTATTCTTGCAGATATAAAGTAACAAAGTTATCCTCATTCCAGCTTATAGATTGTTATTCTTTTTTTTTTTTGAAAGCTGGTTTTACAACTTATAGATTGTTTCAGATGTGATTTCTGCGCTTGAGATGGAAAAGTACTCATAAAACATCACGTATCTTATACAGTAGTTTTGAAATTAATTATATATTGTTTTCAAAAACCAAAATTCTTATTTTTCTCTATTTTTGTAAGATTTTTTAACGCTAAAAAAGCGGTTCGTACACAACTCACTTTTAGATCTTTCAATTAAATTGTTTATACGCCTTTACGATGCGGGAAAACTTAGGGCTGAACCTTAATCGGTGGGAAAACTCTTAACCAACCGACCAGAAACCAAACAGCTGAAAGGGAAAAGAAAGCTGATCAATAATTGATATGATTTTCTTTGATTAAGAAGATTAATAAAAATTCCCGATTTGTAAGAAGGGATCTTAAATGAGGAGCATCACAGTCTGGCTTGTCCCCTTGCCGTATATACCTTTGAAATTTATTTTTATATATCCAACTATCATTACCGTATGTATACGTAATGAACGAACTTATATGTGTCATGTTATAACAAGACGTGTATGCATGCATATATGCAGCTGTATGTGAATGCCTCAACTTGGAATCCACGAAGCTTCAGCATGCATCTTAACAATTACCGATCATTACCATTTATGTACATATTAGTTCTGTCTTATTCTGAGTTTATTATTTAGCGATGATCTTAGTTTTTTTTTTGAAACACATTTATATTAAAGACCTTAACCGAAGTTAGGTGTGGCCATAATGGCAAGTTCAACATGACAACATCCAATATCTTAGTTTGAATGTTTGATTTATAAAGGAAAGAAAATGTAACTTCTGTATGTCTAATATTGGTGAATATTCTCTTTTTTTTACTACTCTATATATAAAAGAGTAAACTCTCCACAATGAGTGTATGTATACAACGTGTAAAGTGGAAAGGATCGTGGAGAAGTTGGTATATGTTTGGAAGCTGGAGCAAGGCGTGGAGTTAAAGCCTTTCTCTTTTGTCTCCTCTTTCCCACCAGCTTCCTTGTTTTCTGCTACTCCTCTCTTTTATTTTCTTTTTTCTCCTTTTCTAATTGATATCTATATGATCAAAATATTTTTATACCTTTAGTATGTATGTATGTGTATAATAGTAACATGTATTTTACGTAGTGATAACGCTGTCTTTCATCACAATCCAAAGATCCAAAATTGAAGACTATCAAAATAATGCGAACAAAAGCATATAGTGTGATCAGGGAGAGAGGAATGTATTTTTTCCATGCAAATCTCAAGTAGTAATTGAACCAATAGTTTTTTTTTTTTTGATCAAGAACCAATAGTTAAAACATGTAAAGATATGTCTGCCTTGAGTTTTGAGAGAGCTCGTATACAGGCAGTTCTTTGGTTCACTAAAAGAAGATAAATGGCATGTAAGGATTATACTAAAAATTAAGGAAGAGGGAATAGTGAATCAACTTTTTCTTTGAGATTAAATGCTTAATGCTGTTAATTTGGAGTTCTATTCGTGTTGTCAGCAAAGTAGTTTCAGTAGAAATAATTTGATCAATCATAACCTTTCTTCGGCTTACTATATATTCTAACTTTAATTTCGAAAATATTTGGATGGAAGATAAATGTAAGCAAAGTAAATATTCAGTCAAATCCCAAATAAAAGCTAATAAAAGTAACAATCCAGTCACATCCCAAATAAAAATTCAAATACCAAATATAATAGTTAATAAAAGTAACAATAACTCCAAAACATATCAGCTATGTTCTGGTAGGTTCTTGGTGTTTTCAGTTCCCTCAATTCAATCTGATACAATGACTTCAAATTCTGTTTCCATACTGCAGCTTTCTCTTCTGAGTCCTTCTCAACATCACCATATCTTCACATGGCACTTAGGCTCATCCTTATGTCCGCAATGGCAATATCCTGTAAGGGACGTTCAGATATTCTCCCAAACTGATCACAGAAAGTTCATTGGGGATCAGTCAATGCTGCAGCTTCATTTGAAGGATAAAAACAGATCAATACTAGTGAGTCAGCACAAAAGATACTTACACTGTAGTACTTTGTAGCACACTCATCACTCATGGCCCTCTCCAGAATTTCAAATCGTTTTCTCAAATAGTCAGCAAGTTGTCTCTGCGGATCTTTCTGGTCTGGATCAGTAGGAACCAATTTCTCAACAGGGACCTTCAGTGCTTTGCAGATGATTTGTTCCAGCTCGAACTCTTCGTCATTAACAATGTCTATCCATTTCCCAAACCCATGCCTACATTTATCAAGAAGGGAACAACATATGAGAAAAGTGTGTGTTTAAGGTAAGGATCCTCTTTGCAAGGCTATTTAGTTCTTACTTGGAAACAGCACGCAACAGTAACTTGTCATGTTCCTTGTTCCAAATTCGTTCGTTTCTTAATGAAAGGAATCTTTCGATAATGTAGTCAGGGAAAACAGCTCTACTTGGATCGTTTTCTATAAGATTCACCTGTCAATCAAACACTGAGAGTTAAGCACAGACAAACATGATTGAACCAAAAGATAGAGACAGGCACATCCCTCTATTAAAGAGTGAAAATGAAGTAGAAATGACCAAGAGGTATACCACAGAATATACTGAATCCTATTTTAAGTGTTGGTTCTAGACAGTTGTGAGCACAGAAACTATCCCTAGCTAGCATAATGGTAACATTTTTTTAAAAAAACACACTGATAGCAATCCAGAAATACAGAGATCTCAACTTCATGAAGCAAAACTGTGCATTGGTCCTAGAAGATGACAACTAAGATATTCTAAAAGATTGGAAGGGGTGTAGTCTGTAGGCTTACCTTCTCTTGTAGTAGCATCATAACAGTAATTCTGGTAAGTATTTTGTCACGAGTTAGTCCTTCCTTAGGGACCATATCTACAGAGATCAATGCAATAATACATTTACTAACATAGCAGAAAAAGCAATAGAAATATCTAAAAATGGCAACAAGAAAAAGAAAAGATAAGTTATCAATCACCTGAAAAGGTTGGAGGATTAATATCTTGAGTGTGATTGATGATGTAATTCAAGAAAAATATTCCATAACTGAGAAACAACAAATCAGACAAGTAGGTGATGAATATATATATATATATAACAGCAAAGAATAAATGACTAGTTTGTGTGAAGCAGGTGAAGAGAAGAACAGAACTGGCTTATAGTCCTTACTTGTTTATTTCATCATAGGTCCTCGTCATTAAAGGATGAACAAACTCGTTCCAATCATAGTTTCCAACTCCATACCTGCAAATTATTAATCAGATGAAAAATGTGGAAACCATATGGCAACTCATTGAAGGCACAAACTTGTGCGCAGACACTGAGAGACCACATTTAAAACAAGGCCGGTTTTAAACATAAAATGAAACATTTGTTTTAACCTCCAAACTTTATTGAGCTATTATATATTAGATTGTATAATCCCTAGTTGTAGTTTTATATATATATATATTAAGATTAACTTATAAATATTTATAACCCCGTAAACTAAAATCCGGTACTAATGAGAAATAAGATATACCTCATCAACGTATCTAAGAAAGTCTTCCTCTGGCTCTTTCTAAAACCTAACACCCTCATAGATTTCCCTTGACCTTCTATCAAAGGCCAGTTACCTTAACAAAAAAAAAACAAGAAAAAACAACTTAATTGGGGATCTTTGAAACATTTATTTGGAAATATAATTATGCAAAAGTTAGTACGGATCCTTCTTATGTAAGTCCTTTTAGTCTTCTTGTTTCCCTGACTAGCTGCTTCACCATCAGTTGGTTCAGCTTCTTTTTCAGCAATCTAGCAGAAGTAACAAGAAGAGGAATTAAAATAAAAGATATGATCTCCCTAAGCAGTCCAAAAATGTAGAGAGAGACTTGAAAGAAATTTATGCATAACAGACAAAAAGGATATACAATGACAAATCATTATCACCTGATGCTACATACATATAATTGGAGGTTGAATCAAAAAGAGTATACCTGCTTACGGTTTCTCTTCCTCTTTTCAAGAGCACTGAGCTCCATAGCTTGGTGCTCATCAGAATCACCTGCTGAAGAGTTGTTTCCTATAGCTTGTGCCTCCTTATATACAGGAAATTAAAGAACACGAAAAAGCTTAAAGAGGTAATCATATTTGCAGAAAATATTGCAACTAAGTATGTATATCAAAGCGCAATCGCCGAGAAAATGTATATGCATGCACACAAGATAACTTTTGTAGGGCATCCATCACTACTCAAAAAAAAAAAAAAAATATATATATATATATATATATATAGTGTATATATTCATAGTGTCTACTGCTTTTCTGTTATATGATTCACTACTCCTTATATCCACTTCATAGGATAGTATTAACAGATTTCTCACTGCGAAATGAAAGAACCAAAATCACCAAACGAACCTGAGGTGGTACTGTTTCCGTCAAAAGAACGTGATGCTCACACGTATACTCCTTCAGCGAATAGAATAGCTCTGGATTCTCATTTTTGAAGCGATAGCCGTCATCAACAATCTAGCCAGGAAAAATAACAATAAGAAACATATGAGATTGGTGTTCCCAAAAAAAAAAAGAAAAAAAAGAAACATATGAGATTTAAAGAAAGACATAAAACGTATAGTAAGAAAGAAGTACCATGCATTTCCACTTGATTGGTTTTAGGACTGCTGGGTCTACGCCAATGATCTCATAAGACGTGAGGATGACATCAAACTTAATTCTATCCTGCTTGGTTGCTCCACGGACTCCATTATGACCCCTTGGTAAGTAAAACTCATGTTGTAGAATAACAGTACGAGCTTGAGAAGTACCACTGTACACAACCTGAACCGTTAAACAAAAAAAATATGAGCATCGTTCTATTAACCAATAAACAAACCATACCACACATGATGTGTTCACAACTGCGTACATACCACATTCATATGTGGTGCCCATGTGGCGAATCCTCTCTCCCAGTTCTGCAGAGTGGAAAGGGGAGCCACTACCATAAACGGAGCCACGTTTTCCTCAAAAAGCGAAGCTAAAAAGGCAATGCTTTGAATTGTTGTGCCTGCAATGCAACACCACAAATCTCAATCTTATTAAATGGGAAACAAAAAGCCTCTCATAATAAACGAAAATATATTCTACCAGCCAGGCCCGGTCCGGAGTGGACAAACGAACCGATCGCTTAGGACATTACGTGATAATTTTAGTTGTATTAAAAAAATTATGTAAAAAATAAAGGCACATATATTAAAAAATTTATTCAACCGTTAATTAGATATGATGCAAAATTTTAAAATGTCAAACCGGCACTGCTACCAACTAGGACGGGATACTGAAGACATACCTATCCCCCTCTCATCGACAAGGACTACATGAGTTCGGGTTGACCACGCAGACCGCAAGAAGTTAAGTCCTTCAAGGTGGTACGGATGCAATGAGCCTTTTAACAATAGCAAGACGAATAAGTCAATACACATACAATACCAAACAAGAGGAGTAATATATCATAGCACTACAACGACAACTGTACATTAAGAGTTGCAAGTAGCTTGATTATATACCTGTGATAAATTCAGGAGTAAGATCATTAATCGGTTTGAAACCTTCGTGATTTCTCTCATGGTCAACATATATACCTCTGCGATGACCAGAGTTTACATCAATGAACCTTTGAATTTCGTTCTGGAAGGTTGAGATGTCTGATTCAGATTCCCAGTAACATTCACCATAGGAAAGTCCTTTGAACTTCACCAGGTACTTCTTCTGACCATCGTCTTCCCTGCATCAATAGCAAAAACCAAGAATAAACACATACTCTTGATGAATCTCCATGAATCAACAAAAGATAAAAGATTTTCATCACTTAACCGGCAAAATAGAATCCGGTCAACAGTGGTCCACTCGGGAGGAATGGCAACAAAATCATATACATTGTTACCGAGTGACTCCCTTGTAGAATGGAATTGGTTCACCATGGTTTCTAAACCACTGATGGAATTGTAAGCCTTCTCGAATTCATGCTCGGGCACCCTGACAAGATAATGTCATTTTGTTATAATATAAGCAGAAGAGATGCACAACAAAACAACCATGAGCATACTACTAATTAGCATGTTCAAACATACCAAGAGCAGTGTAGATACGAGAACCCTTTCCATTTCACAAGATACTGATTCACAAAAACTTGCTTTGGTGCCGGACGGTTAGATGCCGTAGGACGCATTTGGCTGTCCAAAATCTTTTCCATCGCTATAAGAGGACTAACCTATAAATGGAAAATAATTCTAGGTCAGTCACGGCCGTGTAAAGCAATCAACACATGACATTCTTAATACAAAAATTATCCATGTGTAATAAAATCTTCTAACACCAAGTTTTCTGTATGTATTTTCTTTCCGTAACATTTAGATAAATCCTATAAACAGTAAATGTTTGCACAATCAGACAAAGAGACAAACCGCTTCATTTGGGGTGTAAACTGGTGTACGATCTGGTCGTGCACGTTGCCTACCAACCGAGCTAGCCATATCTCTGCAAGATAACACCACAACAATGTTTCCAGACAATAGATTCAAGAGACAAAGCGTAACAATCACCAAGCATAGAGATTCAATACAAACAAAACAACGAGCCAAAGGTACGTATAAGAAAAACAACAGGTGGTAAACCGGACGTTCTTCACATATGATATTAAACGCCAAAGAGAAAATTCTTTTACATCAAGAACAGAAGCTAATTAAAGATCATGCTTGATCAACGTGCTTGACAAAAACAATGATTATGATGAAATTCAAAAACCAAAGCGGGAAGAGTAACGAAAAATTCGGTGAGTCCTTCAAAACCCTATAAGATTTTTTTTTTAATCATCTCCAAAATCATCAACTCTAGATCTGATTAGAGCTCAAAATTCAGAAATCAAGAGTCATTCACGTATACATCTCTCGGAAGGCATATTGCACTCTAAAACGAGGTATGAGATCGAAGAACAATACTCAAAACCATATATTTGCAAATTCAACTACGATAAGCAAACAACAAAAACTCTTTTAAGACAAAGAAGGCAGCTAGATCAAAAGCAATTGAACTTGTTCAAGCATTAGAGTTCCAAACACACAAACACGTTCTCGATATTTGAGTTCAGTGAAAAGGGCGTCGCTGAGTAAGAGAGAGGATCGCGACCTTTGTTTCGCAGATTAAGTTGCCTAGGAAATATCAACGAAACCCACAAAGTCGAAGACGACAAAGGAGCGATGCAAATGCAGGCGTTAGAGCGTAACGGGGTGGTTCTTTTGCTGATTCGACTAATGTATCTTTATATTGAAGGAAGTGTGGTGATTATTTGTTCTAATCTTATCTTCTTACAAAAGGTGTGGTAACACCCATTTATATTTTACATTTACACTGGTAACTAATAAGAGTACTGTAATTTACATTTTTTACTAAAATATAATATTTTGGAAAGAAAAGTAAATATTTTGACTCTTAAGTTTTCTTTTCAGAATGTTGACCAGAAACATATGCTCCCTAAGATTATGTGGTAAACTATATATGAATAAAGTTTAGTACACTGAACCAGAAAAAAAAATCACTTGCAATGGGGAAAATATTATAAATATGTTAATATATTGTTTATTTGAAAAGGAAATAGAGAGTCAATACATGCAATTCAAACTATATGAAGTTGATTACCAAAAAAATTAGATATAGTTTAGCATATTTGCTTGTCACCAATAGTATGAAGATAATGTTCCCTATTGTAGAGACAAAAGACAGATGTTCTTGCGGATGTTATAGATTTTAAGAGATTGATGGTTAATTAATTTCACAAGATTTGCAACATGCGTCGAATAATAGGATTTTATATCTTACTTTATAAACGCATAGTAATAAAACATGTCTGAAACTGATTGTTTTCTAGTTTTAAAATAATTAATTTTGTTTTATTTCTTGTGTTATTGTGTTTTACTTATTAAAGTGTATGCCGCAGTTATCTTTGATTTTACGTGTCAATTATACGTCGGGTTAACATACTTGAAAGCATTTAGTACTAGCTATAGAAGTTGAGCATTTAATGTTTCACTTGAGTGCATCTTATCAACGTATTATTCTCGTATTCTAGACCAGTTCGGACTTTTTGGGTTCGCGTGCAATTTGTCAAAGTGTTTGAGTAATCTCTTATTAACCAACTTTGAAATCACACTTGGCAATTGGCATTGATGAGAGTTATAATGGCTTGAGCGTTTGATAGTGTTGTGCATTTGCATACCCCATATAATTGTTCCTGTGTGGTCAATGGTCATGTTGATGTAGCATTCTTCTTCTTACTATACTATATATAGTTTTTGCCAATAAATTTTATATATACAGAATCTATAGGTTGGAAAAGTTAAAGTGAATGTGAATTTAACCATTTATTTATCATAGATTACTTCAGATAAATATATTCATAAATATCTTAAAATATATATATCAAAGATATTTTCAGCGAACTATAGAATTGAATAAAATATGTAATTGGTAAACCATCAAAAATATAATTTAAAACCATTGTAATGAATTCATATGAGCAAAAGCTTTCATAGCTCAGTTGGTTAGAGCACCCGTTTAGTAAGCGGGAGGTCTTGAGTTCAACTCTCAATGAAAGCAATTTATCATCTTTTTTTTTCTCTAAACCAACTATAATGTATTGGATTTTTCTAAACCAACTATAGTGTATTGGATGACATCAAATAGGATAATATCTGTATTTTTTGCATTTATCCAATAATCCGAGATTTCCTCATTACTCATACTGATCAACCTGTAAAAAGAAGAATAGTAGTTTCAACGATGAAAATTCAAGTAACCATTAGAAAATGTGGAGACATACAGCTTTATTTTTGCATGGATACTTACCGTGAGATCTGTCATATGTAGCTGATTCTGAAACGTTATAGATACACCAAAATGTTTTGGGTGAGTATTTGCTGACTGCGATCCCGTCGATGGTGTGGGCAAACGACAAAGATAAAATAATCATTTTCTAATGTTTTATCAACAAAAAAAAAATCATTATCTAATGCTCCCAGTGGTTGTCTATCAGATGAGTATGAAATTTACATATTGTATAATTTAAACTATAGTCTCTTTTATATCTATATATTGACTGCTTTTTTGTGCAACGTCAATACCTTCTTCTAATTTAATTTTCATCCATTATAGTACAATACAACATTTTATAGAAAATTTTCTGTGCCATTCTAAAAATATCATTATCTTATATATTAAAATTGAAGTGCAACCTTGATTTATGTGAGATTTTTTTTTAATGGACCCTCCCTAAAAATCATTAATCAATTATTCATTACTAATATATGTCTTACTATGTCATTCCAAATATTCCTATCCACGACTAATAATATGGTTCTCAACCTTATTCATCTTTGTCTTCTTCGAATTTTTATCCGCCGTAATCTTCTTCTCTCACGGTTGTATCTCCTCCATCTTGATGTGGTCATCAGTTCATCACTGCTTTTCTCATCGCGAAGCCATCCAAGCTGTGCTCAGAAACTCGTAGTGACCTAACCTGCTGTCTCCTCCATCGCCATGGCCTAGTGCTCCAATCGTCGTCCTCAAATCGATGTGCCTCTGTTGAAACAAGAAACACCACCACATCACATGTAGCCTCCCTGCTTTGTCGCGAACAACGAGCTTCCGCCTCTTCAAGCCACCGTCCAGTTACACCTCGACACTAGCTCGCCTTCGTCGCTTTGCTCCATCACGGGATCTCTGGTCGTGACAGATCATCTATTTGCCATGCTCAGCTCCACCATCGTTGCCGTGCTCATCGTTGGAATCAAGTCACGCTGCCGCGTCTCGTGGGTTCCTCCGTGACAAGCTCTGTTCGTGTTCATCAGTGGAGATGTTTCTTCATTCTGCAAGATTGGTCCTTTAGCTTTTTAGTTCTTTCTTTTCAGCAACAGACTTTCGAATTTGCAGATGCAACCTTATGAATTAAACCCAAACTTTTTAACTGTGCAGAACAGTTCTCTATATTTACGCGAACGGTCCTTGAACTTCTGGATGTGAATATAAGAATATAAAAAATCTGTTACAATATAAGAATATACCTACATAAAACAATTTATATGCCATGAAAATCTTGATATTGTTCATAGATTAACCATAAAATCCTCATATTGTATATTTTTAACAGTAAATGAGGGACAACTAAATCAAGAGATCTTACCTTTTAAAATATATCCATAAACCTTATCTGCTTTATTTTAAATATAATATATAGTATTATATATTCGGTTGAAACAATTATAGTATTCTTATCCTTCTAAAATTTATTGAATATATATATATATATCAATGTTATTTGTTTAATATTTAATAGTTCATTTAAAAAACAAAACAAAAACAAATACTAAATGTTTAATTACTTACTTTATAATTATAATCTAAGAAGATAAAAGTATACTTTTTGTTAAACTTTATAATTTTGTGAAATGTTATAATATTTTTGGAAATAAAAATAATATTCTATTTTACCAAACTTTACATATGTTCATGAGTTTAATAATCAAAAACTAATTCAACGAACAAAAATATATAGAAAAGATATACATGTTACATTTTGAAATAATTAATTTGATTAAAAAACAAGAAAATTGAATCACATACTTATGTTTGAAAAATGCATATACACATTTGAATATATGTGATTAAAATAAATAAAAAATTATTTATGTAAAAGTTTGGCCGTTTGTTTTTGAGCCCTGTAGTTTGGTTTTTACTTGTAAAGTTTGTTGGGCTTTGTCTTATTGGGCTCTGATCCATTTAATAAATTCCAGATAAAAAAAAAAAATTGTGAGAGAAAAAAAAAACAAAAAGAAAAAGAAGAGAGGGAGGAAACCCAAGCGTTGTTGTTCAGTGACACACTGACACTGGTGGGGATTTTCTCTGGTACCGAAGGAGGAGTTAGATTCTTCTCGTAGGCTGGGAATCGAATCTAGGGTTCTATTCGTAGATACAAGCGAACGAGAGAAGAAGAAGAAGAAGAAGAAGAGAAGGAGCCAGCAAGCCAATGCCGGATTCTGATAAAGAGCTCGAGAATCAGATTCTCGAAGCAGGTCAAAAGCTTACTGATCCACCTTCTTCAGCCGATGAGCTTCTTCTTCTCCTTGACGTGAGCTCCTCCTTCACTATTATCTCTTCTTTGTTCTTCTTCTTCTTCTCCGGCTTCGTGCAATGCACGTGCTCTAGTGTAGATTTCTCGAATAGAATCTTCTCGATAGTCCTCCTTAGTGTAGTGATTAAAATTGAAATCTACGAACGGTTATATCAAACGGTTATTTATTCTTACTCGTTGTATTTTGCTGTAGAAACTTTTCATCTGGCTCATAGATGTTGACCAGTCACCTCACGAGTCAATGCAAAACGCACTCTCACCACTGATGAAAGCATTAGTCGCTGGAAAACTTTTCGAGCATTCAGATGTCGATGTTAAAGTCGCAGTGGCTGCCTGCATCAGTGAGATCACAAGAATAACTGCTCCTGAAGCTCCTTATGATGATGATCAGATGAAGGTATTTTTTATTATATTTTTTTTTTTGAGGAAAGGTGATTTTGGTTGCTGACTACTCTTTTTTCTTCTATTTTATGCGCAGGAAGTGTTTAAGTTATTTGTATCTTCGTTTGAAAATTTGCCTGACTATTATAGTCGCTCCTATCCCAAAAGGATCTCAATCCTTGAAACTGTGGCCAAGGTCAGATCATGCGTTGTGATGCTGGATCTTGAGTGTGATGCACTTCTTATTGAGATGTTCCAGATTTTCATGAAGGCTATTAGGTATCATATTCGAGCTTCTCACTCGATATCATGTTCGTCTGGTGATTAATTCCATTTTACTTTTCAGGGACTATCATCCAGAGAACGTACTTTCATCTATGGAGGAAATTATGACGCTTGTTTTAGAGGAAAGCGAGGATATACCTCCAAAGATGCTTTTACCCATTCTACATTATCTTAGAGAGGATGATGAGGTGATGGTCTCGCTAGTTATGTTTCAGCAACCGGTGCTCTTTTGCTAACTCTTTTCAAACTTGTTCTCAGGTTCCCCAAGTAGTAGGGAGGTTGGCAGAACGAGTTCTCGGTAACTCTGCTAGCAAGCTCACAAAGTATCTGACTGAAGCAGTGGAATTGTCGGGGGTCTCTTTTGATAAGTATAGTAAGATAGTGGCTTCGATATGTGAAGGGGCATTCAGTGCTTTGCAGCACGACCAACTTGTTGAGAGTGAAGAAGAGGTAAGCCTTCTCATCTGTTTATTTGCCCAATCAGTTTTATTTTCTCACCCGTTTTTTTTTTTGTCGAACTGCCTCATCTTTTGGTCGTCCAGTTACATTACATGCTCTTATACCGTTCTCCCATTATTTTACCCTGCAGGATAGTCAAGGTCATTTAGAAAAGGAAGCAGAAGTAGAGGCATATATCTCTTCCCTTAAATCAGCATTGAGAAATAAGCAGGATAAACAGGAAGTAATTGGTTTTTATTTGCCAATCAGCAGGATAAACAGGAAGTAATTGTTACGCCCGAGCGAACTGATGCGCCTAAGGATGAATCTGGTAAATCAAGAGTCAGCAACGGCGTTGCGCAGCAGAATGATTCTTCTGTTGATACTGAGTCTACGGAGAAGCAAGATGATGCGAATGCTAAAGATAAGCCTCAACATTTTGATAATCCTGGCAACACTGACTTGGATAATACTTCTGAAGAGAAGCCTGATGTTGAACATCAACCTCGAGAAAAAGATCACAGTTCTGCCATACAGATGGATTCATCAAAAACTCCAGATATCAAGGAAGAAGCTGAACCTGGAGCACTCCTGGAGAGCAAGGATGTGTTGAGGTTGCCTTCTGATGATTCATCTGTTAAAGCAGCCATTTCTTCTGAAAATGATAAGGAAACAAATGTGCAGGCTTTGCCATCTAAGACATCAGCTGATGAAACTGCCAATGTTAGTTCTCCATCTAGGGCTGAAGATCTTGTTGAAGAAAGCCGGCCTAAGAAGACAGCAAACCAGAAGAAAAAGAAGAGCTTGACGAAGGAGGCCAAACCATCAGCTGCTACTGCTACTGAAGAAGCTTCCGAAGAACCAAACACTTCTGAAGCTAAAGTTACAAAAATGTCTGGAAAGAAGGTTGCTTCTTCAAGTAAAACCAAGTCTACTGTTCCTCAGAAGAAAAGCACTTCTGAGCCAAAAGCTGCAAAGCAGTCAGAGAAAAAGGTAGTTGATAGTGATAACGTACAAGAATCCTCAAAGCCAAAAGAGGAAATGAAAAAGCCAGGACGTGGGAAAGCCATGGGTGAGGACTCATTAGATACTTCTTCGCCTGCTACTTCATCTGGTAGAAAAAAATCATCAGGTGATAGCGAAAAAGTAAGTTTTTCCCTGACCTGTATGATTCAATACGTAGCTGGCTTCCTGTTCTTCAACCGATATTCTTTAATTGTGTTTCAGCCAGCTGTTTCCTCTGGAAAGTCATCCCGGAAGTCAAAGAGAGAAGTGAAGCAACCAATAGAAGAAAGTCCTAATACGAACACAAAGAGAAAACGAAGTCTAGGCAAAGAGAAAGTATGTTTTCGTAATTTTACCTATCATAAATATTACACAAGGGAATGTTTGAAAAAATTCATGTTCTACCAGATGCCATTTGCAGTAGTAACTATGCATGCATGATTGCAGCTTTTTATTCACTTCAAGTTTTAGATATTTTTCTCTCAAAAATATGTTCGTTCCCTTCTGTAGCTCTTGTTTAATTATTTTATTCATACTGGTTTCATGTTCCGTGCGAGTTTTTCTTTTCCCTTTTTTTGGTAGACGTCTTCCTACTGAATTGATTCCTTGGCAGGCATCTGATCTCCAAAGCCATGGTGAAGATTTAGTTGGGTCGAGGGTCAGAGTCTGGTGGCCTATAGATAAAGAGTAAGCACTTTGTATTTTCTTGTTAGGAAATATATTTAATTTACATAAACGCAATCCGCTACTCCATGTATTTCCTGTAGATAGCTGAATCTGCACTATCAACTTGGTAGTTGTTGTCCATGCTTGTATCTGAATATTGGATTAATGCCGCAGGTATTTTAAAGGTGTGGTCGATTCATATGATTCTGCTAAGAAGAAACATCTGGTAAGTCCAATTTTATTAGTCTCAGTTACTATACTTTTTGTTTGTCTCTTTTGATTGTGGTGACCCATTAGCCTATTGATTGTACATGTTTTTAATTAGATACAGTGCATTTTATGGTATGTTTATTTGTTGTATGTTGTTGCAATCTTCGTTTCAGGTTATCTATGATGATGGAGATCAAGAAATCTTGAATCTTAGGACAGAGAAGTGGCATTTTCTGGATGAATCAGAAACAGAGGTGGGGCATTGTATTTCATTCATCTCCGACTTATTTTTTTTTCATTCTCCGCTTTGATTTTACTTTCATTTTCTGTCTGCAGGGTGAAGAAGCTGCTGATCAGACGGGTCATGAGAAAGGAGCCTCCGCAGAGTAAGTGTTACTTCTCTAGACTCTAGTTGCGGTGTTTATGTGGCACTAGAAAGAATATCTAATGATGTTTTGAGATGAGTTTGATATTCTTGTCATGACCAAGCTTGGTAATTCTCCATATGCAGGCCCCAGAGAAAGAAAGCTAAGACTGGCAAGCAATCAAAGATGGAATCGTCAGAGTAAAAGAAACTGAAAGCAAATAATTCAAAAAAGGTGTTGAAGTCTCTAAAAAGTTATTTACTGATAAGCAAATATTGTTTCTGATTTAGGGGTAGTGGAGCTGGTCCCAGCAAGTCTAAAGTTGCTCCTGCTTCCAAGTCCGGCAAGAAGTCCAAGGATGACAGAACAGAGAGCAAACCAAAGGATTTAAATGAGGCTAGTATAAAAGTAGAAGAGGATAGCTCTGAAGAGTTGAGCGAGGAAGAGGAAACCCCCAAAACGGTTGGTAAATCAGGAACCAGCAAGTCGAAGAAAGAGATATCGAAATCTGGCGCATCCAAAGGTTCGTCCAAGACTACAACAGCTAGTTCAAAATACAAGTCAGGAGGACCTGCAAAACGTTCACCAGGCAAGGGAAAAGCAGCAAAAGGCAAAGCAAACTCTACACTAGCCTCCAAGGGCAAGGAGAGCGATGCTGAATCAGAATCTGAAGAGACACCAAAGGCACCCGAACCAGCAACAAAAGGGAAATCAGTGGGCTCAGGCGAGTCGCAGGCCAAGTCCGGTAAGAAGAGGAAGCGATGAGTCTGGTCTCAGGAAAGACTTTCTCCTTATGTAATTTAGGTGGAATGCTAAGCACAGTGGCGGTGGTATTGATGGTTGTGGAGTAGTAGTGAGTGGATCTTTTTATTAATTTCACTTTTAGGTTTGATTTCCAGCGGATTTTTCTTTAATCTCTCAAATAATTTAATCTTTGTGAATTTGGAGAGTTGTAGAGGCCTCGAAGACAATTTCTTGAATGTATTTTAGCCAATTTTGTTCTAAGTTGACTAAAGACTTGAGAAAATTATATAACGTATATTAATGGATTTCAAGATGCTTGGAAATTCTTAAATCCAATGGTTGCTGTCCATATCTAATAAGGGATATTCCATGTACATTTTATTATATAGCCTAGCCACACGATGATCAAGAAATGCTTACGACCTTGAATCTATCAACGGCATTCCATCAAGGATCTATAAGGCTCCTTAGATCTGAGGTCTTTGGTGATTTTGCAAATAAGAATTACAAGTTAAAATACTTTTTTATTTTATCAGGAAAAGCGAAAGAAACAAACTAGTACTAGTATTAATTGGAACAAGATCTAGACATTAACAAATGAAAAACAAATAATGTTTATAAAATTAAGATATAATAAGTGATGTATAATATTTGGAAGGTCGTTGGTGAATGGGATACATGTGGTCCATGATCCCATATTCTTATTTTCCTTCTGTTCATAGGCTGAGAGTACTTACTTTATTTCTCCTAATTAATTACGTATATTAACGAATCTTAATGTAGCACGTGGCGCAAACTAACAGAGAGTCTGAGAACGATGTGCACATTATGACGAACATGATGAAGCCTGCAAAGAGACGACCACGAGGTTTAAGTCAGCACGCGAGACTCTCTTCGACTAATATTAGATGCATCTCGATCTACACGTGGTTTCACCATTATGTCATTCAATACGTAGATCGTATGCAAAACTATTTTTATTCTTCTTTTCATTCTGTTTAATTTTTCAGGTAACGAATTATATGCATGCATTTACAGAATGAATATGTCAATGCTCTCAGCACGGGCTGGAGGGTGTTAAAGACGATCAAGTAGAACAACTATCTCGAAATGGGTGTGCAAACAAAAATGTAAAATTCAATTAAGTTTTTTTTTACAAAAAATTATTAAATTCAGTTTGGCCAAATATAGGATATTCAAAATGTTTGGATTTGGATCAAAAAAAATCCAAATCCGATTTGCATCAGTTTCATATCTAATTTTGATAAATATATAATAAATATAATAAAATTTGAGACTGATAAAAACCTGAGTTTATCTATAAAAATTAGAATATGTTTCTTATTGTGACAAAAAAAAAGTTTCTTATTGTATTAAATATTTCTATAATTATTTAGTAATAATAATTTAGTTACTTTTATTTATTTTTAATATATGAATATCCATAAACAAAAGATTTAGATTCATCACAATATATCGTAGCTTTGAAATAAAACATATCTTTATAATTCTGTTTAAACTTTTTGACAGGAAAAAAAACTAATAAATACAAGTCGTAGCTTTGTTTTTTTGTGTGTGGAGAAAAGGTCAGGGTCATTCAGAGACAACAAAATCTTATCATATACTAGTATTTATTAATCATGTCATCGAGAAGAATTGAATCTAGACAGTCTTTGAATATATTCTTAGGTCAAATACAAAAGTTTTACCCTTTTCAGTTTTTCCCCTGTCACGCGTATTTTAAATATGTTGTTCCCTTACAATTTAATATGGGAAACGGAACTTGCTAAGTCATTTAAACTCCTGAGGAAATAATATTTGTTTCATCATTTTCAGATAACTAATGGACGTATATCAGAGATAGGGTTATTAGAATTACATACATAATTGAACAAGTTTCAGAGGAGTAGTAAATATTTCTGATGATAACAAGTTTTAATCTGATCAATCATGTGTATTATGTCAAATCTGGTATATGCTTATACATGACAACTTATTCGTGACTAAATAAGTGATATATTTCATTGTTGGGCCATAATTTAATATTTACCAAAACGGCAAAATACATGAAAAATAAACGACTACGTAATAACACACACTATCGTTTGCAAAAACAAAAGCATGACCTTGACTGGAGATTACACATGATATCTACGGTCGTGGTCTTACAAAATCACCATACGGATTTTCTTAGAACAAAATCTTTTGTGCGACTATATATTTTGGGGGATCTATCTTTGGACTTTCCTTTATGAGTGGCTGATATGTTTATTACTATTTTAATAAAATTCGGCATAATCCGTCTTTGTATTTATCCTCAACTCTCAGCATTTAGCACCAATGAAAAACGATTCGGTATATCTCACAAGAAAATTAAAACGAACGAAACAATTGGATTGCTTCGCATTTTACAGTAGCACGTGTCGAGCAGCATAGGTTATTCGATTTAACAAAATCCACAAGAATGAAGGTAAAGTATCATGATATAACTTAATAGGTTAACCTTTATAGTATGTTTTATAACCGACAATTGGGATATCTTGAGATTAATCTGGCGTTAGTGATTTAGTCAACTAGTGTACTTGCTGGTTATCCAAAACAACTATGAGTAATAAGTATATATCATTCTAATCCTGAGTACATATTTAAACTTGTGTACTTGCTAGTGATTAAGGTAAACTTTTGAACACTTCATATGTATAAAACATCAAACTATGTGTATGATGCATTTATGCAGTTCATATTTTCAAATAATTAGATAATTAAACTAACTGAACGTTGTCTTCTAAAAAAAAAACTTTTGTCTTCCTTTTACGAAACTATAGACCAAATAAAATTTTCTTCTATTTTAATAAAATACACTTTAGCAAAAAAAAAGAAGGGAACAACGTAATTAACATCGAAATTGATAGCACATTAAATCCATCTTTTTGTTTAATCCTCCATATTTTGTACTGGAGAAAATTATGTTTTAATCCTCCATCGAAAGAAGGCATTGCTGTTCATCGCGCGGTATCTTTTGCCGTTTATTCAAACGTCCGATCTCTGGCGGTTCTTTCCGATTCTCTCTCTTTGATCAAGTTTTTGAAGAAGGGGGAGCACCAACCTGAACTGTTCGGTATTATGTTTGATATCTTCCATTTTATGTCTATGTTTGATGTCATATCCTTTCATTTTATCTCTCGCAACTTTAATTCCGAGGCTGATTCTATGACAAAATCAGTGTTTGCTTTATCTGTAACAAATCCCATCCTTGATGGGTAAAACCTTTTAGTTGAAATGCATTTCTAGTTTGATCAAAAAAAACAGTGACTTTGCAATTGTTTTATCTGCAAAATTTATGAATAATGAGAAAACTATATAGGTGTAGAATTAAGAATTTAAAACAAAAAAAAATCTTTTAGTATTTTTGTTCATTCGTTTGCATACCTTTCTAAATCCTCACTTATTGTTATGTTTTCATGTAAAGTGTATGAGATTTCTGTGTTGAATTGCTTTATCTGTTTCCGAATTGTTTCACCTGTTCATTGGCTGTCTGTCTGTCATTAAGAAAACAACTGAAAATTAAAAGAATACTTATTTTAATACTCCATCGTCCAAGACCAAAATTCATTCGCAAAATTCGAGATCTTTAGTAGGCTTGTCGTTGCCGTTTATAGGCTATGAGATTGACCACTATAGACCGCAATGTACTGTTGAATCCAATTCCACTCCACTCAAAATGTCTCTCTCTCTCGACATCTGTCCCATTGCATGTAAGAGGGAGAGAGCAAAAAGACAAAACTCAAAAAAAAAAACAGAGATAAGACTCTTGAAGAGAGGGAGCGAAAGAGAGAGATAAGGTTTATTATTTTCTTCTTTTGTTAATCTCTTCTCCTCTCCCCGAATTTCTCTCTTTGTTTTTTTTTGGTAATTTATTTTTCCCTCTTGATTTGGTCAAACCCTAGATTTGTTTTCCTAAAGGGTATCCAAAAATGAATATAACTTTCCTCTTTTCCTTTGATTATAAATATTCCCTCTGGTTCTTGCTAACCTAACCCTCTCTCAGATCTAACTCTACATCCTCCTTTCCCAAACCCATTTCTCACGATCGATCTCTAATTTCAAGAATCTGTGTAGGTAATAACATTGAATGAGTTTTGGGAAAAATTTTAGAGAAACGCAAAGAAACTGACAGAAGAGAGTGAGCACACAAAGGCACTTTGCATGTTCGATGCATTTGCTTCTCTTGCGTGCTCACTGCTCTATCTGTCAGATTCCGGCTCCGATTCTTTTCGGTCTGTTCACGTTTTCTTCTTTAATTTGATTTTCCCATTCTCTCTCTCTCTTTTGTTTTTCATCCCTCCAAATCAAGGTAATTAATTCGATCTCGCTCCTATGATATGTAAAGATTTGGTTTCTAATTGCATGCGACTTTGCTTTTTTTTTTGTCCTTTGTTCTACTTTATATTTTATGAGATCATTAGTTTCGTAAAAGCTTTAATCGAGATGTTTATGGCTTGGTTAAACGAGATTAATATGGGTCAATTAACGTTAACCTAGTTTTTTTCTTAGACTGGTCCTAACTCTTTTGAATCCTTAATTTCCTTAATCCAAGCTTGGATTATTAATCATATGATTTTATACCCTGTCTTTTTCTCGTTCACTAGCTTTCAAAATCTGTGATTTGGTCTCTTGATTGATAAATATGTGTAGATCTGTTATTTGCTTCATATGATGACATCTGTGGATTTTGCAAGAGTACTGTTCATGATCTTCAGTTGTTGGTTTTCTAGATTATTTATATTGTATGCTTGACATTTCGATTGAGGCATGTTTCTAAAATTATTCTGCTGTGTATAGCCTAATGTGTAACCATATTATATTTAAATAGATGGTATCTAATCTAATTTGTATATCACTGGTTCCAGTTATCACGTTGTGAATCTTGAGAGAATATTCTTGTGGACTTGGTTCTTCATCTGAGAACATGTTCTTTGCATTTAATTCAGAACGACAACATAGACTCATTTTAACAAAAAAAAAAAAAGACAACATAGACTCATCAATTTTGTGTGTTTTTTTTCTTTCAGTTTTACTAGTAAATATGTGTTCCAGAAGCGATTTGTAGATATGGTCATTGGTCATTTCAATATAGTGGTTACGAAATCTGTAGTAGTTGAATTTCTTTTTCAGTGCTTCATGTATGCGTGTCTATGACTAAAATTTGAAGAAGATTAAAAAATGTGATTTTCCCTCATTTAAATGAATTATGAGTTTTCTCCTTTCTGCCAAAACACTATTCCAAGTTTTCAAAATTTTAATAAATACTTTCATATCTATGGCAAAGATTAAATTTAGTCTTGGGATTTGTTCCAAGTGATGAGGTGATTAATATTCTTCAAATCGTGTGAAATATCTATGAAATTTTCCCTCTCGTGTTGCTAGGTGTCTCTTGTCATGCAGGTCTTGCTTTCTCCTTTTTCTCATTTGTTCCCACTATTTCCATTGGTTAGAAACCAGTTAATCGACTATTTTCACACAAACCTAAGTTTGTAATTCCTGTAGTTGGCACGAATAGGCTTTAACTTCCTCAATGGCATGTTTATAAGAAGGGTCGATATATAAGGTTGAACTTCTCAAATTTTTTTCTAAATTGGGTCTGATGGAACATGGTGTGCAGATTACTTTATGTTTTGCATTGCGTTAATGTTACAAGTTGTCATCAAGACTTATGTTTGCAACCATCAGAGAAACTAGAATCCCGCGGTGCACATTTGCGTGAGCTAGGAAGGGTAGGAAGACAAAATCAAAGAGCCACTAACATATCTTTTATAAGGTATCATCAACGGCGCCTATGTGTGAACAAGCTACTTCGATTCGCCCCTTTTACTCGACATGCAACTTGGTTAGTATCCAGATTGTAATAAGGTGCAGCAAATCCTGTCTTGATGAAAGAGATATTTCATGTTACAAGGTGGTGCTATTGATCGACCTTTTGGTGTACTTTTTGTTCATTATGTTACAGATTTGGACTGTCTAGGTCGCTTTCTGATTCAAATTGGTCATGGGAAGGCAAAGACCAATGCAATGTTTGCGGTAACCTACATATTTGTAATCTTTTGGGATGTTCATTTAGGGGTTTTGTGCTTTGTTCGGTCGATTGATTTCCGTAGGTTTGACATATCCTGTATATGGTTGTTCTAGTTTAGAGTTGGGATATTAAATCTGATATCTGGATAGGATTGTTGTTGTGCAAGTCCACAATCGTGATAACATTGATAAACTAATTGGGTACATGTCGTTGAAATTGTCCAAGTTTTATGGTATAAGTTATCTCAATAAATTAAAGTATTACCTAGAAAGTTAGAAAATGTCAAACGAAACAAATCCCAGCAATTGGCTCTTCTTGATAATTTGATATACACTACTTAAAATAGTTTCTTTCTATTCCTAAAACTTTTCTCTAAATTTATTAGTGTAGTATAAAAGTATTTCCTCCTTTTAGTTGATTATTACGTGCAAATCGTACTATTCATTATAAATATCACACAAAAATTAGATTTGAGAAAGATAAATTAATTAATACCTTACTAGTCAGCCGTTTTAAAATAATTAAATATTATATCCTCTTTTAAGCAATATACAAAGCCATATATATCAATCAAGTGGAGGAATGGATAATAAAAACAAAGAAGTCAAAACAGGTAAATCAGAGCATCTCCATGTACATCTTGATATTTTCCTTTGATCTCTATTATAGAGGTAAATTTACTCCAATGTATGTTTCTATAATAAAATTCCTCTATTTTAGAAGAAAATATAGAAAAATCATACTTTTTGCCTCTATATTTTAGAGATCGAAATAGCAAATCTCTATAGATGAAGAAATTCTATTATAGAGCATACATTGGAGCAAATTAATCTCTATAATAGAATTTTTCTGTTTTCGGAAAAATTATAGAGATAAAAATAGAGGTGGGTTGGAGATGGTCTTACATACTTAATTACCTCTTTAAAACTTAATGAGAAAGTTTCCTCTGATTAATTAACAATAATCGTAAACAGCATAATTAATTGTAGTATATAGTCTCTACAAACAGAAAAACCTTTTGCAGTAGTGTCAGAAAAGAAAAAAACTATAGAAAAAACATGGAGAAGTCTAGCGAGAGGCTTGTACGGTTAGGGCAAGACGCGACGTCGGAAATTCTGTTACCCGGAAAGAGAGAGATCACGACAGTCAATGACGTGGCAATTCCATCCACCCCACGAGACCTACCACTAGCAGCAGCCGGTGGGATATGCACGAGATGGTATCATGTTGACTTCTTGTCGTATAGACTCGGAACGTTTAACCAAACCATTGAGAGCTCGACGACGACCGCATCAGATATCTTCTCCTGTTTTGTCCCACTAAGATGCTACTCATCAGACTTCTTCTTAAGGCTAAAGGAAGAAGTACTAAAAGAAGAAAGTCAACGGCCACGGCCAGCTCTTCCAAAGTCTAGACCGAGACGAGATCCTCCTTCTCGAGTATCTCGACGATCCTCACAGGTCTCTCCACCGATTTATCTCCGCCACAGGTTTCAGCCACGGTCACGTAAGGACTATTCTTCTCGACGACAACGTTAAATCTACTAATTATATAAGCTGGCCTTTTGTCTTCGATTATATTCAACATTATGTGTGTGACACGTGTATAAAGCATAATAATCGGATGTATCCGAAGTGTGCATAAATGTGTATTTGAATTCCCGATCGTATAATGTCATTTCTGTAACATAAGTGATACATGTCTATCTGACTTTCTGGTATACCAACAATAAACAGGTTATTGAGACACTACGAATCTCTCTTATACACACACATTATGAACAGTAGGATGTTTAAGCCACAAGCAACTTCTGGATGTCTTTCTGCAACATATCAAGGCAAAAAGATGTTAGTATTAAATATTAACCATCATCTAGTATAGGCATAAATAGGACTGTTACGAGTTGATAGATTCTCTCTACATACACATGCTTTCTTGGAACTGTTATAATTCTTTAGATTATGTAAAATGATATCATAATCAAAGATTAGTACCTCAATTTGTAAAGGCGAAGTCGTGGGAGGGTATCTTTCGACGACGTTGCCATTTTTGTCAACCAAGAATTTCTCAAAGTTCCACTTGATGAGATCACCCAAGAACCCACCAGACTTTGATTTCAAGAACTGGTAGATTGGAGCTGTGCTCGGTCCATTCACATCAACCTGAAGAACACAACTCATCAAAATTCAAAAGGGCCTCTCGTTTCTGTTTTTGAAAATGTACAGCCAATACTATAAATAACTGAATGAGAGGTTCTTTTGTGTGTGTTGTCCATACCTTATCGAATATAGGGAACTCAGCTTTGAATCTGGTACACACGAATCGCTTGATATCCGGGTTTGATTCCGGTTCTTGACCTCCAAATTGATTGCAAGGAAAAGCTAAAATCTCAAATCCTAAAAAAATGAGAGGAATAACAAATTAAGAATGAGAGAGACGTCACACAAATATGTTACATATTCAGTCTGGTGTATGTAGCAAAAGATACCTTGGTTCCTGTATTTATCGTACAACTGTGTAAGCTCTGTGTAGTTTGATGATGTCAGACCACTGAAATTAAAATATTAAATTCAGAATACATTTACAGGAAAATTATAATTATCAAAAAAATAATTTGAGCACCATTTTGAAGCAACGTTAACGATCAACAGAGGTTTTCCTTTGAATATGTCCAGAGAAACATCCTTCCCACTTATGTCCTGTTCAAAAAGAAA
Source organism: Brassica juncea (assembly GCA_018703725.1). Taxonomy (NCBI): domain Eukaryota; kingdom Viridiplantae; phylum Streptophyta; class Magnoliopsida; order Brassicales; family Brassicaceae; genus Brassica; species Brassica juncea. The sequence goes on along the minus strand of CM031936.1, from coordinate 74,099,477 downwards.
AACAATAACAGAATAGTTTAGTTTTAGATTTGGATTTACCAAGGATGTTTCAAGCTCTTGATTGCTTATATATATATTAATAGGGATATGTACTTCAGAAATTGCTGAAAAGAATGTTTTGATAGATTTAAGGTTTTATTCTATTTCAATAGAAGCTAACCAAGAAACAAAAACTAGATTCGTTTCTTGATCAGAAACAGAAATAGACACGTACCTTTACAGTGAAATCATGAACAGTCTTCTCTTCAGTAGCTCTTGCATACACACTCAAATTTCTTGATTTGAATTGAAACCCATGCTTATAACCATTTTTCAGATTCCAAGAATTTGATCTTCGCTTAGGGACGAGAAAAGCAGAACAAGTTGGAGGTGGGTTGGGTTTGGTTGCAGCGAAACCGCTGAAGACTGCAGAGAATGGTGCGTAAGAGAAAGAAGCCATTACAAAAAAAAAAACACAGAATATGTGTGTATGTAGACCACGAGTTTTTTAGTTTATACTAAACTATTACGCGTTATTAAATAGGCTTAGCAGCATCATTCATATGATGCTTTAATTTAATATTCGTGACTACCAACTTTTACACACACAGCTGCCATTAAAATTATCAAGAAAATATTGCGGTCCTAGTTTAAACACGTGGTCAATAGTATGTTCACAGTTTCCAGAAGAGATATATGAACATATAAAATGAAAAGAAACTGAGCGGTGCAAAAGCTATGTTTGGTGAATACTAGTCACAGGCATACAATGCAAATGCTACGCATGTGGTTTGTTGATGGCCCCAAATTTTAGGCAGAATTTAATGTTAGTACTATGTGTGGTCTCTTTAAAACATAACCATGTTGTGAAGCTCAATCAATTATAGAAATATTAATTGATATGGCTAAATATGTTCTCTTTAAAATATACTAGTGATATTCCGGCGCTACGCGCCGGATTCGTATGCTGTATTCTTACTTAAATTTATAATTTATTATATGGTCTTAGTAAAGAAAATATGTTAAAATATATAAAATGAAAATATGTAAAAAAATGATATTTTCTGATCTTTTTGATAGTGGTTAGCGACCGTAGTATATTATTTTGTTTGAAGTTGTTTAGTTCAAAGTAGAATAGCATAAGTAGTTGTTACTAATCGATTAATAAAAATACAATAAAAATCGATAGTCGTAAAAAAGTTAATTTAGTTGGAATCTTAAATACTCATGTCATAGACTGAACTTTCTTTCAAGAAATGTTTGAAGGTATTAAACCTGAGAAAGTTAGTTAACGCATGTAAAAGCACCACCTGAAAAAGGAAAAGATGTATAAGAAAACAACTACTTTAAAAGTAAGCAATCATTAACTGGTAAACTGAAATAAGAAACCGGTGTACCTTCCCATTAATCAACAACATATCAACCCCAATATCTCACCCCTTTCTAAACATTTCAGGCTTGCCAAAATTGTTGTAGCCTAGTCTGAATATCTCTACACCGATTTGTCTTCAACTCCGAGCAATGAAACTGGAAATTCGACAATGATTGAATTGGGAAAAGTAAAGGGATTATCGTCTGAACTCTCACACCGTCTATACATATACAATGAAATTGAGAAAGCAGGAACTAAAGAATCATTCAATAGGAGATAGTGGGATGTGTGGAATTTCTGGATTGATTATATGAACGATTACGTCGATTGCGTTAAAGAAGGAGAATTGTAGAGGCTATATTCTCCATCGTCAACATCAAATACAAAGAAATCCTATAAACCAGTGTTTTGAAACCCGACTCGGACACTGAATCGGATGATTTACCGGATCACTGGATCATTGGATCAACCGCGAATGAATCGCGGATTAATAAATGAATTAGTTTTATTATATAATAATATATTAGCTATGAAAACAAATATATATATATAAACTAAAGTTAAGTATTTTAAGTGTACATACAAAATATTAAGAAATAGTTTAGACTATTTAAAAAAATTGTAACATAAGAGTTATGACATCTAAAAAAATCAAGACATAAAATTAAACTTCCAATCCAAAATAAACTAAAATTAAAACATCATTGTAATAAATTATCAATAACAAAAATAAAATAACACCAGATCACATCAACTAATTTTGGTTTTCTCTAAATTTTAAAACTTACCAACAAAATTTTCTAAATTTGTCACTTCATCATCTTTGGGATAATCTTCAGCAAGAGCATTCTCTAATTTATTATAATCAAGCTCGCCAGGTTTTTATTCTTCAACAATCTAAAACTCTGTTTTGTAATTCACATGATCATATGATTTTATTCTTTTTGATATGTAAATTAAAAATGTAATGATTTGTTATAAACTAAGTTAAATAAAAAATAAAAAAATAATTTACTCACCTTTCTTGCAAACGTAAATTGTAGTGTAGAGGAATAAGAAGCCTCATCGTGTTTTAGTCTGTTTTACGGACGTGCGGCTCAAGCACAATCATGATTCACTTTTCTTGCAAATGTAAATTATAGTGTAGAAGAAGAAGAAGACGGCAATAAAACTGAAAATTTAAATTTTTAATTAGAAATTTAGATATAAACTAAAGTTAAGTATTTTAAGTCTACATACAAAATATTAAGAAATAGTTTAGACTATTTAAAAAAATTGTAACATAAGAGTTATGACATCTAAAAAAATCAAGACATAAAATTAAACTTCCAATCCAAAATAAACTAAAAACTAAAACATCATTGTAATAAATTATCAATAACAAAAATAAAATAACACCAGATCACATCAACTAATTTTGGTTTTCTCTAAATTTTAAAACTTCCCAACAAAATTTTCTAAATTTGTCACTTCATCATCTTTGGGATATTCTTCAGCAAGAGCATTCTCTAATTTATTATAATCAAGCTCGCGAGATTTTTCTTCTTCAACAATCCAAAATTCTGTTTTGTAATTCACATGATCATATGATTTTATTCTTTTTGATCTGTAAATTAAAAATGTAATGATTTGTTATAAATTAAGTTAAATAAAAAATAAAAAAATAATTTACTCACCTTTCTTGCAAACGTAAATTGTAGTATAGAGGAATAATAAGCCTCATCGTGCTTTAGTCTGTTCTACGGACGTGCGGCTCAAGCACAATCATGACTCACCTTTCTTGCAAACGTAAATTATAGTGTAGAAGAAAAGGAAGATGACAATAAAACTGAAAACTTTAAATTTTTAATTAGAAATTTAGAATATAAAAAATAATTTTAAAACATAACTTGAACTAAAAATAGTAAAAAATAAAAATTATCTATTGGTTCAACCAGTGCTGCAACATGTATCGGGTTTTAGTGAGTTTTTGTGTGTTTTATGGGTTTTTTACAAAACCCAAATCCGATTTATATTGGGTCACCGAATTTATCGGTTCAACTACGGATCCGGATCAGATTCAAAACACTCTTATAAACGTTTGGACCTGTATGAAGGAGAGTTTAAAACCCCCAATTTATTTCACAATTAATACCAAAATTCATTAAATTTAAATTGAGAAAATATTTTAATTATTAAAAAGAAAATGCCACGTGGCATTTTTTCCCCCAAGGAGATAAAAAACTCTCCTTTATTGTTATAGATATTGAAGCTGTGACAATATATTTTCTAAACTAAAAAATATATTTATGTAATCTAAAAATACATATGGCTAGATATGTTCTCGTTACATTTGCCAATGACAATATATTTTTAAAAGGTTCAAAATTATTTTTGAATGGTTTAAAATTATTTTTGACAGGTTCAGAACTGTTTCTAGAGGATTCATAACTGTTTCTGAACTATTCAAAATTATTTCAAAAAATTTCAGAATTGTTCCTAAAGGTTTCTGAATATAATATCATTTTTTGCACAATTCCTCTCTCGATGTGCTTTATTTTAACATTGTGATCAACCACAGACTTGTTACATTTGCCAATGATGATAATTTTCTAAAGGGTTCATAATTGTTTCTGAAGGGTTCATAATTGTTTTTGAAGGGTTCATAATTGTTTTTGAAGAGTTCATAATTGTTTCTGAATGATTCAGGATCATAGAATCACCACCATACTATTTAAAATTGTTTCTTCATAATCATTTATGAAAGGTTCAAAATTGTTTATAAAGGGTTTCAAGTCGTAATACCACCTTTTACACAATTCTTCTCTCGACGTGCTCAGTTTACGATTGTGATCAACCATAGAATCATTACATATGCGAATGACAATATGTTTCCAAATGGTTCAGAATTGTTTCAGAAGGATTCAAAATTGTTTGTGAAGGTTTCAGAATTGTTTCTGTTGGATCAAAACTGTTGTTTCTGAACGGTCCAAAGTTGTTTCAAAAGGTTTTAGAATTGTTTCTAAAGGTTTCAGAACATAATATCACCTTTTGCACAATTTCTCTCTCAGTGTGCATCAGTTTTACACTCTGATCAACCACAGATTTGTTACATTTTCCAATGGTGATACATTTTCCAAAGAGTTCATAATTGTTTCTGAAGGGATCAGAATAACCATCATACTATTTAAAAATTATTTCTTCATAATTATTTCTTCATAATTATTTCTGAAAGGTTCAGAATTGTTTATAAAGGGTTTCAAATCGTAATACCATATTTTGCACAAATTCTCTCTCTGTGTGCTTCAGTTTAACATTATGGTCAACCACAGACTCGTTACATTTGCCAATGACAATATTTTTCTAAAGGGCACAAAATTGTTTTTCAAGGGTTCAAAATTGTTTTTAAGGGTTCACAATTATTTTTAAAGGGTTCACAATTGTTTCTGATGGTTTCAAATTTGTTTCTGGTGGTTTCAGAATTGTTTCTGACGGGTTAAGAACTGTTTCTGAAGGGTTAAAAACTGTTTCTGAGGGGTTGAACTGTTTCTGAAGGTTCCAAAATTATTTCTAAAGGGTTCAAAATTGTTTATAAAAAGTTTCAAATCGTAATATCACTTTTTGCACTAATCCTCTCTCGGTGTGCTTCGGTTTAATAATGTGATCAGCCATAGACTTGTTATATTTGCCAGTGACAATATGTTTTCTAAAGGGTTCAGAAATTTTTTTGAAGGATTCAGAATTGTTTCTGATTGGTACGTAATTGTTTTTCCAAATAATTCAGAACTATTACTTAAGGATTCATAATTGTTTCTGAAGAGTTCAGAATCACCAGCATAATATTTACAAATTTTTTTCTACATAATTAATTCTTAAAGGTTCATAATTGTTTCTGAGGGTTCAGAATTATTTCTAAAGCGTATATAATTGTTTTCTGAAGGGTTCAAAATTATTTCTGAAGGATTCATAATTGTTTCTTAAGGGTTCATAATTGTTTCTAAAAGGTTTAGAATCACTACTATACTATTTACAAATTATTTATAATCCAAACATGGATCAGCCCGCATTTTGGATTGTTTATGGAGTGTTCATAATTGTTTCTGAAGGATTTAGAATTATTTATAAAGGGCTTCAAATCATAATATCACCTTTTGTACAATTCCTCACTCGGTGTGCTTCAGTTTAACACTGTGACCAACAAGAGACTCATTACATTTTCAATGACAATATGTTTTCTAAAGGGTTCGGAATTAGTTCTGAAGGGTTCGGAATTGTTTCTGAAGGGTTGTAAATTGTTTCTGAAGGTTTCAAAATTGTTTCTGACGGGTTCAGAACTCTTTCTGAATGGTATAATATTGTTTCTGAAGGGTTCAGAATCACCACCATACTATTTAAAATTGTTTCTTCATAATTGTTTTTGAAGGGTTTAGAATTGTTTATAAAGGATTTCAGATCGTAATACCAACATTTTTCATAATTTCTTTCTCGGTGTGCTTCATTTTAACATTGTGATCAACCACATACTTGTTATATTTGCCAATGACAATATGTTTTCTATTCTAAAAGGTTCAAAATTGTTTCCGAATGGTTCTTCAAATCATCATACCACATTTTGAACAATTCCTCTCTCGGTGTGCTTCATTTTAACACATACTCATTACATTTGCCAATGACAATATGTTTTCTAAAGGGTTCAGAATTGTTTCTGACGGATTTCAGAACTGTTTCTGAAGGTATCATAACTTTTTTTTAGGGGTCAGAACTGTTTCTGAAGGGTTCAAAACTGTCTCTGAAGGTTTCAGAATTGTTTCTAAAGGGTTAAAATTGTTTATAAGGGTTTCAAATTGTAATATCACTTTTTGCACAATTCCTCTCTCAGTGTGCTTCAGTTTAACAGAGTAATCAACCACAGACTTGTCACATTTGCCAATGACAATATGTTTTCTAAAGGGTTCAGAAATTTTTGGGTTAAGATTGTTTTTGAAGGATCAAAAATTGTTTTTGAAGGGTACTTAATTGTTTTTTGAAGGGTTCAAAATTGTTTTTGAAGGATTTAAAATTGTTTTTGAAGGATTTAGAATTGTTTTGAAGTATTTATAATTGTTTATGATGGATTCAGAATTGTTTCGAAGGTTTCAGAATTGTCTCTAAAGGGTTAAGATTGTTTCTGAAGGGTTAAGAATTGTTTTTGAAGGGTTAAGAATTGTTTTCTGAAGGATTCATAATTATTTCTGCAGGGTTGAAAATTGTTTCTGAAGTATTTAGAATTGTTTCTGAAGGATTTAGAATTGTTTCTGAAGTATTCATAATTGTTTCGAAGGTTTCAGAATTATTTCTAAAGGGTTCAGAATCACCATCATACTATTTACAAATTGTTTCTAATCCAAACCCAGATTGATCCACGGTTTGGATTTTTTCTAGAGGGTTCATAATTATTTTTGAAAGATTCTCTCTGTGTGCTTCAGTTTAGCAATGTGATCAACCATAGACTCGTTACATTTGACAACATGTTTTCTAAAAGTTTCAAAAAAAATTCTGAAAGATTCGAATTGTTTTTGAAGGTTTCAAAATTGTTTCTGGCGGATTCATAATTGTTTATAAAAGAGTTTTAAATCGTAATAACACATTTTACATAATTCTTCTTTTGGTGTGTTTCATTTTAACATTGTGATCAACTACATACTTGTTACATTTAGTAATGATAATATATTTTTAATAGGTTCAGAATTGTTGAGATAGATTTAAAATTATTTCTGAAGAATACATAATTATTTTTGAGTTTAGAATTGTTTTTGAAGAATTCATAATTGTTTATAAAGAAACCTCTACTATATTATTTACGAATTGTATAAAAAATAGGTTAAAATTGAAAACCTCTCTCTCTCTCTCTCCAGCTAAAGTAGATAACTTTTTCAGCATAATTTACCATTTACACAGCCGAAAAGTTACCCACCATAAATAACCAACTCCAATCCAGTTGCGGTAATTTATTATTTGATTACCCACCAAATCAAATCATACATACGTATTTTGAATTTCAGATGTGTTGCGATGGCTACGAGTAAGGAGAAGAAAACAAAGTGAGGAACTTTCGTTGCTTTTTTCGAAAAACAAACGAGACTTTTTCTCACAACGGCGTCCATCATCAAAGATTCAAAGGTTTGATCTTGTTTCCTCTAATCATTCCGATCTCCAGATTTCTTCAGGTCTCGAGCCAGTGATGTGAGAGACCATCACGTACCTTCTCTTTTGATCCATTGAATTTGAATTGCTGCTATCTAATTCCAGTTCTGTTATATTATACCAGTAGTGTTAAACTCTAAATCGATTCAAGCCTCTTTGTTTTTGGTTTTGTAGATTGTTTTTGGTCTCTTCTTCTGAGATCAAATTTCCCTTTGATGCTCAAAATTTGTTATCTTTGGGATTTGATTTATTGGTTTCTTGAATTTACAGAAAAGAGAGATGGGTATATACCTTAGTTCTCCCAAAACAGATAAGTTTTCAGAAGATGGAGAGAATGGTAAACTTAGATATGGTTTGTCCTCTATGCAAGGTTGGCGTGCCACCATGGAAGACGCTGTGAGTGACAACAAAATCAAAAGTTGAAAGCTTTTTTTTTTGTTCTTTTGCTGATTCTGTCAAATGGGTTTTATTAAATTTGGTAGCATGCTGCAATTCTTGATCTTGATGATAACACTTCCTTCTTGGGTGTCTATGATGGCCATGGAGGTAAAAAGAAGAAACATTTAGTACATGGAATCTTGTTTTTTTTTGTTCTTGTACAAGAATCCTTTTAAGTACATGGAATCTCAAATGCATTTTGGGTAGTGGTGTAGGTAAAGTTGTTTCAAAGTTCTGTGCCAAGTATCTACACCAGCAGGTTCTCAGTGATGAGGCATATGCAGCTGGAGATGTAGGGACTTCTCTTCAAAAGGCATTTTTCAGGTAATATTATCCACTTATTCTGCAGCAACAAGAGTCAGTTTTGTTTAAAGTTGTTGTTGCTCTTGGCTGTGGTTATTGTAGAATGGATGAGATGATGCAAGGACAGAGAGGATGGCGAGAACTGGCGATACTAGGTGACAAGATCAATAAGTTCAGCGGAATGATTGAAGGGTTTATATGGTCACCAAGAAGCGGAGACAGCGCTAATAGACCTGATGCTTGGGCTTTTGAGGAAGTAAAAATCTTTGTTACCTGCATAATGCTCTGCTACTTCTTCTGTGTTATAGAAGATCCAATTAACCAAAAGTTAAAAGTTAGATATCTAAGACTTGTGCTTTGGTTGTCCAAAACAGGGGCCTCATTCTGATTTTACTGGACCTAATTCTGGGAGCACAGCATGTGTGGCTGTTATTAGACACAAGCAGCTATTTGTTGCGAATGCTGGTGACTCACGTTGTGTGATATCCAGAAAGGGTCAGGTACATTACCCTTTTGTTAGGGCATTTGATTAAAGACTTTGGCGTCTTAAATCTTTTTTTGTTTGTTACAAACGTGTGTGTGTGTGTGTGCATGTGTCTGTAGGCATACAATCTTTCTAGAGATCACAAACCAGATCTTGAAGCTGAGAGAGAAAGGATACTGAAAGCTGGTGGCTTTATTCACGCTGGTCGTGTCAACGGAAGCTTGAACCTAGCAAGAGCTATCGGTAACCTCTTCTTTACACAGTGCAACTTGTTTACATGCAATCTCTGAGTGGAGCTACCCTTTACAGGGGACATGGAATTCAAGCAGAATAAGTTTTTGCCAACTGAAAAGCAAATCGTTACAGCCAGTCCTGATGTAAACACTGTAAGCGGATCTACTGCCTCTTCTCTTTTCCCTGAAACAATCTTCTTCTGTGTCACATTTAGTTTCTCTCTTCAGGTTGAACTCTGCGATGATGATGATTTCCTTGTTCTTGCCTGCGATGGAATTTGGTAAAATCACATTTAAACTTCTTTTTTTGTTGTAATCTTGTTTTCCAGACAAGTTCAATACATGTTTGAAACACCTGTCTTGGTTCATATCATATCTGCAGGGACTGCATGTCAAGCCAACAACTCGTTGATTTTATACATGAACAGATGAATACGGTAAATTAACCTCATTTGTCTTCTTTTGGATTACTAAATTTCTTTTCTCCAGTTGGATTCTACAGTCTCTCTTTTGGTCTTTAATATTCAGGAAACCAAACTCTCAGTGGTATGTGAAAAAGTTCTAGATAGATGCTTGGCTCCAAACACATCAGGTGGTGAAGGCTGTGATAACATGACCATGATCTTGGTTCAGTTCAAGAAGCCTATTCAGTCCACGGAACCGAAACCGGAACCTAGCCAAGCTAAAGCAAGCCACAATGAGCCTAGCTCATCAAACTAGCCCCGTCCTCTTAGTCAAGCGAGATGACATATAAGTAGTTTGGTTCACATTGTAAATTCTTTTGAAAGACATTAATTAGCACAATCTGACTTTTCTGGAGGCTTCGGTTCCTCTGCCTCTAAACTTTTGTCCCACGAGTTCCAATAATACAGAAGGAATGATTGACTTGTTATGTTGTTGGCCTTAATATAAAACAATATGACATTTACAAAACATTATGTTTTGTACACTTTACATGACACAAGACTGTTCTGCAGTTGCTTCACTTAAGTGTAGAGCTCTCTAATTGTATTAGCTGTGTAAATTGTCAATCTCTATTCGGGAGCTGTTCATATGTTCCTGTGTTGGGGCTGAAACCTCCAGTCACCATTGTCTGGTACACAGCGTAAGCGTGCTCAGGTTTTCCAGACAAACTGTATCCACGGATCAGAGCGTTAAATGTAAAAACGTTTGGCTCAAGACCCACTCTTTGTATCTCATTGTAAATCTTGCCAGCTTCTTCCACCATTCCCGCCATACCAAAATTTAGAATCAAGGAGTTGTAAGTGTATAGATCAGGGGTGATTCCTCTGCTGTTCTTCATCTCATTGTAAAGCTCAAGAGCTTCTTCAAGTCTCTGAGTTTTCCCCAGTCCGTTGATTATGAGATTGTAACATACTACATCAGGATCAAGGCCAGATTCCTTTAGCTCCCTGAAGTAATGCAAGCCTTCGTCTACTCTTCCGACCATACAAAGGCAATCCACTAGAACCGAGTAAGTCTTGAGATCCGGTCTTACTCCTTCTTTAACCATCCTTTTGAACAACTTGCACGCTGCATCAGCCTCACCCGCTTTCCCAAACCCGTTGATGAGAATGTTGTAGATAGCACAGTTTGGCCTGCAGCCATAGTCCAACATTCCTTCAAAGAGTTGTTTTGCTTCATACAATCTTCCTGATTTGGAGAGACCATCGATAAGGGGACCATATGTGCAAGCAGTTGGAGTGAAGTCACCATCACTGATAAGGTCATAGTATAAATCAAGAGCCTCGTCCACACTTCCTGATTTCACGAATCCAGACATGACAATGTTGTGAGTTATCGTGTTTGGTAGGCACTCATGGGAAGACATCTCTTTGTACAGCTCAAGGAGTTCGTCTAATTTTCCTGATTTTCCATAAGCATCAAGCAAGAAGTTGTAGGTAGCAACATCTGGGATGCAACCAGTGCTCTTCATCTCTAGGAAGAGTTCCTGTGCTGTTTCAATCATATCAGCTTCAAGAAGCCCACAGATTAGCAGATTATAGCCAGGGAGTTTGGGATGGACACCAAGATCTTTTGTGAATTTCTCAAATAAAGTTTTAGCACCTGAGGGATTACCATGTTTGAAAGAATATCTGATCATTGGCACCAGGATCGATTCACCATCTTGACAAATCCCATTAACGACCAATCTCTCAGAAAATGAAACGGCATTGTCTATTCCAGCTTCAGCCAAGACAGATCCCATCAAATCCTCCCAGAAAAGAACAGCTGGTTGTTCTGCACAGTTGCGAAGAAAGTTAGCGATGATTTTGTAAGCATCTTCGACTAAACCGGCCTTGACAACACCTGGAAGAAGAGTGCAGAGGGTAACAAAATCAGGGTACACCAGTTTCTTCATCTGGTGGAAGAAACACATCGCTTCTTTGACTTGACCGTTCTTCATCAAACCATAGATAATCGTATTGTAAGTGAAAACATCAGGGACACAACCCATGTCCATCATCTTGAACAACATCTTCAAGGCTAGAACCACCTCGTCGTTTTTGCAAAGACAGTCAAAGAGAGTGTTGAATGTTACTGTATTAGGTGGACAACCTTTCATCTCCATCCCTTCAAACAATTCAATGGCTTCCTGAACTTTTCCATTTTTGCCTAAACCTGAGAGCAATGTGTTATAAGTGACAACAGTAGGCTTGAGTTTCATCTCCTTCATTCTCATAAACATCTTCCACGCCTCATCTACTCTATCAGCTTTGAAAAGCGTGTTGATCAAAGAGTTAACAACGATTACATCAGGTTCACAATTGTTCTCCACCATCTCAGAAAGCAGCTTGATGGCTTCGTCTACTTCCCCAACCTTGCTATAACACCTCATCATCATGTTATAGGTTACTGAATCAGGGGCTAGCCCTATGTTTTTCAAGCCATAGAATATTTCCTTTGCTTCTTGGACTCTTCCCGCTTTAGCTAGACTGTAGAGAGACGCATTACAGGCTACAATGTTTGGAACTATTCCTTTGGTCTTCATCTTCTCAAAAGTCTCAAGAGCACTGACGGAATCTCCAGACTTTCCATAGTAATCAATGAAAACGATGTACGTGTAGGCAGTAGGCTTAACGCCCAGAGACTCCATTCTACCAAAAAGCTCAAGTGCATCGTCCAGCCTATGAACTCTTAAGAGACCACAGATCAAAGTGTTGTATGTATGTAGGTTAGGCGAGACACCTTGCTCACTCATCACACCCAACGTATCAAACGCCTCACCAAACTTCCCGGCTTTGCACAAAGCATCTACGAGAATGGTGAAGGTTACAACGTCAGCTACATGACCATCCTTCTCCATCTCACTCCAAAACCGCCTCACTGAATCCAGATCTCTGTTGTCACTAAACCTATCCAGCAAAGTAATGTAAGTCACACGATCCGGTTTGTGTCTTCCCACTTTCATCTTTGCAAAAACCTCCTTAGCACAGTCAAGCTTCCCAGCGGTACAAAGAGCATCAATAAGAACAGTGTAGGTAACCACATCAGGTCCACATCCTTCATCATCCATCCGCTTCAGCACACCATACGCTTCGCTAATCTTCCCCGCTCTACCAAGCACCCTTATACATATCGTAAACGTGTAGACATTCGGCTTCAACCCCAGAGTCTCCATCTCTTCAAGTAAACCCATCACACCTTCAACGTCTCTTCTCTTCCCCAACCCCACCATAAGCGAAGAGTAAGTCTTCAAACTAGGCCTAAACCCATCAAAGACCATCCTCCTGTAAACCTCCATCGCCTCTGTGCAGAACCTGGACTTAAGCAAGAGATGAATCAACCCGTTGTACGAATACGCATTCAACACAAAACCAGACTCTCTCATCTTCTTAAGTGCATAAGGCGCTTGCCTCAACCCACCCTTCACGGAAAGAGACTTGAATACAGTCAAGAACGTGGTGATATCCCTCTTTATGATTCTCTTCTGCATCAGATCAAACACGTAAGCCATGTCCTCGATTCTACTACCATCGACCCTCAGAGATTCAAGCATGTAGTTGCAAGTCTCAGTGGTGTGAACTAGATAAGAATTCTCAGCTACTGATTTGAAATACAGAAACGCAGAATCAGTGTCAGGAAACGACGTTAAGACCTTGGTGGCTTCACCTGCAGATATCAATGTCTTCTTGTTTGTAATAGAAACTGAAAAATCAGAACTTTTCATGGAGACTACAACACTACACGATCTCATGGTCTTTCTCCAATGTTTCTTCCGGTGAAACACAGACCCAACATTTAAAGGTTGGAACTTTAATCTTTCTTTGATGTTACTAACTAGAAAAGCATCACTGACCGTAACATCGCCGCACAGACTCACCGAGCAGAGTAAAGCTGTCATCTTTTGAAACTAAGCCAAGAGAAGTTGAAGCCGAAACAGAGATGGGTTCATCACGTTTCAAGTGACGAAGCTGTGAAGAGTCTTCATAGATGTTCCGGTGAACCGGGAGAATCGCCGGTGAAAAGATCTTGTTGAAAGGATAAAATCTCAGTGGCTCGCTCGCTTCACTACTAGCTTCTCACTGTTTTTTCTTCCATCGTAAACTATCTAACGGCCCAATAATAGGCCCATTTTTACAGGCCTAGACCTATGATTAGCCCATTTAATTTCCTTTAATTATTATATCCTTTTCCTTTTATAAGTGTTTTGCTTTGTTTTGCTTTAAGACTAAAAGTCTAAAAGTGTTAATACTTTTTGGACTGATGGAAACATTCTAAATTATTCTTTTTAGGTGTCAAGTATAAACTAATTCAAACGTTTTAAACATTGTTTCACGTGGTTGTTAAAGTGTTGATAGATCCACTAAATTAATCCAGAAATAAGTGCAAAAGCGTAACTTTCAGATTATATGAAGAAATTTTTGATTTAATCTTGTGAGTATATTAAATTAGTAACAACAAGACGAGGGAGATGTTCGAAAAATTAATAAATAGAATATAATTCAGGTTTAAATTTCTCTCAGAAGAAGGCCAAGAATCCAAGAACAAGCCCAACGACGACACCCAAGAAGCTGGTGCGCTTAGCAGCGCCACTAGTAGGCGCAACGGCGGGACCGTCAAACGGAGAAGGAGCCGGAGAGAAAGCAGAGGTATGAGGAATGAAAACGACAAGGCGAAGCTTCTGACCCTTTTTACAGTGACCTTGCGTTCCACTGATGAAGTAGACCGGACCGGGTTGGTCTAGCTTCACCTTGGTGTTCCCATCTGATGTGTAGCTGGCTTTCGGGCTCGTGGTGTTGCATTTCTCGTAAGCTTCTCTCGTCACTTGTAGAACCGTGTCTTTACCGGGTTCGTAGCTGAAAACTGGAATTTAAAAAAAAACATGTAATTATGTCAGAATTCAGAAACAGAGTAATATCGATGATTATGTACAAAAAAAAATAAAAAGAGAAAGTGAAGTTATATACCGAGAACGTCGCCGAGTAAGAAACGAGACTTGTCAGCCCATTCGTTGAAAGAGTAAGAAGAGGAAGATGGGATCTTCCAGTCACCGGATTTTCCACCGACGGTAACCTCATTTGCATTTACGGACAAGAAGAAAATGCAGAGGATGATAGCGACCGGAAGAAGAGAAGAAGACATAGCTTACAAGTAGTTTTCTAGTGAAATGACACCTCAAAAGTATTAGTGGGAGTGTGTTGAATGAGTTGGAGATGAAGAGAGTGGGAGGATCTTGTGTGGTTTTAATAGAGCTAGAGAGACTTACTAGCCGTTGAAGTTTATGTAAAAAAATAAAATTTAAGGGAACGTTGAAATAGCCGTCGCCCGTTTGGTTAAAGGTGACGTATAACGGATAGGAAAAGAATCAAGACATGGTCCCCCTGGAAAACTGGTTAAACTAGCTGTTTCTGTTTTTACCTTTTTGTTTGCTATTAGAACTGGGCTTCTATATAAGGTTGGGCCTAGATGTTGATAAAATGAATGAAACACATATCACCTCTCAGCCCCAGAGGATAAATAAAAGTATATATTGTACTTGTACATATGAATCTATTATCATATTCTTTGCCCATAGTTATTAGTTAGGATTCCAAGGCATGACACCTGCTCTAATACGCTTATCAACAGAATCAGCTAGGTGTCCCTTAGCCTTAGTTATTAACCACGTTAAATTAAGTTGGCCATCGTTTAGTTCGCAATCGTTTCCAATAAAACATGACTTTTTTTCTTAACTTTGCAGCATAATTAAAGTCACTTACTCTCTTTACTTCTCTGTTTAGGGCATCAAGGCTTATCACTCATAAGCAATGATTAACTCATATAATCGAAAATTGCAGTCTTCAGTTTTCTATAACAACAGAGATGGAATAACTTTAGTCTACTGAAATGAGAAAGAGGTAAGAAAACGAAAAAGAAACTATAAAGAATTTTATGAAGTAAAGGAGAAAAAGGAAGAGAAGAAGAAGCACAAGGTTGCAATTATGGAGGTTTGGCCCCATAGTCAGTGTTCACCATCATTTGTTTATGATACCTTATGCTCACGCCTGTCTTAAAACCAGCCTTTAGTTATTGTTTTTCAACGCTAAACCTTTACTGTTAGTCGTTTGGCGTATAATCATTCTCGTCTCAAAAATTAAAACTTTTGGTTTTGTTTGTGTGAATGTATGTTACACGGTTCAAGTCTAGTTTCCCCATAATCTTCTGAAACCAGTTACCATTAATAGAGTATATAGTAATCGTCTATATGTATATGCGTGCATGCCATGATTATTAGTGCATTGCAAAGTGAAAACGCAGATGCATTAATGCAACACTATATACGTTTTTAAATACTAGTGTTATGTGCATGCAAAATAGCGGAACTGTAAAATGCTTATGTGATTTCGCTAAAATTAAAAACTATGAATCATCATATAATTTTTCTGGAATTGCAGATTTGTATATCATTTTGTACGTTTAGCATATATCTAGTTTCCATATTCTTTAAATTTTTGAGAAATTATCTAGGAATATACTGTGTACGTGTAAAATCATAAATTTCTGACTTGGTAATAAATGACTTTCCACTCGCACACACAACCCATAAGCATGAGATCCAACCCTATTGTAAGTGTAGTTATGTTGACATATTTCTTTTTTTTTTTTCTTTTGGTAAAATATAAATATTTATACCACTTTTGAATTCTTCGCAATGTTTTTTTTTTTTGATAAAGAATTTTTCGCAATGTTGCAAGCAACTTATAAAACAACACAACTCAATGTAGTTATGTTCATGTATTGCCGTTTATAAACAAAGACAGTTCGATATAATTAAAGAGCTCGAGTTTGCAATGAAGATAAACTCATAGGAACTGAAAATATAAGAATAATTTGGGGATTTTATTTAATAGTATGGATGCAGTGTATGTGTAATAATGTAAAAGAGCCAAAGATGTAGGATACTGTGTAAATATAATGCAAAGATAATAATGGAGGCTACGTCTAGTCTTTTCTCATAAACCACATGCCATTGCTTTCCCTTCTGTGCTTTCAGCGAATGCATATATTTTTATTTCATCCAAAGACGAAGTATTAATTACACTTTTATTAATACACCCCTCTTACTCTTTAGACGGTTAAACCCCAAACGATAATGTCCGTACGTGCATCTCTTTGGGTTGCTCGGTGGGGTCAAAAATATAATCAAGTTTGTTAACCCGACTTTGGCTAGGTGGGATCAAAAATATAATCAAGTTTGTTAACCCGACTTGAAAGATTAGGTGGATGACATGGACGCTATTTTAAATGTATATATTTTTTACCAATCGATTAGGTTTCAACCTCTACAATTAGTATAATTCACCTTTAATGTATTTTTCCAAATCGAATATTCTATAGTTTTAGAGGGTGTATGTTCTTTTACAATTAAATGACAGCAAAAAATATATATCATAAGTATTAATTAAAGGTTAATCTGATACTCTCTCCGTTTTTTTTAAATGTCGATTTGATATATTTCCCCAAAAAACTGTATAATATATAGACTAATATATTCTTATTTAATATACATTAATTAAATAAAATGATTTAAATAAAATTTTATTGGTTATTCAAAAGAGTAAAAATATATTTAATAATTACATGTAAATATAAAATGATATTTTTGAAACAAAAAAATATAAATCTAGCACATTCTTTGTGAAAAAGAAAGATTATTTGTCATTTTGAATACATATCTATATATCATGATCATTTTATAGAGCATTTAGATCACATGACCGCCATCACTCAGTCAAAGGGTATGTCAAATATGAAATACATATAAATATTAAACCTTTTATGATGTTTTGTTTAATGAAATTCCAGTGTGAAAAATATTATATATATATATATATATATATATGTGTGTGTGTGTGTGTGTGTGTGTTTATCAACATTTATATATAGTGAATTTCCTTTAAGACGCAAACTGATCAACACTGATATCAAGCTAGATCAAACAAACCTTTCATGTCAACCTACATTTTTACTGCTTAGCTTTGAGACCATATATATATATACATAGCCTAGGTACACCTCCATTTACGTTGCGACTCTTACGATACGTGTTTTATGTTCATACTATATATTGAGCTATTAATCACGTGGAAACAGCTAAGACACGTACAGGAAATTGACATGCAGACCCACCAAATTTGAATTTACATACTCCAATAAAATGGCCGAAAACATTAACTACCTTTTAAACCAAATCGGGTCCATTTAGATCTTGTTGGTTTTTGTTATTGTCCCGAGAAACTTGCCTGCCACATTTTACCATCTCTTGAGAGAAAGAAACAAATTAACACAAAATGTTTAGTTGATTTGTAAGTTTGAGTACACAAAGCAGATATACATGAGAACCTCTAATATCGACTTTATAATGGTTTTGCAACTATCTTTACGTTATTCCAACCGACTATGCAGCAGCCAGTTGTAAACATTATGTTTGATTATTTATATGGGGATTTTAAATGAGACGCGATATCATCATGGGTATGAGAAATATTAGTAGAAAAACAGATAGTGACGTTAAAAGGAGAAACTTTACATGAAGCGAAATAATAGAAATGAAGCTTCCTTTCAGACAAAATTACATTATCAAAGTAAAACATTTGCTTTTCTAAAAAAACGTAAAAGTAAAATAATTGTCAAAAGTCATCTCAACCATTTTAGAAAATCGTGTAAGAATTACACATTTTAAATTAAAATTATAGAGTTGAAAACTAGTTTTTGTTTGTTTGTTATAAAGCTGAAAATAACTTTTTTTTTTTGGACAATGCTGAAAATAAGTTATGCGCCATTTTCAATCCATTTTAATCCTGCAGCACGCTTGGTTAGTGCACGAGCTGTAATGTGATGCATCATACAACGCAAAGGATTGTTTTTAGATCAAGCCGATTAATTCGTCTGTTATCTTTGGCAATGCAAATCAAAACCTTATTTTATGAATTTGATATCCTCAAAGTGATCCTCTTCTTATATTTAGTTACAATTATTGACTTTTGGATATATTTTCAGATCTAGAAGGAATGAGTAGAGGTTATTAAAAGGATGGCATATTATGCATGCAAAGTCAATAATGTTAGAAAATGCAAGTCTGACCGGCTACTTGAGCATAATTTTCAACTAACATGAAAAATCACATTATTCTATTGATTAATGTGGTAGTATTTTATTAATCTTAAGTACTGTATAGTTCCGTTGTATTTAAATACATACACAAAAACCTTTACGTTGTCTAAACGCGCAGACACCTAAAAGACGTAATCATTGATAATTTGAAGTGATTTAAATAAACAAATGATAAGAATTTGTTCATCAAATTAAACATTCAAACAACTTAGCTGTCTAATTTAGATATTTGCAGCTAGATTCCCACCCTCTCTTTTCTAATATTGTCATTTGAGAGTTAATCATTTATATTAAACAAATGTTTTTTTCATATATTAAACAAATACTTTAAAACTCTATTTTGTCTTCTTTTTACACACTGAACAAAACTATTTTTCTAATAAATACATTGCGCAAAGCTCTTTGATTCTACCTCTCTCTATCTGACGCCATCTACGTACGTTTTGCTTTTCTTTCTGAGGCTTTGATTTTCATGGACAGTTGAGAGACAAAGAAAAAAAATATCAACTTTATGGTGTTCTCTGAGAGCACAGAGAGACAATAAATAGGGTTTGTAATGGTTAGTTGAGATGGGAGAAGAAGAAAAACCCGTAGTCCGAGGAGAGTTATGTTCTTGCAAAAGGATAGTGAGGCAAAACATGGGTTTGGTTTCCCTTGTCTCTCTTCAAACTTCCATTTCCATTAATTGTCTCTTCCTCTTCCAACAAAACTCAAGTTAAAAGAAACCGCATTTGCCCCCTTTATCTTTCTATCTTCTTGTTAATTATTCTGGTTCTGGTTTTATTTGATCGGTTAAAACCTAGAAGAGAGAGAGCGAGAGTCAAGGTTTGAGCTATTTCAAATACTAAGCAGCTTTTGAGTCGAATAAAGGTGTGGTAAAGAAGACAGAAAGATGAAATTCATGAAACTAGGGTCTAAGCCTGATACATTTCAATGTGATGGCAACTTCCACAAGTAAGTAAATTTTAATATTTTTTGTTTATGTTGTCTCTCTTATTTTTGAATAGATGGGTCAAATGGAACTTACTGTTAGTTCTCTGTTTTTGTTCTGTTTTGTTCTCTTTTCTGTTCATTTTTTTTCCTCTGCCTGGTTCTTGAATGGTTTTCCAAACTCTTCCAGTTTCTATTTTTTTACCAAAAGAAAAACAGATGAACTGACTTCCCTGATAAAGTCATTACTCTGTGGCTGAACAGTAAAGCATAATCTGGTTTTAATGTTAGAGATAAAGGATTACTTGTTACCATCATCATCAGCATCATTATGATTGCTTTCACTCATCATCTTTACGGAAAAACCTCAAATAAAAAAGTAACAGAAATGGAGGGTGTATAAAATGAATTTCAGCAGTGGTCCATCCATTGGATGATTTATCTTTGTTTTGTGGTCCTGCTTTGTGGGTGGAAATAAAAAAGGGAAAGATGATTGCGAGCTCTCTACAAATTCAGAAAGCGAAGAATCTCTCTTTTCTTCAGTTACTTATGCTTTGTTTCTGTAAATGTCCGAGACATCTCTTCCAAGTACTGACATCTGCATAATCTAAACTAGGCTAAAGAATCTTGTCTCCTTTGCTTTGTTCTGTGTGAAAAAAGTAAACCATAATTTCTTTTACCCTAAGATTCAGACTTTTATTATCCTGTGGAAACTTATACTAAAATCTATAATGTTTAGTGTGTTCCAAAAAAAAAAAATCTATAATATTTAGTAAATGACATTTGACTAATCACTCTGTAGATTTCTTGTTTAGCTGATTGTATTCTTGGTCTGGATGTTTAATCTCACCATCGATTTCTCTCCATAGGTACGCAGTTTCGGATCTAGACAGCGATGTTACTGTCAATGTCGGAGAGTTTACATTTTACCTCCACAAGGTACATTCTTTGTAATGCTTACAACATATTTATATTCTTAACTGATACAATTGTTATGTAACGTTTTCAGTTCCCGCTGCTATCAAAGAGCAATCGGATGCAGAGACTTGTTTCTCAAGCGAGTGAGGAAAAGACCGATGAGATCACTATATTAGACATCCCTGGAGGACACAAAGCGTTTGAGATATGTGCTAAGTTTTGCTACGGGATAACTGTCACGCTCAACGCATACAACGTAACCTCTGTGCGATGTGCAGCGGAGTATCTTGAAATGACTGAAGATGTTGACCGCAGTAACCTCATACACAAGATTGAGGTATTCCTCAACTCGGGCATATTCAGAAGCTGGAAAGACTCGATCATTATGCTTCAGACAACCAAGTCTCTTCTTCCATGGTCTGAAGATCTGAAGCTTGTTGGTAGATGCGTGGATTCTATTTCAGCTAAGATGTTGGTGAACCCTGAGGTGGTTTCTTGGTCTTACACACACAACAGGAAGTTATCTGGACCAGATAAGATAGTGGAGAAGAGCCAAGACAATGTGATTCCGAAAGATTGGTGGGTTGAAGATGTATGTGAACTCGAGATTGATCTGTTCAAGCGGGTCATGACCTCTGTGAAATCTAGTGGAAGGATGAGCAATGAGGTAGTTGGGGAAGCTCTTAGGTACTATGTTGCAAGGTGGTTACCTGAACCTCTGGAGTCTTCTTTGAACAAACACCTCGTCGAGACGGTTGTTTTCTTGCTGCCGAGGGTAAACAGAGCGATGAGCTACTCGACTTGCAGCTTCTTGCTGAAACTACTTAAAGTCTCGAACTTGGTTGGAGCTGATGAGATGGTAAAAGAAGATTTGGTAGAAAACGTGAGCCTCAAGCTACACGAGGCCTCTGTTAAAGATCTATTATTACATGAAGTCGAGTTGGTTTATAGGATTGTCGATAAGTTCATGGCGTACGAGAACCGTTCCTCGGACGATGATCGTTACAAGGAGGTTGTTTTAGGAAACGGGAGTTTGTTGAGCGTAGGAAGATTGATAGATGCGTATCTCGCAAGTAACCGTGATCTTACACTGTCTAGGTTTATTGAGTTGTCTGAACTGATCCCGGAATCAGCTAGACCAGTGCACGATGGTCTCTATAAAGCCATTGACAGTTTCTTGAAGGTGTGTATACATAAGCATTTTCGGACATTCTTGTTCTAACACAGAGAGAGTTTTGTAGTTTTGAAAAAATAGGGTTTTGTAGGAACATCCGGAGCTAACGAAACCGGAGAAGAAGAGACTTTGCGGGTTAATGAATGTGAGGAAGCTGACGAGCGAAGCATCAGCACACGCAGCACGCAACGAGAGGCTTCCGTTAAGAGTGGTGGTGCAAGTTCTCTACTTTGAGCAGCTTCGAGCTAATCACAGCCCTGTCGGTTCTGTTGCAGCTTCCTCGCACTCGCCGCTGGTGAAGAAGACGGAGGAGAGCACAGTCATTGTCGAAGTGGGGCTAAGCAAGAAAAGCAGAGGAAGTAAGAGCACGAGGAGTGGTGGTGGTGGAGGGGCACAGCTGCTGCCGTCGAGGTCAAGGAGGATATTTGAGAAGATATGGCCAGGGAAAGGTGAAAGTAGTAACAAGAGCTCCGAGGTATCATCTGGTAGCTCGCAGAGTCCGCCGGCGAAGTCTTTGAGCACGTCGTACCGGAGCAGGAGACATTCAATATCGTAAAGGGTCTATTATTTGTTTGACTCGAAACGGCACAATGTTTTCGGTCAGACAACACCACGTAGTTGTTTTGTTTGAAAGGGAAACGTCACGATGTTTGTTTTGTTTCAATAGATTGCAAAATAGGAACAACCTTCCTAGAGCTAGATTATTATAATTTTCAAAATCATCAAAACTGATAACTAGTACTTCTACCTAATGGTATCTAAGAATATAATGATGTGTATAAAATTTTTTTTTGAAAAAAAATAATCTTAATGGTCCAAATTAAGGTTTGAAGTTTGCCCACTCTCATTATGGAGCGTCAACGCCACGTGCCTCAATAGCTGTGAATACTAGTCTATTGGTTTTCTTTGATAATGGGAAATTTTAATTTTTGTCAAAATAGCCAGCGCGTACCTGCAAAACGATGACGTATCAACAAAAGTCGAGAGCCCGTTGAATTGAATACTCGTGAGTTTCGAATTTCCACATCTAGAGCTTCTCTGAGAGAAAGTACGTAGCTAGCTCTCTAGAACCAATCGAGGCCAATATCAATGATCCGATCCATCTATGCTCGTGTTTGAGGTCCCTGGCTGGCTCCTCCTATAAAGAGCTCACCGCCTCCAATGTACGAGCTTCTCCCCTTTGTTTTGTGATGATGATCCTGATGTGCCCCAGATCGAGCTGATCGAGCTGAATAATCTAGTGAGCTGGACTGACACTATCCTGGACGAGCTGAGCAGGACTGACACTCACTTGGACAAGCTGAGCAAGTTGGTTCAATCTTCTGAGTTGGTTCGACCACCCGACCACCCGACCACCCGAGAACCAAAACAGACACACATTCACTGTTTGAAGCATATCTTCTAAACCATGATGTTTCTTCGCGTGAAACTTCTTGGATAATGTTCTCAACTTAATTATTAAACTACCCGAAGAAGAATCAGATAAAAAGAAGTTCAGATGTGGGAGTTATGCAATTTACAAATCAGGTGATCTTCAGTTCTCGCGAATTCGGGATGTGTGGATCGTCCCGCGTGTGTCCTTGTCCTTCCCAGCATGGACCTGCACGACCAGAATGAACCTGGACATCAGCTGAAGAGTCCATTTTGTCCAGATCTGGAAATCAAGAGTCTTTGACTCTCTTTAATATTTTCTAGTCTTTGTTTTCATTTTCTAGGTGTGATTTTCCACAAAAACTATTAAGTCTCTCTTTGACTCATTGTAGTATAAATATGTAATCACAACCCACAAAATAATAAGATTGTTTTCCCTTTTTTATGAGTTTTTCTCTCTGTTCTTTGTCAAGAACACTTCATTTCGTTTCTTGGTGTGGTTAGCTCCAAGTTACACACTCTTTCTCGTTGGACCGGTGCGTCACATCCGGCAACAGATCGAGATCGTCTCCTCAACGGACCTGTGAGTCATATCAGGCGTTGATCAGACACCTTGGCAGTATCATTGGGCCTTCCGCATCCCATTGTGTCGTCATTCAAACCATCAGTTCTCCTTTCGGAGTTCATATCCCCCTTACCGGTCGAGTAGCGTTTCCTAGGGTTCATCAAGTGGTATCAGAGCCACTCTTCCGGTAACTCTATTTCAATCCATTCTTCTCATCTTTCCATTTCTTCTAAACACTTCTTCTTCTTTCTATCTTGAATCCGGGCCCCTCATTACCATCCTTATATTAAAAAAAAAAAAAAGAAAAGATCTATAAAAAAAAGTATATAAAAAAAAAAGATTCAAAAAGAGATTGATTTGTGGATTGGTGGTGGAAGAGTAAGCCTGCTGGCTGAGGAGAAATCCAGCCTTTGAGGTGGTTAAGGCGGATTCCAAAACAAGAAATCTCTTATCTTTCTCTCTTACACCAAAAACCCTTTTGTTTTGCTTGGATCTACCCATTGGGATTCCTTGATCTGTTCTCTTAGAACTTTGAGAAGAAACTCTTGTGTGATACCATAAAAATCTGAGTGAAACACGTGTGTGGGTGAGGATCAAACACTTGAGAGAGTGAGGATTTTTATCTACTAACTTTTGTGTTGAGATTTTCAGGTTATGATGTTTGGTCTTCAAAAGAAAAGTAGCAAGGAGAAGCCCCCACGACATTCTATCTCTCAAACTCCATTTAAATATCCTTTGAATAATTTTGATGAGTTTGCTAGTGTGCAGGAAAAGCCAAACCAAAGATGTAGAGAGCAGTCTAGACCATCTAGAGATGTGGCTGATCCAAAGAGGCAACCTTTTCAGTTTAATGTCCAAGAATTTTGTGATAACTTTGTAAAGGGAGTGGACAAAGCTCTCAAGGACGTCCACAAGATCCACAAGAAGAGCACATCCACACGTTCCTCAGTAGCTGAGCCATCCTTTTTCATCAGCAAGGAAAACCAAGGTGAATCTGAAAACCATTTTGAAGAACTTAAAGATTTTTCAGATTCTTTACCCATTTTTGATGAATCTGATGAAGAGGCAATTGAAAGCTTGTTGATTTGTGAAAAAGATAATGATCTTCCTTCTCTTGAAACTGAGTTTACGAATGATAATGAACAGACTATTGCTGAACTAACCTTTTTGCAACCGGAGCATCCGAGTAGTCTTGTTTTGTCTCAACAGGTTTTTGAAGAAGAGCCACTGAACTATCCACATCAAGGGCCACGTAATGACACTGGGATATCTTTGGATGATTGTCCAGATCCTATCTTTGATGAGGAGGACGAGCCTGGTCCAGTCTTTGATGAAGAAGCAACAAGCATCTCATCCATCGCTATGGAAAGTCATCTATGCTTTGATCCTGGCACATCTCCTGCCCCTTTGTCTCCTGATCTTCAAGAGCACTGTGAGAAAATTTCTTTGCCTAATTCTCTGCCTGATATGTTTGTGAAGGTCAGTTCTCATGATGTAATTTGTTTTGGTCTTGACGAAATGAAAGAGTTTTGTGTTTCAAAATCTGTTTTTGAAAACATGATTAATTCTTTTAAAATGTTTAAACCTGAGAAACTTCTTGATCAAAAATGTTTTCAAAAAGGCAATGGCATCAATTCTGGATTTATTTTGAGTTTTGATCAGTTCTTGAAATGCAGCAAAAAATTTGATCATCTAGAAAACTCATTAGATCTTGATTTGCAACAAACTGATTCTTGTGCTACAAAACCGTTTGATTCATTTGTTTTCAAAGGCATTGGCTTTGATCTGAGTTCTTCTAGACATGCAGTGATCACTGATGATTTGTTTCCATCCTCTTGTGCCTTGGACGAAATTATGATTCAGAAATTGCTGGAACATAAATCACTTGAAACTGAAATCGATTTTTGTGATTCTATTTTGAAACATGTCCATTCTTTCTCTGAAACTGATCTTGAACTTTGGTGTTCTGATTTTGATCATGATAGGAACGTTTTGAAAGTGTTCTATTGTATTTCATGCCTTGAAAACATTCTGATTTACAACACTTTCTTTGATAGGCTTCATGATGATCTAAAACTTGTGCTACTTGTTCTAGGGAAAGAGATCTTGATTTCTGATTTGAACAAGTACTTGTCTTGCACATATGATCCTGGTCTTTTAGTTTCTGTTTTGAGTATCCAGGAAAGACAGGTTCATCCTCTGAGGAATGAAAGAATCGACCTTGAACAACAACCTGAGATTTGGAGCTGCATTGTTGTCCAACCTGGATATCTTGGAGATTCCAGCGACAAAGGTTCAGTCCAAGGAGATTATCTCGACATTCAGAAGGAATTTTATCATGAATCCAATTTTCCTGGAAGGCCACCTCACCAAGGATTCACTGAGGCCTGGAATCACATGAAAATATTTGCGGATGAAGGAGTTATGAATTTTCCAAACCGGAGGTTCTCCAGTCAACCTATCCGCGAGTACCAGATTTTCCAAGGAGATTTAGGCCCAGGAAAGAAGCGGCCTGAGCCGAAACCGATCATAGGATTCCAGATGGATCTCTCAGATTTCCAGAAAGACCAATATCAGGAGAAATGGCCACGAAATTATGAAGTTATGATCTATTTTTCAAAACCGGTCAAACCAGTTCTACGCTTGCCTCAATTGGAAGCTAACCGATTTAGTCAGCTTCAAACCCGACATTGGCGACCTGGAGATCAATCTATACATTCAGGAAGTTTCTCTCCAAATTTCTCCTTCATTGAATTTTACATGTTTTTAAAATTCTTTTTGTCTGACTCATTTTCTTTTGATTCAGTTAAAATGGATTTGAGGACAAATCCTTTTGAAGTGGGAGAGTATGATGTGCCCCAGATCGAGCTGATCGAGCTGAATAATCTAGTGAGCTGGACTGACACTATCCTGGACGAGCTGAGCAGGACTGACACTCACTTGGACAAGCTGAGCAAGTTGGTTCAATCTTCTGAGTTGGTTCGACCACCCGACCACCCGACCACCCGAGAACCAAAACAGACACACATTCACTGTTTGAAGCATATCTTCTAAACCATGATGTTTCTTCGCGTGAAACTTCTTGGATAATGTTCTCAACTTAATTATTAAACTACCCGAAGAAGAATCAGATAAAAAGAAGTTCAGATGTGGGAGTTATGCAATTTACAAATCAGGTGATCTTCAGTTCTCGCGAATTCGGGATGTGTGGATCGTCCCGCGTGTGTCCTTGTCCTTCCCAGCATGGACCTGCACGACCAGAATGAACCTGGACATCAGCTGAAGAGTCCATTTTGTCCAGATCTGGAAATCAAGAGTCTTTGACTCTCTTTAATATTTTCTAGTCTTTGTTTTCATTTTCTAGGTGTGATTTTCCACAAAAACTATTAAGTCTCTCTTTGACTCATTGTAGTATAAATATGTAATCACAACCCACAAAATAATAAGATTGTTTTCCCTTTTTTATGAGTTTTTCTCTCTGTTCTTTGTCAAGAACACTTCATTTCGTTTCTTGGTGTGGTTAGCTCCAAGTTACACACTCTTTCTCGTTGGACCGGTGCGTCACATCCGGCAACAGATCGAGATCGTCTCCTCAACGGACCTGTGAGTCATATCAGGCGTTGATCAGACACCTTGGCAGTATCATTGGGCCTTCCGCATCCCATTGTGTCGCCATTCAAACCATCAGTTCTCCTTTCGGAGTTCATATCCCCCTTACCGGTCGAGTAGCGTTTCCTAGGGTTCATCAAGCTTGACCAATCTTCCTAAAATTCGACAACCTTGACCAGTCTTCCTCAAAATCACCATCCTTGACCAGTCTTCATCAGATTCCACACCTTTGACTCATTTATCATGTTCTAGTCAAAGATTTCTTTTTCTATGCATTGTTTTTACACAAATATATTTATTATCTTTTATCCTTTCATCTCTTTGTAATCCTATAAATAGGAACTGAATTCATTCAATAAAATCAGTCTAAGTTTGAGTTATATTTGTGTTTCTTTTCTCTGAGTGAGAGAGATAGTTCTTTAGCTAGTTCATCGGTTTGAACCGGCTTGTTGATTTGGTGGTCAGCCAATCATCTTTGTGTGTTAATTGGTGGTTAGCCAACGCACTGCATCCGTTCTTTGGTGGTTAGCCTTAGATCGTGGGTATATCAAGAGTCATTCCGCACCTCTTGACGATCCATTCAATCCATCCCAGTTCCAGAAGTGCCTTTGCCTTCTCGGTTCATATCCAACACCCGGCTAAAGTGATCCTTCCCGATTTAGGGTGCATCAGATCCTTACTTATATTATACAAAGACACTGCTACTCCTCGCCAGCCACACAGATCCTGATGATGATTCAGATTCTGAGCTGAAGCTTCCAACAGCTCAACAATAAAGAATTTCTACCGGTCAGCAACACTCAAATGAGATCCCTGCAATGACCTTTTCTTTGCTCTCTTCTTAATTACGAGTAACAAGTTTGTAACTGTCTTCTTATAGTTTTTTTAATTCATTTTCTGTGAGAACAATCCATTTGTAATTCTGAAAAGGCCTTAATTAGTGTAGAATTTTAAAGGAGCTTGATCTGATACAGATACATTGCAATTATACTACCTCGGATAGTAATTTTAAGTGGTAAAAAAAAAAAAAAAAAAATTAAGTGGTATGTATGCCATGTACAAAGCAGAGACAGTGGCAACTTAGTGTAACTAAAAGCAAACTTCACACAGACAAACACTAAAGAACTCTTCATCATACAAGCTGTTGTAACATCAAAGCTAGACACTTTCTCTTATACAAGATCATCTAGGTGAAACTGGACCAAAGTCTTCCGAACATGTAAAGGAAGTAGATTCAGGGTGGTTGCACCATTCTAGTCCAGCTCGAGAAGATTCAGGAACACGCTGAGCAAGCAGGCGGGCTGCGTCTCTCCACCAAGAAACCTCCGTTTCTCTCTCCTGTAGTCTCCGCTCAACGCGACTCAGAGCAGTCTCAAGCTTCAGTAACTCTTCTTGTTGCCTTGCCTCTAGTAGTTCGTGCAGCTTCTTCTCAAGTTCGTAAGGACATACTCCATATCTTTCATCTGTCACCATCTCTGGTACTTGATTCTCGTTGTCCTACAAACACCCAAAAAAAGTAAGAGTTTGAGTTGTTACATCAAGAGCCTGTTCATAGCCAATATATAAAAAAAAAGATAACAAGGTGGTTTGTTTGTGATACTTTAAGTTTGTGTTGTCTTTGAATCTGGTCCTTTGTATGACTATCCTCTGGTTTTGAGACCTCACATTCAGAGTTCTCCTCTTGAAGAACACTTGTTGACGACCCTTCGAAAATGGATGATGCCAAATTCGAAATGACTTGAGGAGAAAACTGGTTACCACCACCCCTTGCCTCTTTTGCATATGCATCATCATTCTTCTGCAACTCCTCTTTTGCGTTTAGAAGAAGCAACTCCATTTGCATTCTCAGGTTTGCCATTTTGTCTAGCTCAGTTTTACTTGCAACAACAAGATACAGCAAGAATGAGCCTATCCCCATTTCCAAAGGTGCTTCCCTGCTTTGTGATTCTGCACAATGATAAATAAATAAATAAAACTTCATAAACTATGATGTAGCCAAGTATATGTGTATAAACAAAACCCACAAAAAAATCAAATGCTTCAAGAAACACCCTTTTAAGTTCTAAAGACAATCCTGTAGGCTCAATGTTCTTGTTAATACAAAATCACATTAGGCCATTCCAAACGGGGGGAACTAAAATAATAAAAACTTCTCACCAAATCTATTAGTTTCTGGCTCTCTATCCAACAGCCTACTATCGTTGATGCGTTTCGTTGAACACCGTGCCAGATGGTGCCCTCCCTTATCTGCTTCATCTTGCACCTCCCCTGCCTGTCTCTTCCCCTTGGAGCTTCTGAGGCCAGAAAGCAACCGAGACACGACCCTCCTAGGCGTGTAACACTGGACGACTATGCAACCATCTCCCCTTCTCCGCCGCGAGTGTACTCCATCATGGCCTTCCATTGAAACAAATCATGGGTTTTGAGGTTTGAGATAGGAGAGGGGATTTAAAAAGGAGGAAGGTTTGGTGGCTGGAGGGACCAAGGTTGGGTTGACATTGATAATGGTGGGAACAGAGAGCGATGAACAGATGGGGAAAGGAAATAAATGAGAATCACGAGAGTTGCAGAGCAGAGAGAAAAATAAGGAGGGAAAACTTTGATTATTTGAATGTTTGTTAGGAATCTTCTCCAATCATTGGTAATGTTTTTTTCTTTTGAAAATTTAAAACATTTCAAAGAATTCGAAAAGAACAACATACTTCTATAGATATCAATGCGTTATAGAAAACGAGTTATTGCTGTTTTACAGAAGGGAAAAAGTATGCCAATATCATAGTTTGTATTTAAGCAGACCAAATTTTCACAATTTTTTTTTTTGAAATCGAGTTCAAATTAATCAACGTTCGTCTGACCATTTAGAAACTAGTAAGATCAAAATTTTCTTGAATGTTTATGATTTTCCATGTTATATACATTTATGTTTCCATATTTTTTCTCCTAATTAAAAGATAACATTTTTAAAAGGATAAAAAGATAAGCCATTCATTTTTTTCTAAGGATGAGAAACCAAAACAAAAGCATCCAATGAAACTAGCTTCATGTTCTAGACTGCTCCATCAACCTCCCTGATATAGCAGCCGCAAGAGCAGCTGTAAACTTTGAATCTTTGGTTAACGAAGACGCCATTTGCTGAACCAGAACATCTTGCATCGTTCCCTGACCACTATGAACCAGATCCAAAGTTACAGTGCTTGATCCAACTTGGCTTGTAACATCCCCTTCACAACCGTTTGGACCTAAGTGGTTATGCGTCCCTTCATATGTAGCTACCAGTACAGATGGATCCTCTGCGCTGCGTTGCACCTAAACAACAACAACACAACCCACATAACATCATTAGACAACTGAAGAAGCAGAGATAAACATTTACAAATTATGAAAATCAATTCAATACCTTCTTTTTTACTGGACAAGATGGCGCAAATGAGCATCTAAAGTAAGCTCTAGGCGAGGGGTTATCTCGTGTAACCTTTTGTCCGTATTTCCTCCATTGATACCCATCTTTTACTGTCTGAAAAGTAATACAACACTCTGTTTTAACTCTTATGCCTCCATCACAAACATAAACAACAATATCAATATTGAAAACTCAGACAAAACACTTACCAAGCTTGTGTCGGAAGAATCAGAAGGCACGTAGACTGTTGAAACATTTGCTTTGTTGAAGCTATCAGTGACTGGTCTTTTACAAGAAAGAAGCTGACGATGATCTTCGTTGCTGGAGCTCTTCTCATTTTTTCCACCACTGAGTCCATTGCCAAAGCCTAATAACTCATACGAATCTTGTTTTCTTTTCTTTGTGGGTTGTTCAGTCTGATCTGTCTCAGGGCTTTGTCGACTCTGAAGCTTCTCCAAATGATGCTGTAGTGCGTAGTAGTTCTCGCAGACTGTTGCTAACATCTCATTTAGTTTCTTGTTCTCTGAGTTGACTCTGTTTAGCTCCTCTCTTAACTCACTTGCGCTCTGTTTCTTCCTTTCCAAATCATCAGAAGTCGAGACCTTGACCTCCTCCTTCTGAAAAATATGAAAACGTGATTAGTTACAACAGTCCCAGGAGGCAACATGAATAAATGTTACTAAGGATATAATAGATCATGCGAACTCACCGGAAGTTTCGCCGGGAAATTACGATCGAAAGGGTTGGTGTTGAGGTCGAGAAGGGAAGAACAGTCCATTAAAAATGTTTTATTAATGTTTTTAAAGACACAAACCAAGTCTGGATTTGCTTTCTTTGGTCGCAAGTTGGTTGTCCGAGTGAATGAGTAATGGTTTCTTTATATATACAAAACTAGAAAGAGTGTCTATGTGCGTAAGATTAAAAAATAAATTAAATAAAAGAGTTTTTCTTTGGAAAGTCGTTGGCAAAGTGATGATAAATCTAGAAAGCTGTCTTCGATAAAGTCTGAAGACATTAAAGACTTTGGTGATGTGGTTACAGTGATTGGCTAGATCAATGAGTTTTGTATAAAAAACAAACAAGTAAAGAAGAATCAACAATAGCTGCGGCAGTGTCCCATGCGTCCGATAGAAAGTTTTGGACGTCATTCATAAATTTCAATATGGTCGGATCCGTGTTTCCTTTTAATTATTCTTTTCCGTTTGGTGAAATTATAATAGTATTGATCGATGTAGTGACCATAACAATTACGAACTTTCCCTTGACTTGCTTGACCTATTGACTCTTGAATCAGAGGTCGGCAATTCATTTTCTATTAATATAAATCGTTTATTAATATAAATAATTAAAGGAAAAACTTGGTAAGCTGTATTTATATTGCAGTTGTTTGTCCTAGTTGAGATTATAATTTTATAATTAAAAGGTAGCGTTTAATAAATAGAGACAATGCTTACAAATTATAGATATATTTATGATTTATTAATGCTTACTTTTGAACCCCTCTCTCTTAATTCATTCCTTTTTAGAGAAAGACATTTGTTTATCGATGGGAAGGTGTATGATGAGTTTCAACCAGAAAATCTTGATTAAAATATAAAAATATATAAAAACAAATAAATTATAAATATATAGTCGACAAAATTTTAAAATTTGGTGGAGGAGAATACAAAAACGTGGAAATTTGGTTGGAGAAAAGGACAAAGAGAAAGGACCCACACGGGGAAAGGGTAACAAATCTTGACCGGACTCGACCGCGACTTCCAACTTGAGCGAGGCTTTATGGTGTGAACAAGTTGCCACCTTGGGCGGCTCCGACACCGACCTGTTTTTTTTTCTTGTCTTCTTTTCCTCAAAGTGAATAACTTAGTGTCATCTTAATTCAATTATTCCATTTCTTTCAACACACAGTGATACAAAAAAAAGAAAAACTAACCACTATTCAGTGCAGATTCTGAAAGATTTGGTTGTTCCATAAAATGATTACACACTTTTAAATAAGCATGAGTTTTTATTTATTTACAAAGATAGAATCATACAAATTTTATATATATCTTTTCATAATAGATATTTATTCTTTCTATTATCAATCCGTCTTGGATTATTTATTCAAAATAGAAACAAATTTTATATATATCTTTTTGAATGATGAGTTTTAGATTCAAAAATTCATACATCATCTATGATGAATTTTAAACAATGTTAAATTAATTTTTATTCGTCCCAACAAAAATAGAATAAGTTTGTTTTTTTATTTTTCATTTGATCTTATAACTTTTTCATATTGAATCGGTCAAGTAACAACCAAAGATATTGGTCAGGGTTAACGATCCATTTATGATAATTCTGTTGATGAAGAAAATAGTTCGGGTTCAAGGAAAAGTCCATTAAGTTAGTCTTACATGGATGGAAAAAGGTCAGTTACTTGAGTTTATTGGTCTTAGGTGGAGTAATGAGACATAATACAAAGATCATTCTAAGTCATCCGCTAACACCTCCTCTTCTGGATATTATACATGCGACGTCAGCGTGATGGCGTCACTTATCTGCGTCTATAAGTATTCATGCAATAACCTTTACGGTTACTTCTTTTGTATATATGTCTTCATATCTGACTATTCAGAAGTCATCAGATATTGTTTTCTTTCTTCAAATTTGATTTGAACTCGTACTTATCTGCAATAACTTTATCTGACCAGTTGTGCACCTAGGAGAGTATATTGCACAAATGCTCAAAACAATTATAGAATTGTTGGGAAAAAAGAGATCAATATGACCACTAGAAAAGATGCTAACAAGAATTGATTGACTCGAAAGTTTTCACAGCGTAACGAACCATCATATATGAATATAGTCTGCATAGAAATATATTACATACTATCTTTAAGAAAGACTTGAGTTGATGAAGAGTCAATCTAACTAAAAGTTAAACATAGTAACTAAAAGTCAATCTAACTAAAAGTTAAACGTGTCTGTTCTGAATGGTGGTGATGCGTTCATGATTCACCAGCCTCGGACGCAAGTATCCCCTACGTCATCCTATGTGCATCACGCATGCACACGCCTTGTCCTTAGTCTTCTTTGTTACTTTTCTTTATCAAACTTTTAAATGACTTGGAGTGGAATTGTTGAAAAGTCAAGTTTTTAAGTTGTGGTTTCTCTGGTGTCAAATCCAAAGTTCGAACCCGTCTAAAACATCATAACATTATACTTTTCCCTCCGTTTTAAGGGAAAACACTCAAGTGGTGCAAGGAGACAATCAAATTGTAATAAGTTACAATCTTGTGACAGAGGTTACCAAACTCGAGAACCAGACCGAACATATGACAAACCTAAACAACTTTTCCTTTGATGCTAGTTTCTCAAACCAAACCAAATCAGATAAATCTCAAACTGAAAACTAGATATACCTCAAAGGCTCAAACTAGAGCCAAATGAGTATTTCCATACCTACCTCTTTTATATTTTCAAAAGTCACATTATAGATATAGTTATGTAACATGACCACCAAAGTAAATAAAAGTGAAGAAACCAGTCATACATACCTTCAGTCTCTTCCTTAGAGAGACCCCTTCATCGTTCTTGCTCCGCCCTGAAGCTTTGCGAGCAGAGATTAGAGCCTTCTTCAGTCAGGTGGTCTTTTAATTTGCAGTTTTGTATTTGTAAAACTACTCTCTTCTTCCACGGGATGTGTCTTGCCCACTATCACAAGACAATGCAACGGTGCTCCAAAATTAACACTCTCTAGTTCCACACACACTGTGTCTTCACCATAAGCACAATCTCCAGCAGCTGCTTTACCGCTGTATAAACAGTCATATACCTGGGTGGCTCATCATACTGTTTCTTCATTCCTCAGCAAAGAGACTCAAAACTGGGCTATTTCGCTCGGATATCTAGCAAACAGAGAGTGTGCAGTGCAGTCCAAAAGCAAGAATCTTCTTGATCTTCTCGTAGAAACTATCGGGTCTCCAAGTCTCGGTAAAGCTGCAGACCACAGATACCAAGAGCATTCATGACAGATGTGTTGTGCACTACCTCTACATTAATCATGATTAAAAGTGATTAATCCTTAATCATTGTCATTAAGGGCCACAAAAAATACTGTGATATCGTTACACTCTTTTCTATAACCAAAAGAAAGTGTAGATGTTGTTTGAATGAATAGAGTTACTACAATACATATGTTACGCAGAGCAAGATAGCTGAGGAAGACGGTTCCTCTGTCGGACAAGCTCGTGCATGTCTTGCACTATCTTGAACACCGCTTCTGGTCTAGCCAGCCTCAACGCATTCTGTGACATTATCTCCAACTGTCTCGACCGCGGTTCAAACCATTCCGCTACAATCTTTGATATCTCTATTGGTGATTTTGAGAATTCCCCACATCCGTTCTCCACCACGTATGGCACATTCCCTACCTCCTGCACTCACATTCACAACCACAAAGTTCAAAAAACCTGTAGTCAATATGAAATGGGGATGTTTTTAAAAGTTGAACTTACTTGACCAGCGATGAAACCATTTAAGATTATCGGTAGCCCTCTTATCATAGCTTCAGCTATAGTGCCTGGACCAGCCTGCACAAGCCAAAGCGACTAAAGTTACTTGTTGTTTTGAGTACACGATAGACTAGGAATGTTCAATCAAAGTCTCAGTTTTAAGAAACTTTTGTACACAATGTAGAAATTAAAACAACTATCAAAACTATGGTTCTGTCTGGTTTACCTTTGTTATGATGCAGTCACAGGCACCCATGCATTCCTCCATCTTTGTTATAAACCCCTTCACCTGTGACATAGAAGAAAACCCGTTTCAGTGACTTGCATTGAATGCCTAAAGAATGTTGATTTGGTTTTAAGGGCTAACCTGGACTGGTATTTTCCAATCTAAGGAGCTTAATCTGGTTTGCAGTTTCTTGTTCCGTCCACATATTATAAGAACCTGACCAACTGCTTCACCAAGATTCTCGTTATACAGAGCATCTCCAAGAGCTTTTGCTGTTGCCTCTATAGGACCCATTCCTTCTCCTCCTCCCATTAACAAAACAGCTGGGAGATTCTCATCCATCCCTAGTTCCCTTCTTAACTCAACCTGTAATTTATGGAATCAATACCATTGAACTTGGATATGTTTGAAACAGCCAAAAGAAAGAAAACTTTCTAAAAAACCAACCTTTGGGCGAACTGGTTTCACAAAGGAAGGTCGAACAGGAAGGCCGTAAACTTTGATCTGTGATGTTTTAAGGCCGGCCTTTTGTGCCCTTTTCACCACTTCTGTTGACGGGCAATAACATCTTGTCACAAGCTTATGAAACCTAAACATCAAAGACAAGGATCATGTATCTTTAGAAGCTCTACAGCATGAACGATTTGGTTAGTAAAACTAACCATGTGGGATGGCAAGTGCTCAAGTCTGTGATAACAGTGGTGAAGACGATTTTATCAAGCAGTCCCTTTGATCTAAGGACACGGAGTGGGACATGTTGCATCAACGGATGAACACTGATAATAATGTCTGGCTGATATTTCATCAACCCTTGTGCAATTTCCCTGTATGTTTTAAGACAACGGTACATGTGAAATTACGTTTTGAGAGTGACAGAACATTATGTAACTGAAGGAGTAATCAAAGCATAGACTTTAAAGCCTCACCTGGCAATAAAAGTCGAAGTGGCTGCAAAATTTGACTGGTGAATAACGCGTGGAGCCGTACCGTAGTAAGTCATTTTCCAAAGAGTCCCATGTTTCACCAGGAAATTATAGCTTCTGGGAAGCTGGTTGAATGGCCAGGGTGTGTGATCCGTCCACAAATCCGTAATAAAAACCTGCGCAAACACTCTTAATGTACTGAACTATATCAACAACAAATCCATTACATAACGTTACTCAAACTATTCCAAAGACACAAATCTAATTCAAAGACAGTTTCACTCTCTTCAGCTGAGACATTCTAAAAGCAACCAAGTGAATGTAACGCAATGTCAAATTCAACTTCTTACACGATTCAAACATAAAGACATCTTCTTTACACGACCCAAGCATCTTATTACAAGATAAAGACGAACCTGGTAGTCATCCCCAAACTCATGATTGAAAGCAGCTTTAATGGCTTCAGCAGAAGCTCTGTGACCACCACCAGTATCACTCATCAAAATCAAAACTTTCTTGGGCCCATCACCTTCCACACCGTTCAACGGCAAACCCTCCTCCACACCCAGAACCCCATCGGTCTCATTCACCCTAACCCCATTCTCGTCGCTCGAAACTCCAACGGAGGCGAAGCTCTCCGGGACCACTTTACCGCAGTGAAACCTAATAAAGCTGTTGAATTCGCTGATAAACCTACGGAGACTCGAGCCTGCGCTGCTTTTAGCGTTCAAGCTCAGGGAAGCTAGAGCCTTCCGGGTTGTTCTCCGGGCGGGTAAGGTTCGGGAGGAACCGTTGAAGAACAGGGCGTTGGAGGTCGAGAGAGGATACCCATCTGGGTTGGAAGAAGGAGACCGGTTTATGGAGGATAAACCGGTGAGACGTGTGAAGAAACCAGAGGCGGAGGAGGATGCTGATTCATGGGTTGTTGCCGTTGAAGGGTTTTGCATAGTTGAGAGACTCGATTAATGGCGTGGCGTGAAATGATGAAGCTTAGGGAGAGATTGGAGCGATAAGAAAGATAGGATTTTTGGAGCGGAGTTGGATTTTGATTTAAGAGGATGATGAAGAAGATGGAGAGTGTTTTGTTGTTTTTAATACAATTGAGTTTGACTGGTTTAGCTAAACCGAAGCTTATCCGAATATTCTATTTGCAATATCTAACAGAATTTCAAGTGACCAATCAACTAATTTTATGCCAAATGTAAATATCGTGATCGTGTCACATTAAATACTTTTTCGAAAATAAATATTCTTCACCATAAATTAAAAGCATTTAAATGGACGGTCGCCGTAATGGACAAAGATCTAACCAAAAAATGTAGTGCATTTGTAAAGACATTTAGAAATAGAAAGGAGAAAAAGTGGGCGGAGTTCGTTAGTGTCCGATCAAAGAACTAAGGAAAGGCACCCATCGTGTGTGAAAACTTAAAAAGGTAGGCGACGCATGCCTTTCACATGCTAATTATTTCATCAAACCAAATTAAACCGAGTTAATCATACTTATCCGGATTTAACCGAATTAACTGAATTTATTCGGAAACGACATCGTTTAAAGTTTCTTCTTCGCCTGATTGTTAAAACTAAACCTAATTTAATTTCGCAGCGTCTTCTCTGCTCTCTACTCAATTCCTCTGCTCCTTGCGGAAACACCCACTAATCGTTTCTTCATTTCCGCGTGAGCTAACTGGTACGATTTAGTATTGAAATTGTACGTTTGATCTTAGTTTCTTAAGCGCTTTGCTTGTGGATAGTGTTACTCTTCTCGATTTTTTTCTTCTTCTTCTTCACCGCTAATTGTAAATTATGTCAATGCTGATAAGTTTTGAACTTTGACGAGAATATGTTTACTCTTATGATAGAGCTAAGAACTAACACCATCCACTCTTGTCGTTACCCTTTTTGACTCCATATTTGATTGCTATAAGTATTGTTTTGTGACACAAAAGACACAAATGTTCACTCATATAGCTTTCTGATCATTAACTCTTGTGTTCTGTAATTGTCTTCTGTTTGGTGATGGTCGTATCTGTCCAATCATCAAGTCGTGGACTTTCTGATGTCTGTTGTTGTTCCCTTTTTTTGACTTCCTACTTGATTGCTGTAAGTTTTGCTTTGGGACACAAAAGTTGCGATTTTTTATTTGATGGGTTATGTACATGTTCACTCATATACTCTTCTGTTTGGTTATGTTCTGTTTTATCATCAATTCTTAAACTTTCTGGTGTCTGTTAGGACTTCTGTCTGTTCCCATGTTAGTGTGGTCTTCATGGTGTTTGCTAACTGTTCTTTTTTGCTGTTTCTAAACTCAGGAGCTTGAAAGTTGAGCTCTCGTGAAACAGTAAAAAAACAGAGAGAGAGAGATGAAGATTGCTATTGAAGGATGTATGCATGGAGACCTTGACAATGTTTACAAAACCATTCAACATCACGAACAGATTCACAACACTAAAGTCGATCTCCTCCTCTGCTGCGGCGATTTCCAGGTAAACTCTATGAATATTTATTATCTGTTTCCCAGGGAAGTAATCTTTATTGTATTCTCTGCTTTATTAGTGTGAAAAAAACTGTGTCTAGGCTGTGAGAAATGAGAAAGACATGGATAGCCTTAGCGTACCTATAAAATACAGAGAGATGAAGTCCTTCTGGAAGTACTACTCCGGCCAAGAAGTCGCCCCCGTTCCCACCATTTTCATCGGTGGGAATCACGAGGCTTCAAACTACTTGTGGGAACTGTAAGTTCTCTTGATTAGTAAAACTACAAAGGCTTCAAAATGTGTTTTTAATGGTTGCTGCTCTTATAGGTACTATGGAGGTTGGGCTGCCACCAACATCTACTTTCTAGGTTGTGCCGGGGTTGTTAAGTTCGGTGATCTGCGTATCGGAGGCCTTTCTGGTATTTACAAGGGGAGAGATTACCGTTTAGGTTTGTTCACTTTGTCTCTTAGATCAAGAACCATACTCCAGGTTTTGATCACTCAAGTGAACTCACTCGTTTTTGTGAGCAGGACACTATGAGCGACCACCATATAACAATAGCACAATCAAATCGGTCTATCATGTTCGTGAGTATGATGTCCACAAGTTGATGCAACTTGAGGAGCCGCTTGATATATTCCTCTCACACGACTGGCCTGTTGGAATCACTGATTACGGAGACGCAAGAGCACTCATTCAGCAGAAACCATACTTCCAGGAAGAGGTAAAGTGTGATAAAACTTCTAGTGAAAATGTTTCTACCTAATTGGAACTGAGTGAACCAAATCTATTTTACAGATCGAAGCAAAAACTCTTGGAAGCAAACCAGCTGCTCAACTGCTAGAGAAACTGAAGCCTCGGTATTGGTTCTCAGCTCACTTACACTGTAAATTCGCTGCTGCTGTTCAACACGGGAACAATGGAGCAGTGACAAAGTTTCTTGCCTTGGATAAATGCGGTCCAGGGAAAAAGTTTCTACAGGTTCCTTCTTCTCTCTTGTCCACCTTGTGCTTTGTTTCTTCCCAAGCAAAAGGATATCTTATACGTTCTTTGGATGTTCATTAGATCATTGAAGTAGAGTCAGAGCCTGGACCTTTTGAAGTCCTATACGATGAAGAGTGGCTAGCAATAACACGAAAGTTCAATTCTGTTTTCCCGCTAACACAGAGACCAGCGAGTTTCAGGTATACGATCTTTAGCCAAGCTTACCTACTAAGATCTGTTTATATGTCTCTCATTCATCTTTGTACTCACGTAAATGTTAAAATAGCTCTGCTGACATGGATATACAAGAGAGCCGACAGTGGGTGAGGAAGAAGCTGGAGGAAAGGCAATTTAAACCTTTTGAGTTTGTAAAGACGGTCCCTGCATATAACCCTTCACAACGTATCTTTGATCCCATACCTGGTAAGTTAAAATGCACTGGATACAGATGATTATGTAAAGTTGTCTGATAACCGATGAGATATACATATAACTGGTAAAAATGTTTTTATCTTGTGGAATTATGTAGAGAACCCTCAAAATCCTCAGACAATGTCTTTGTTAGAGCTTCTTGGTCTTCCATATCTCCTTGATTCATCACCAGTAACAGGTGAAAGAACCGCCATCCCTGCTTCACCGACTCGAACAGGTAATGAATGTGTATTGCATTTTCATTTACTGATTCTATTTGCCTTGTAATGGAACTGCATCAAAGTACCAATGACAGATGCATTTGACAGATGCATTAGTTCAAGTTCAAGATTCAAACATGTTTGGTTGTGTATTGCAGATATCCAAACTTATGACAGTGAAGAAATCCCTATTGATGATATTGATGAAATCGAAGATATACCAGAAGCGAAAGGAGATAACATACCACACTAGTAGTGATTTTGTGATCAGAAAATATAGTGATTTTGTCTTCCTACATTTTGTTTTATTAGTATAAATTTTATTTATGATGTAAAATAAAAGTGAACTATTAACTATTTCTATTCATATTTCTTTGTCTACTTAGAATTCATTTTTGTATATATCAACATAGTATTGTTCAAATACATAATGATAATAATTAAATAAATAAAGCATATATATCAAATAATTATAGATTAACAAAGAACAATGTTAAAGAACCGTGATCTATGCTTCAACGGCTCTATCAGATATATGATAATGGTTTCTTGATATATATATATTAGAGAAAGTTAATTAATATATCAATATAATAATCTCTCTATTTCATATTAGCTGTCACTTTATCATTTTTATGTTACATAAAAAATGTCATACTACGATTTCAATATAATTTATACTACTTTCAGCTCAATATTAATTGTGAAATGTATTTATCTTATAAATAAATTTATTTATCTAAAATGTTATTAGTCAATAGATGGCATTAATGAAAACATAAATGCATTGCAATCAGTTTTTCAATATGTATGAAAAAATATCTAAGTGACACTCTTTGTGAAACAGATGAAGTATTATATAAATACATAATGCCACTCATCGAATAAATAAAACATAAATTTAATGAATTAATAAAATACATTAATGTATTAAGATTTGATTTGATTCATTTTTAATTTTGAATTAAATGGGAAATATTTGTTATCTAATTTATAATAAATGAATTTAAAATCAGATTGGTAAATGTGTTGGAATATCTTTAGATCATAAATCAATATGAATTGAATGGTTTCAACCAGTTTGGACTGAATTAAAACATATAATAAAAATTAGAATTTTGTTATTCAATGTGTTGGAATGGGCTTTAGATCTTGAGTAGAAGGGGTATTCTCTCCACTGTGACAAGTCAAATATCTTGGAATACTTATGGTCTCTCGCTTTTTATTCAGAATATGTATTAGAATGACAAAGAAGAAGTTTCACGCGTCATATTTTTCTGTGTAGGAAACACAGCAAAGCTCAGAAGACTCTATGGTAGCAAACTTGTTGAGGAAGTGACTCTTATTCAGAGTCTGTCTTTTCAAGTATTGCATGTGTGCATTGATATCACTAATGTCTTTTAGATTGAAAAGATGTTGTTGCCTCCCGAACGAGATGGATTGAAGATGAAATTGAGTTGGAGTCGTGTTCCCTCTGTTATGATTACTCTCAACCTCATGAAATCTTTAAAGTGCCGACTTGCTTCTTGCGTGAAGAAACAAGTCATGGAATTGCTGCATGGTTGGAAATCAACAAATTGCCCTTGTTGCATGACGGAGATTCAGATAGAGGACTGCAGAAGAATTGTTGATCCGGGACAGATCGATGTCATCCACTACAAGAGGAAGGACATGATACACGTAACTGTTAGACCACAATCGAACTGGCCCGAAGGCTGCCAACACATGACATGTAAGTACTTCTCATTTGGTTTATTTGCGTGTTGATTTGTGTGTCGATAAAATTTTGTTTCCTACATTTTGCTTTATCATCATAAGTTTTATTTGTGATGTAACTGAAAAGTGATTGTTAACCATTTCTATTCATATATTCTATCTATTTGGAATTCAATTTATTTTATATATCAACATAATACTGTTCAAATACATAATGACAATCATTAAGTAAATAAAACGTAAATAATGAATGATCATAGATTAGGAAATAACAATGTCAAAGAATCTTCAAGTTGTTTGGCTAATATATATTTGACAATTTTCTTTGCTAATATATGTTTCAAGATATGTATTTGAGTTTGTTCTTTGCTAATGTATAATCTGATTTTTATTTGTTTTTCAATTGATGTTCTATTGTATATATAGGTTACCAGAGAAATTGTTTCAATTTAAATTTTGACATTTGTTATAGTTGTGCAATTTGGTCACAGCATTAGGTTCTGGGTCGCTATTTTTTGTGAGAATGATTGAGTTGACCAAAATTTGAGCATGAAATTCTGATATACCTTTTATTTGTGACTTTTAAGAAAAGTGAATTACTAACTACTTATATTCATATTTCTCTATCTAAAATTCATATATTTTATATATCAACAAAATATTGTTGAAGTACATAATGATTTTGGTTTTTTTGTTGCCAATTTGCTTATGTGGTAAATACATTCCTCGGAAAAATCTATAGTTTAACAAATATTGTTTAAGTACATACAATCTTATATTGTTTAAGTGAAAATCATAGATCAAAAAAAAACAAAAGAAAAAAGGAAAGAAATAAAGAAAATAAAATAAAAAAAGTAGATCAAAAAAAAAAATCATAGATCGTTTGCTTATATGAATTTTAACTATTATTATTTCCTTTTTATGGTTTTGACCTAAACCGTGAAGCCCAAGCTTCTGTTCCTATATATTATACATATACAAACCTTGAGTTGCGATTTATCAGAGTAATCAGTTGTCATCAAACGCTAACAGAAAGACTCTTAAGCCACAATCAAGTTGTAAAAGTTTCTGGAATTAATCATGGCGGTCCTGGATTTAGATGCTCGAGCGGCTAAGTTAGGTATCGATCTCTCTCAGGTCGACTTCAATTCTGTTATACTTCCTCCTGGAGAGAACTTTGGATTCGAGAGGTATGCTTAGGTTCTACAAACGACCTATATATGATTTTCTCTAATATTATATGTTTGGTTTCTGACATGTAATATTGTATTGATAGTGACGACGAAGATGTTTACGAAGATGAAGAAGACTTTGAGACTGGTTTTGGTAACATCATCGTCGTTGATCAACTCCCAGTGGACAACTTTAAGAAAGTTGAACGTTTCCTTCGCAAATTATACAATAAGTTGGAGTAATCAAGGAAGATGGATTATCTATGCCTGTTGATTCAGATACCAGCAAGACCTTAGGTTACTGTTTTATTGAATTCAATACCCGTCAGGTTATTACTATTATCTTTAAGATCATCTTCAATGTTACTGTTTAATTGATGGGACATGATTTTACCATAAAATTTGTTGCGATATCTTGTTGTTGTTTTTTTATGTGCAGGAAGCTGAAAAGGCTAAAGAGAAGACTAATGGCTACCATTTGAGCAAGCGTGGCGAGTCTGACATCATCTTGGCCGTTTATACGTTTGATGATATTGAGAGGTTGATGAATATGAATGAGGAGTGGGAGCCTCCTCAAACCAAGCCTTACGTCCCCAATGTATATAAGTTTTCTTATTCGAGAGTTCTAAAATTTTATCAATATCTTTTTTTTTTTTTTGTACTCATGCCACCATGTACGTTTTTGTAAAGGAAACTACGAATCTGCACACTTGGCTTACCGATGAAAAGGCTCGGGATCAGTTTGTCGTGAGATGTGGCCCTGATACTGAAGTTTCATGGAACGATACTAGGCATTTGAAGTCTGAATCTGTTCATAAGCTTCAAGTAAGTTAAAACCTATAATCCTTGAGTTGGGTACATGTAAACATTATTATGATTTGATCTTATGATTATTCACTTATGCAAGAACTGGACGGAGAGTCTTGTGCAATGGTCTCCTTTAGGCACATACCTAGTGACCCTTCACAAGCCAGGGGTAGCTGTTTGCGGCGGTGCTACTAATTTTAAACCTCTCATGCATTATAAGCATCCCATGGTTTGTTTTTCCCTTCTTTTGATTGTTACTCAATGATTTCAATTTTCTCTTCATCTTTTGATGATGGCATTCATTTTATTGAAGGTAAAACTAGTCGATGTTTCCCCGGGTGAGAAGTACTTGGTAACCTACAATAGTCAGACACCAAACAACCCACACGATGCAACTGTGAGTGCACCTTTTGCTTTTTGTTTATAGTTTCATTATGGATGTGAATTAACTGATGTATTTCCCTACTTTACAGCAAGTTGATATAAAGATCTTTGATGTGAAAAGTGGTAGACTGATGAGAGGTTTCCAAGGAAGTGCTGATG
Source organism: Brassica juncea (assembly GCA_018703725.1). Classification (NCBI taxonomy): domain Eukaryota; kingdom Viridiplantae; phylum Streptophyta; class Magnoliopsida; order Brassicales; family Brassicaceae; genus Brassica; species Brassica juncea. The sequence goes on along the minus strand of CM031936.1, from coordinate 74,054,965 downwards.
AGTTTTCAGTTGAAGGAAATAGAGTCTCATGGCCAGTTTTCAAGTAATTTCTAAATCCAGATTCAAACTTTTTGTCAAGAATTGTATCCTCTGCACAACCTTATTTATAAATTTTGTAATTAAATTTCTACCAGATGGGCTGGTGGAAGAGATGATAGGTACTTTGCTAGACTTAGAAAGAACACAATCTCTGTCTATGAGACTGAGACTTTCAGCTTGCTTGACAAGAGATCAATGAAGGTTGATAACGTTGTGGACATCTGTTGGTCTCCTACTGATTACATCCTTGCACTGTTTGTTCCCGAACTAGATGATGGTAACCAGCCTGCTAGGGTACGTTAGAATGCCTTTTTAAACCTTGCGGTTTTTAGGTTTCGATTTCTCTGTATTTGACATGTTTGATCTCTCTCATCAGGTCGCTCTTGTGCAACTCCCTAGCAAAGTAGAGATAAGGCAGAAGAATCTTTTCAATGTGAGTGACTGCAAAATGTACTGGCAGAGCAATGGAGACTATCTAGCTGTCAAGGTGGATCGATACGGATCAAAATCAAAGAAGAGCATATATTCAGGGTTTGAGATTTTCCGAGTTAAAGAAAAAGATATTCAAGTAGAGGTTCTTGAGCTTGACAATAAGATGGATAAGATCATTGAGTTCGCTTGGGAGCCTAAGGGTCGTAGATTCGCTGTGATACACGGTGACTTACCGAGACCAGATATCAGTTTCTACTCAATGCAAACCCCTGGAAGAGTTTCAAAGCTAGTTACTCTCAAGGCCAAGCAAGCCAATGCCCTCTTCTGGTCTCCCACTGGGAAACATATGATCATAGCTGATAGGTTAAATGGCAAGCTTGAGTTTTACAATGTGGATATGCTTATGACTATGGCAACTGTTGATAACTTCATGGCCACAGATATCAAGTGGGATCCAACTGGAAGGTAAACATACCTTAGACATCACTCCTTAGATATAACTCTGTTTCTGTCTTTTTAATTTTTTGTTTTTTTTTTCAGGTACGTTGCAACTGTAGTGACATCATCGGTGATGGAGGATGGGTTTTACATTTGGTCTTTGTATGGGAAGCTGCTTTACCGAACACTCAAGGAACAAGTCTTTCAGGTATAATTCGAAAACTAGTATTTGCTTGCAACGCAGGGAAGAGTAACAATTCATATTCCATATTGGTTTTGCAGTTTTCTTGGCGTCCAAGACCACCGTCTTTGTTGTCGGAGGAAAAAGAAAAAGAGGTGAAAATGAATCTGAGGCAGTACGTGGAGAGGTACGAGGAAGAAGACGAAGACGTGTTGGATTTGTTGAGCAGACAAGAGGAGGAAAAGAGGAGAGTGATGGGAGAGGAATGGGAGATGTGGATAAACAAGTGGAAGAAGCTGCATGAGGAAGAGAAACTCCAAAGGCAAAATCTTCTTGGTGAGGAAGAGGAAGAAGAGTATTGTTATGAGACTGTTGAGGAGTTGATCGATGTCTGTGAGGAAGTTGTCTCTTTGGAACTATGAGGAAAAATGAAATGTGCTTTCTCTTTATTGTTTTTTTTTTATTTGAAGAATTTTTTTTGGTTGCTTCATATTTTGTAGCACAATATAAAAAATTTAGAATAATAATAATCTTTATATGGATATATAAATATATTTATTTCTTATCTATGGTATACTACATTGTGTCTCCATTAAATGCCTAGCATGTGCATAATTGTACATCACTTATATCATTATGTAGAACGGCTATGGTAAATTGGATATTTAATAAGACTCGGTTTGATACATGAGAACCATAGTCTTATGTTGTTATGATATGTGTAAACCATCCAAATTACTGGCTAGTTATTAGTATTTATCACGTTTGCTTATGTTTTACATGGTAAGGTAAAGAGGCACAATATAGGTTATACGTGAGAACCATATTCTTATGTTGTTATGTTTTACTGGGAGGAGATCTTGCTGTTTCTCGTGCATTTGGCGATAGGTTATTAAAGCAGTATGTTGTTGCTGATCCGAAGATACAGGTATTGGCTCTGCATCATAGTATTGGCTTTGGATCATAATCCTACTAGGATATTCTAATATGCACATATATCATTTGTTGTGTGGCACAGATAAACTACTAGGATAAGAGGGTAACTCCTTACGTTTTGTTAAATATTACTTTTTTTCTTCTTTTTTTTATAAATTAAATATCTACTTTTGACTTTTGATAAAGTAAAACTTTTTTCAAGTGACAGCATTCATACATCCAAAGCGTTTTTGCATATAAATTACATAGCTATCCAAATGGAAGAAACTTGAAAGTTGTACAAAGTTGAAACTTGAAAGAAAAGTATAACGTACGAAAATATATAAACGTAAAACTAAAGCAATAAATGAAAGAAGATCTAAATGGAAGAAGAACTGTTTGGAACTTTCTGTAGTACGGACGCGGCTACTCGGCGCATCGAATGAACCGTGTCAAAATGTCAAAAACGGAATCTATTCTCTTTGCTATAATTAACTCCCAACAGTACAAAATGTGACACGTCTTGTCATATCTGCTAATTCTTTGACACACAGAATAGCTAAAACCAGATACGCAACACAGAATGATTTGCTAGCTTTTCTTTTGCTAATTAGCTAGTTTTCCTCATTAATGGACCCATCTTCATTTTTTCGAAACTCAATGGAGGATATCTTTTATTTAAAATAAATAGAGAACAAAGTTTACGCTTGTAAAAGATCTGCTCAACTTCAATTACTTAGCCGGTATTTTTTAACTTAAATGTATTTTTTATTGTAATAAATATATACTTAAACATTAGGTTTTGATGAAACTAAAAGGTGCCGACTTACTAGCTACCAATTGCCAATACAAAAAAGTAGAAAAGGAGTAAAAAAGAGTCCAAAGGACCCTCTCATCCAAATAAAAACATTTTCTGAAAGCTTCTAACGTCGTTTAGATAATGTTTTTGTTTTCGCGTTTTTTTTTCTTACGCCTAATACATTCTTCAAACGTTTTTGAATTTTTAATAGAATTCTTTAAAAAATATAAACTTTGTTTCAAATTTTTTGAAGTATATCAACCCAAATGTAGGGAATTGGTTGAACGATCGAATCCTAAATACATGGATGTACACGCATGTACACGTATGAAACCGCATTTATACAGTCTTTTATGTAGGTAAAGTGATCAAATATTTCCTCAAATTTACAAAAACTGAAACAAAGGATTTAGTATAACAAAAGATAAAAACATTACAAAATAAGGAAAACCCCAAAATCTTGCTCTGTAGTAAAATTTACATTCCTAGGAATCACAACAAGGAAAAATTATCTGGAGAACTCTAAAAAAAAAAAAGACAATAATTAAAACAAAGCTTAGTGACTTGTTGTTGGTTCTCCTGTATCTTTCACTTTCTCTCCACCTTCTCCCATCTGCTCTTCCTCATCAGCAACAACATTATCCTTCTGAGAAATTACCATTTTACCCTCCTGAACACCGCACGTACACTTTTTCACCGTCGGCGTCGCGAGATACCTCGGCAAGTTTTCTCCCGCCATAATGACCAGAAACTTCTCCTCGTACGCTCCGCTCGCCGCCTTGTCCCCTGACCGACTCTCTTTCTCTTCGTCCACTTCCCCGCCGTTCCGACCACCTTCTTCGCGCCAGTAAGAACAGGCGAGGATGAGAAGAGCAAAGGCTATGAGTCCAACCATCGCCGCTAAACCTCCGAAGAGGTAAGGAACCGGTGAGTGCCACGGCGACTGCGGTACCGCACCGTGATTCACGGGAGCTGATGAAGAAACTGATGTGGTGTGCATCGCCACATCTTCTGAGTCCGATCGAACGCTTAACAGTCTCATTTTCTCTTTAGATAATTTTTTTTTTATTATTCTCTCAACTTCTTTTTTTTTTGGTTAACTTTCTCACTAAACGTGTAAAGAGGAAAGCCGAGTATGAAACAATGGGGGAAGGTAACGAGAGGTATTTATATTATAGGTATACTGAACTTGGGGACAAAGAAAGTGGAGATTATATTTAATTAATACTAAAAATTTAATGATTCAGTCCTCTCTTTTTTTTTTCTTTTAAACCATAGTGCTAAATTTATTTCATAACCTACCCCAAAAATATTCGACAAAAAAGCACGCCAAGAATATTTCACAAGTTTTTTACCCTTGCATGGGTAATTTTACGAAGGTGGCAACAATCAAGAAGTTCACGATGCTTCTAGAGTCTAGACGACATCATTAATTAAGTCTTAAAGAGTTTAAATACCTAGTTAACAATATTTTAACCCGTGTGGTATACTTATTTTACACATAATGGTTTACGCTACTGTTACTATTTTGCCACATATCCCAATTTCAGTATAAAAAGAAACGGCTGAATGTGATTTTCATTAGTAACAAGATATTTAAATGATAGATTAAAATGATGAATAACCTTGCATTACCACAATATATGTATAACTTACTATACGCGGGACATGTGTTGAGCCATATCCACTCTAACCTCTGATTGGGGCACTGATTAATATATATAATAGTGACAGATAAAAAGGGACGGTGCCATGAGTCATGGTTCCAATTCATGTATCAACATAACTGGACACTTAACCACTTTCCTTTTAAGATTAAATTAAAAATGCAGTGATTTGAGAGTTGAGATATACATATTCCGTACTGTTATAGCCTTTATCTGCTCAATATTGACATTTCAATATATCTATATATTATAATGTTTAATCAAGACATAGTGAGAGAGCATATTAGATTTGGGGTATAGTGGAATATGACTATGTTTGCACGAAAATAAGAGCGAACAAAGATGATTTGAGAGAAAGAGAGATAGCTTGTGGGTTAAAGTACCAACAATCTCAAACTATTTTTCTTCCTAATTTCCAAAAATTTCAATTGGCTTTGGTGCTTTGATTTGACGAATACAAGTCACTATTTCCTTACGTGATGATTCCTTTTTGTACATCATGAGATATGGATAAGTTCAGAAGATTACTTTTTTGATCGAAAGATCAGAAGATTACTTAAGATCCTAATGTTGTATATGTGCTGAGACACCGTTCCTATGATACTTGTAAAAATTGTCTAATTTGATGTCCGATTCACTATATATATAGTTGCGTACTTGCGTGTATTTATAGTTTTTATACTGTAAAATATTTGTCTATTGCAGATGTAGTGTTGATACGTTAATCCAACTTGTTGATTTACTCACTTTAGTTTTCTGTAGATTTATCCAATATTCACGGTTAAATTGAAAAATGTGGCATTCTTCTTCCTTAGTTCGCCTTTAACTAAATTGTTTACTTTTTATTATTTTTCTCTCACAAACTTCTTCACTTCATGTTTCTCCACCACAAACGTTTCCTCTTATAAACTGATTTTTTTAGAACTATTTAAATGCAAGTTCCCTCTCTTATGCTTTGTTTTTAAAAGTTTTCAACCATCTTCTAGATAAGGTGAACAAAAAAAAAACCATCTTCTAAATTTAAAAAGAAGAAAAGGTATCATAAATATCTTCTTACATCTTCTAAATTTAAAAAGAAGAAAAAGAATCATAAATTTCGTTTTGAGTTTTTTTTTTCTTTTCAATGGCGTGTACAAAACAGATTCAAGGTTTACCATGGTTTTCAATATCTACACATTTTCTAACATAGATTCTAAGTTTCATACTGAGTTTAAAAGAACTTCCAAAAACTTAACAATAAAAAGCATCAAGGGATAAGAGGGCCATAGTTTTCATTGGCATTCCATTACTCATTATTAAAACATGAGAAATAATATTGTATCAATTCTATGTGCCCTACATTTCTTTTTTTTTTTCGAAAACAATGTGCCCTACAATTCGTCAGTTTCCACTTGCACCTTTTAGCGTAGAGGGTAGTACGTTTTGTTCTGCACAGACAATCACCGCTCATCGTATAGTACTTATCTTCATTACCCCCGTACATGCATACAAATTACAATGAAGGTTAAAAAAATCCGAATGAAATTATGAACAAAGTTCAAATATGTTTTAAAATGAACGAAGATGAACATGTATTTTACCTAGGAAACGAATCGGAAGATGATGTTGGATCGTGGTAAATGAGGTGTTACTTAAACCATCTGAAGTTGTGATTTCTTCATATCGAACATACGAGTTCACTAATTAAAAGTAAATATAATGATTGCTAAAAGGATTCCTAGAACAAGATTATCAAAAACACATAAAATTGTGAAACCTGTAGCTCTGTTAAATATTTAAGCAATATCCATTTCTTCGTATGTTGTTGCTTTACTAAAAGGCAAGTTTCGTATGAGGCATGGCCACTTGGATTCGAAATACTCCACAAACTTTTATTTTATATAAAATATAGCATGCCGACTTTTTCTTAAAACAAATCTGTGATATTTAATTGTAATTGCGATGGATAATCAGATTCCACTTTTGTACTTGAGCGGCTATTTCTTTCTTATTAGTGACTTTCATTCATTTTTAATGATTTAAGTATATTTCAACTATAATAGGAATTTTTGGCGAAAGGCGACAAATCAACAAAGAAAGCTCATGTCAGATTACATCCACAAAAATATACAATTACTACAGCATTGCTGTTAATATTCCAACTTTATATTAAGTTAGTTAATTGACGATCAGAGAAAAAGATATAGTATTAAATCGAAGGAAAGACATAACTATTTAAATAATAAGCAGATGAACATATTCTCAACTCGAGTGTTAGTGGTGTTTGGTGACGTACAGATTTCTCTTCTTCTAGATAAGAAACTATGCACTACAAATTTTCTAAATTACTATGCATTGCTTTTTATAAAGATGGATTAATAAAAGATGAAGTGCAAACTAGTAACCCTACAACAACACATGAGCCACGACTTTTGTCTTGACTACAAAAATACAAAGGCTTACTTGATTTGATCTTAGTGTAACTAGTGTTTGAAATTGAAAATCCATCGTTTAATTCAATACGACGTATAATGTATCATATTTTTCATGCAAGCAAAGTATAATCTGTGATACTAGTTTTCTAGGAAATTCAAACAAGACAAATGAAAATGTAATAAGCAAGCTCCTAAACGAGTGAATTATATTTAGATTCTCTGAAACAGCAGTTTTTCATGGCCAGTTTGTCAGGATTTACGAAATATTTGGCTTTGTAAAAACGAATAAAATGGGAAAATTAGCCCGATTCAACACTTTTTAATAGGTCTCTTGTTTGTGTGATTCACTTGCAAAAAAAAAAAAAAAAATTCAAGGAAAACGTACAAAATTCATCTTCTACCATTTTAGGTTTTTAAGTACCATCTTTATATCCAAATCTTTTTTTGTCTGGTCGGTCTTTTAATAATATTAAATGATAGTTACTATTAGTTAAGATAAAACTAACGTGAGGGAATATAATGATTATTATCACGATCACGGTCACTATAGTGGATATTGGATATTCGATTAGGATCATAAGAACATTGCTTCGTTTGCAGTGCTCATTCGCCTCGTCTGAATTAATAGATTTGATAGGGCACCATGTTTTGCCTCTCCCTGATTTTATTTTAATTATTATTTAATCAATCCTTTTCAGATTCGAAATTCCAACATAATATATTTATTTGGTACGCCACGGGCCACCATAGTTCTTCTTTCAACAAAATAATTACAAATTTCAACTTGACTAAGTATAGTGTAGTTCACAGGGAAAAAAAAAACTAAAGTATTCTGTATAACAGACTATTTGAACTTTTGAAGCGTTGCCAAACTACATAAACATAAGGTTTTGTTATAAGTAAGTAAACAACATGACTGTTTCAAGAAAAAAAAAAGAAAGTAAACAACATAACAAAATTTGAAACCCTTTTTCAAAAAAAAAAAACATAGCAAAGTTTGTGTAAGTTATGAAGTGTTCTGAAGAAGTTACAACAATTTCATTTATGAGTTGACAAAAGAGACAAGAAAAGTGCTTTTGTAGGATTGTAGTCATCATGTATTCGGTCCAAATGGTGGATGGGAGTGCTTTCATTGTCATATTCTTTGTCTCCCAACAAAAAAAAAAAGTCACAATCTCAGATTTTTCTTGATTGACAATTTCTTTTATATGATTTTTTGGAAATTGATTTGATGGGTAAATAAAATAAAGAGAAATGAAACAAATGGATACATATATACTTGTATATTTACATGTATCCCCCTGGGGAATATAATCAAGCAAATATCAAAGGAGACGTTGATTGGGCCTAATTTTATTATGGGAGGCCCATTAGCCCATAACAAGACTTCTCCACAGTTAAAAGTTCTAACCGGTGGAGACGATGTTTCTGCTTTTTTAGCAATCTAGCTCACTTTCAGTTCATTTTCTTCAGCTCACTTTGTAGAAGTTTTGAAATCTTTGGCTGGCAATGGTGATCGCCCATATCTTAATCCGATATTTAAGCAAGTTCAGAGGTTTTTTTGTTAACGTTTTGGAAACTTTTTTTCAACTTAAAGGTGGGAACTTGGCTCTAGTGCTCTGTTTTGGCAAAAATATGATGCTGCTCTTACAGAGTTTCTTGCGTCTCTGATGGATTGTAAACTTCCCTTTTCACTGTTTAGAACACTTGACCGGTTCTTTAATGATTGAAAGGTCTGGACTTGCTATGTTATTTCATATTCCTGATGATCTAGTGGTGGATCACTACTTGGCTTAGAGTGGGTTTCAGTGCCCTGACGAAGGACTTGTAGGTATTTATTTCCCTTCAGTTTTATGGCAGACTTGTAATTTGTAACTAAAGAGCGGATCAGGAGCTATTGTCGTTTTGTGTTTTACAATGGTTTACTAGCAGTTTAATGTGAATGTCTTGGATAGAGTCATTTGTAGTTGAGGTTTAGTTGTGGAATATAATACTCTGCCATGTTTCCACATGTTTGACTACCAGTGGAAAAGATTGGCACTTTGATTATATGTGAAGTGCTTAGCATTGGGCTTTTCAGCTGCTGGGTTTTATACTCTTTCATATTATTGTTCTGTATCTATTCTCGCCAGTTTGTGACTGATATTTTTGTCTACTGGTTTGACAGAAGAATTAGGCTAGTTGCTGTGGCTACGCAGAAGTTTGTTGCAGATGTTGCCAGCGAGAGAAAAGCAACCAACAGGGTCTGCAAGGCTAGACCAGCGTGAAAAAAAAAAACAAGAAACAGCAAAAGGTAACCTCCTGGCTCACTTTCGTTTCTGGCATGTGTGGCAATGATGGTCTTTTATCTTTGGGATTATTGGTTTTTCTTGAAACAGGATAAGCGATTAATATTTTGACAATGGAAGACCTCTCAAAAGTTTTGCGTGTGGTAAATGCATTTTCTTCTCTAAGTTCGTGTTTCTACTGGTAGCTTTGACCCACAAGCGTCCAGAGTATGTGTAGACAATATATATATATATGCTTCTTGTTTCTAGTTAAGCTGCTAATGAGGTGTAGTCTGATGTTACTCTTAATACATAAATGGCATAGAACTGAGACTCAATGAATAGTAGGTGTAGGTAGATATGTGTGTAAGCTTTTTCCTATCTCATCTTGTCTACTAGTGTAAAGCTAACCAAATGAATCAACTCGGTTTGACAGTATGGTGTGAACGTGAAGCATCCAGCATATTTTACTGATAGCCCTTTCACCGGAATGGATTTTTGCGACAAGGGACGAATAGAAACCAACAAGTCTTGATGACCTTTGCCCAGTAAGGATGATCCTGATTTTATCTTGTGTTTCAGTTAAAAACAAAACTCACTTTCTCTTCTTAGTTATCAATTACATGTATATCTTTTTGTTGTTTGTGTTTTGACTTTTGTGTTTCTGATAATAAGATGTCTGAGTTCATTAAGCGGGCATTGTAGGTCAAAAGAACTCATAACTTGAAACATTATTTTGATTCTTCTAATGGTACAATACCACATTAAGTAGTATTTGGTCGTAACTCAAAAGAGATACAGAGAAAGCAAAAATTCTGTTTTTTTCCTCTGTTTTATCCTCTGTTCTTTTTTTTTGTCTTTATTCTTTGGTTGGTTTCTGAGTCTTTTGCAGATTCTTCCAGCAACATTCATGAATATCAACGGTATCAACAAGAAGAATGAGATAATCCTGATGGATAAACATGGCGTGAAACGGGTAACGAAGCTGGTGAAGGATGGATCAAAATATGGAAAAAGAAGATTGGGAAAAGGATGGAAAGATTTCTGTAAAGCTAATGATGTATTGAAGATTGGCCAGCCTTTTATGCTGGAGTTGATTTGGGAAGACAGTGTTCCTGTTCTCAAATTTTGTTCTAAGGTCGAGGTTGAAACAATAATCTGTGACTGAAGAACAGAGTGATTTATTTTTCAATGATGTGCAAGTGTTAACTAGTATAAGTATGAATGATACTATAATAAGAAAACTATACGAATCCATTATTATTAATAATAAACAGACAGTAAAGAAGGGTGACCTCCGGGAAATACTCGTGTTGCATCCATTTTTATTTTATGTGAACAGAAGAAACAGACAGTAAAGAAACCATATTATATATATGGTCAACTTGGGAGAGTCCTTGAATCAGTTGTCCTTATTCATTTCTCCACTGTTAAAGGCTATAGCTGCTGGACCGGCCACACCAAGCTATATATATATATATGAAGAAGGAATTATATATATGTGGGTAATTAAGCAAATGAAATAAGAAGAAACAAAACCGTTTTAAGATTATACACCATGGTTGTCTTGTTGTCATGTAAATGTAACTTGTGCATTTGAGAAGATATGTCTTCTTCTCCTTGCTTCTGCAGGTCTGGGTTCATGGGAATGAGTTGATTCATCATCGTAAACATCTCACCAGTGAAAGAATTTGCAAATATTTGTTTTCTTTTCTTTCCTTTTTTTTGGTGTTGTGACTTTTTTTGTTTTCTTTTTTTCCTTTTAATCGTAGAGGTGACAACATACTGTGAAATCAGAGGTTTACTCGACAAGAAACTTGAAGAATCTCTGCCTCTTAACCAAGTGGAACATGAGGTATGAGTAATAATTTGAATCCTGTTTGGTGAAATCAGACAGATACTCCTCGGCTCCATCGACGTCCCCACTAACAAGTAATGCAAAAAAATGTTCTCTGTCGAAACTGCACCAGAAGAAACACGTACATGCACAAACAACCAAGTTTAATTAAAAAATAATAAAACCATTATCGAAGATGATTCATTCATTTATTCAGTGCAACTTACGTTGTGGTGAGACTAGTTTCCAAACCCCGTGTAAGATCAGCGCTCATGGAACCCATCTCACTCTAGCTTACAGTTACCAAACAAGTGATCAAACCTAGGCGGCCACCTGGAACACTGCCCTAGGTTTTGTCAAACTTTTCCTGCCAGCCAATCACAATGAAGCCCAAGCCCAATCCTCGATTAACTCTATTTTTTTAACTGTTGTTACTATTTTTCATTTCTTAATCACGCCTAAAAAGGCTTGAAATAATAAATTGTATTTAAAGACCACAAGATGATGTAAATACGACGCAAAATAGTTTTTTTTTTTTGACGCAAAATCGTTATGTTGGTTCTGGTTCGCGTGAAAAAGATGTATGTTGGTTTTGGTTCGCCTGAAAAAGTTGCACATGCTGAAGTCTAGTTGGTACTAGAATCAGTAAGCTTGGTTGATAGTTGATACAAAGATAACTGTGGGTAAAATAAAAAATAAATTAAATATTTTTTTTTAGTTGTTTCCCGGACCATGACCAGGGTTCTGCTGCCTGAGTGGTGTCACTACACTTGGGCATGTGGGTTTCACGTTGTTTATGTATGATGTATCATCACTTTCCATGAACCTTCGCCACATACTCTTCATTCGTTGTAGACGGGTTCCATTTTCTCTCAGTATATCTCCATTCTTCATGAAGAAATAAACCACAAATCTCAACAAGGCAATGAACCAGACGGCGGCAGCAGCAGCAAAGAGAACCCTGAAACTATCGAGGCCTAGCCTGCGAAAGGTGACTGTGGGGTTTGGATCAGGATTAGAGATTGGATCAGGACAAGTTTCGTCTATGTTCTTGAGCCACGCATCATCAAGCTGAGTTGCTTTGTTAGACTCAGCCACTTTCAAAATGGCCCTTGATACATCAGCCACTAGAGGTGATCCTATCGGAAAGACCTTATACAAAACCGGAACTTAGTTATTATACATATAGATAGTTGAGAAGCCACAAGAGAAGTGATGGAACTTACAAAACCAAACCCGTCGACCTCAAACGGAACTTCCACCATTCTATACTTCTTGCAGTACTGTCCAAGAAAGACTTTCACGTATGGTACTTCCATGAAAGCTGCGGAAACACCACCTTTTGATGGACCGTTTCTCAGAAGCTCCTCACATTCTTCAGCAGTGTTAAACGGCACGAGTCTAGACTTTGGGAAACCTGATTCTCTTAGTTTCCCCAAGATGAAGGAGTCTCTCTGGTATCCAACAGGTCCCCCTTTTGCAAGCAAGTTCTTCATGCTCGTTTCGGTTGGATTAAGCTGTTGTGTTGTAAGAAGCGATGACAAACTAGCAGTGTAACTCTGAGTCAGCACAAGAACAATGAAGTACCAGGAGATAACCACAACCCTTGCTGATAAGCTCAACACTCTTTCTCCTATAACACAAAGGCAAACTTAAAAAAAAAAAACACTCTTCGTTTATTTGATTGGTTAAGAGGGAACACATACTGGGTGCAAAAACCATGATGGAGAAGGCGAACCAGAAAATAGTACTGATCTGGTACAGCCAAGGCCCAGTGAAGTCTGTGTTCACTCTATGCTCAAGAATCCACACAACAAAACCAAGAACAAAAAAAGAACCAAGTGTTGTAACCCAAAGTCCCCATGTCAAAGGTGTAAAGAAGATGAGGCTACTTCTTGTCACACTGTCTTTTAGAGGGACAACCATGCCTACACCCGATGTCGTGTATGGCAAAGTGAAATCAACATAAGAGGATCTATTTGCCAGTATTGTCGTATCACCCACTACAGCATCGTATACCTGCCTCATAGTCATAGACATGGACGAGTACTACATTTAAGATTCAAAACCGAAAAAAAAACAAAGAAAAATCTCCAAAATAGCATTTTTGTTAAGTTTATCACAAAATAGCACCAAAGGATAAAATTTTCTAAAATAACACTCATTTGACAATTAAAAAAAATAAATTACTCTAACTTATAAACTCTAATCATTAAACCATAAACTCTAATCATTAAACCCTATAAGCCCAAATATGATTTTTTTTTGGAACACTTTTTTAACACTCAAATATGAAATATTTGTTTATTTTTTGATCTTTAATAAACGTTATTTTGGATTTTTATGTGTTAGTTTTGTCAGAAAACATGATTTTGTGCTATTTGAAGGTAAGTAAGTAAAGGTTGGTGCCATGGCTCACCCCGAGATAGACTTGGTTTATCAAGTCGTTGAAGTTACCGTAAGGTTTGCCATCTTGATCTCCAAAAGGAATGTATCTGTGAGAGACATCATAAGGCATGGCTTGGATAACAGCTTCAAAGAAATCAATGCAGAAACCTGTAACTATGGTTTCATGTGTAATAGGGTCCTTCTTGACTTTCACAAACTGAGGGAAAGTATCAACAGGAACACCAATCTGCAGCTGCTTCCCGTTTGTTGGTATCTCCCATCCTCTTGGAACTGTAGTGGTAATCCCAGGCCACACGACCGGGTTCAGATGATCTTTCCATGTAGAGAAAGTTCGTGTAGGTCTTGAACTTGGACTCAAATCTCTTACCAGTCCTTTTTCCTGAGTCCAGAATCCCACCACCATTTCTCCACTTCCGACCACATTGACAATCTCGAACACTGGCACTTGCAGTTGTCTATCAATGAAATGATAATCACCAGCAAGTCCTCTGAACTTGATCTCTGAGAGGGCACGGATAAGCTTTGGACCATATTCTGAGACACTAAGTGCTTCCAGGTCAGATATGTTTCTACCATCCATCTCACTGAAAGTCAAGTTACTTGTTCCCGCTTCTTCAACAGCCATTGCCAACGCCGTGGTCGCATCATAAGCTCTCACTCCATAGACATTCAAGTCGGAAACCGGAAACGCCTTTGCCAATCTTGATCTAAATGTTCTGAGCTCTTCCGACATCGGAAAATGAGTCTTTATCCCTAAGACCCCTTGCATTGCTTTGATATCGGTTTCATTCATCAAACCAAGATTGTCTATAACTCCATTAGTGAGGATCCAAGCATACCCTTCTTTCATTAGACCTGTTTCCTTGGCTTTTGGAAACAATCTTGAAGCAAGGAACCGGTTCATATGAACCACAAACACTCTAGTTGGTTTGGTCATCAGTGTAAGAAGTTCCTTAGATATTTCATCATCCGTTGCATTAGGTGAGATCACAGTCCTATAAGGTATGCGGATGTTGATGGCTTGCAATGCATCAGTGAGACCAGGCATTATACCTTCACCAAAAGCATTGTCCTCGTACACAGGCACCACCTCTCTCCAACCAAAGACCTTGATGATCTCACTTATGGCTTGGACTTGAGATGAGTCGTCGTAAGTAGAGCGAAAAAAATATGGACTACGGCCTGAGTCAAGGAAAGGGCTCGTTGCAGAAAATGAAATAATTGGCACCTGAGATTTTTGGCCTACCTCGATCATAAAAGAAGCTTGCATCGAAGTTCTTGGTCCCAGTATTGCTTTTACTTCCTTATTCTTTATAAGATCAAGAGCTGTGTAAACATGGATAGTGTTAGGTTAAATAAGTAACGTGAAAGCCAAGCCAGATGGAAACATGACTGTTGTAAATAAAGTTAATTCGAATTTAGCGCCATTTCCAAAATGATAATAAAAAGATATAAATATATATATTTCTGCTTTAAATAAGTTTTTGGAATCATGAGTTATCGACTCAAGAAATTCATGATATATTTTTGTCATACTAAATTTTAAATTCAATCTATTTAAAATCGCATAGTTGTAAATAATTTACTAACAGAAATCATCTTATAAATGCTATTCAAAATAAGTAAAATTAATCATGCAACTACACCTCATCATATTTTTCTTCTTCATAGAATTGCTTTATATTTCTATCTTGTACATTATCAAGGATGAACACCTTAAATTCTTAGAAAACATATATTATATTAAACCTTTATTGAATTCATGTATTATAAAGGAACAAAATAAATAAATACATTGGAGATGTATACGATTATCAAATATTTGGCCTCAATTATTTCGAAAA
This sequence comes from Brassica juncea, assembly GCA_018703725.1. Taxonomy (NCBI): domain Eukaryota; kingdom Viridiplantae; phylum Streptophyta; class Magnoliopsida; order Brassicales; family Brassicaceae; genus Brassica; species Brassica juncea. Next base: position 74,039,723 of record CM031936.1, on the reverse strand, counting down.
CAATAGTTGAGTTTGTGCTTACACAAATAAAATAAAATTAAGAAGACATATTGCATTCTTGAAACATGTCTTAAATAATTTCCATAACTTTTTTTGTGAATTGCAAAAGCAAACGGAAAATTTTCTTTCCAGTGTGTTCGACTTTATGTTTTTAATTAGTAAACGAAATTTGTTGATATGATTATAATGTTAGTTCATTGATTTGAAAGAAAATACACAACTAAATGTAAATAAAGAACATACCAGCGGCTGCTGCGCCAACAACATCATCCCTGGAGTCACCAAAGTTAAGACGAAGCCTGGTCCGAGATCCTGGACGAGCAGAGTAAAAATCTGAGAGGGACATGTTAATGGCGATCAAGCTCAAGTTCGACGCAGTCGTCCCGACATCAGTCACAACACCAACATTAATAACTTGCGTTGTCGTATTCTGTCCCATCCCCAATTCCACGGAGAGAACAACGACGAGAAAGACTAAGACGAGGTTGTTGAGGATGAGATGTTTCTTCATTTTCTATTGTTTCTGTTTTTGGCTAAGTGCCATGAATTGATAAACCGTGGCGGTTTTATATACGTCCCAACTCCCAAGTCAAATCACATTTTAGCAGATAATTGGTATTTGAACCAGTCTTCCATGGTAATAAAAAAAAACTATTGCGCCAAAACGTATTAAGTTCATATCATATGGGGCCACAAGCTAACTCTCTGATCAACCGCTTTAATGTTTTCGTCCATCTCTAACTGTTTCGAACGAAAACATGTACATTAAAAACAAGGTTATTTCTCATTTATGTGTCAGTGTCTCTCATATACGTTTTTGGAGATCCATTTGTCTGACGATTACATAAACACCCACAAAAGAATATTTTCATAAGATCAAATCGCCATTAGTGGTAAAACGAAGGTTGTAACAATAACAAAGACATCAATTAATCATTCAACTTTTTTTTTAAAACAATACTAAATAACATTGTTTAACAAGACGAATGTAGCCAAGGACACTGCAGCAAGGCGCAACCACGTAGTATCCAGTCCACACGTAACCGTTGAAAATTTAGATGACATGACTTCTTAGGATGAAATAGTCAATTAACAAAAAAAAAGTCAGACATAGAGTTACCAACAAAACAACTAATTTGCCCTTTTTCAAAAAAAAAAAAAAAAACAACTAATTAGGTGATTAACAATTGACTGTTGGAGAAAAATAATCATTGGCGGACATTTATAAAATACATATAGTTAAAGGACACTTGCAATAATAGGTCAAATGGACTTATTCACGTGAATTGAAATAGTCAATTAGCAAAAAAAAAATACAAGTCAGTTAACAAAAAAAAGTCAATTGAAATAGTCAACAGCAAAAAATACAAGTCAGATATAGTTGATAAAAATAATTAATTAGGTGATTAACAATCGGTTGTTGAAGAAAACAACAATTGTTTAAAAAAAATACTCGTAATCAAGGGCCACTTGCAAAGTACTCAAAGAGATCGTACTCAAATATTCACATTAGGTAAGGGAAAAAAAGACAAGAAACATTAAATGAGTAAGAAAGAATCTTTCTTTCTTGTCAAGTCCTCTTCCAATATCCATCAAACTATTTTACATCTCTGAATCCTCTCAAAACTGCTAAAATCTTCTTTCATAATCATGGTAGAAGATTCTGACATTAAATATACCAGCGAACAGCTCGTCTTAGCTACTCGGACACTTGATAGTAGATACCACGAGGTAAAGAACTCGTTCTTGTCATTGTTTACAGGGGTGAATATGTTTCCCTTCATAAACTTCAGTCTTTGGCTGTTTTTGCCTCAAGGAAATGTTGAAGTAAAACAGTTAGTGAGCAAGCAGAGCAACGAACTTTACTACCTCAACTACGTATGTTTACTGAGTCACACTGCCCTTAACAATGTCTAATGACTCTTATCGATCAAAATGTAATTCATTTGGTGTGTGTGTACGTATGTGGGAAAATAAAATAGAAGAAACAAAACCGTAACTGTAGCATAGCATTAAAGATTATACCATGGTTTTCTTGCTGTCATGTAAATGTAACTTGTGTATTTGAGAACTATGTTACATGGAAACGGAAGCGGATACGCGGAAGCGGAATCGTGTGGAAGCGTAGAAGCGAGATTTTTTTAAAAATTAGGAAGCGGAAACGTGTCGGAAGCGTATATTTATATATGTATATATATACATATTTAAAATATGACTAAAAAATATATGATTCAAATTAAAATTAAACATTTATTCATTTATAATAATTTTAAATAATTTTATGTTAAAACCGTAAACTATACATAAACTAAGTTTATAAGATATTATTATACTAATTATTTTTAATATTTCGTAAATAATTAACAGAATATATTTGAATATATATAGATGGTATATCTCTAATAAGCCCTCAATGCATAAAGATAATATATAGTATTAGTTTTAATGCTTGTATATTTATATTCTCTATTTCACTATTATATAAAAACAAAAACAATATTTTTTATATTTTTATTTATTTATGATATTATATTTTTTTTTAAAAACGGAAGCGTGATTCCATTTTGGAATCGTAAACTTCCAACGTGTTTTTAAAGATGTATTTTTGGAAGCGCATTGGAAGCGAGATTCCGAGAGCTTCCACAAGCTTCCGATTCCGATTCCGATTCCGAAACGGGAAGCGGACGTTCGACGAAGCTTCCATGCAATCTAGTTTGAGAATATATTTCTTCTTCTTTCTTCTGCAGTTCTGGATTCGTGGCAATGAAGTTATTCATCATCTCGTCCGTGAAAGAATTTGCAACCGAAAGGATATCAAAAGTGTATCCGTTTAAGAGAGCCATCTCCACTCTGCAGCATTGGCAAAACTAAAAAAGTGTTGAATATAAGAACAGTCACTACTAGTTCTGTGAGTGATCTAAAACAAGAAATCAATATATATCCATTTATGTTTTGCGAATTTTACTTCTTAATTCCTGCGGATATAATGCGGACTCGATCACGATCGATAAACTCCTCCGTTTCTGGTATTGATATATACATCATCCCACCAGGTAGGGAGTAAAAGGAAAAAAAAAAGTCACAACAACACCAAAAAAAACAAAGACTTGCAAAAATGCAAATATAACAACAATTAAAATATCATTAGTTTGAGCACACAGAATGGAGAGAAACCACCCTCATCATGGTTTCAATGCCAGAAATGCCAAAAACATGTTCTCCAGACTGTCTGAGACATCCATGTGGAGTTATGCATGTGATAAATGAAGCTAGACTTCTTGTTCCTTCTCCATGGGAAGAATTGTTAAATTCTCCCGACAGAGAATGTGAGAGAAAAGAGTAAAGTGTGATTAGGTGAGAGACAACTTGTTCCCTATTGTTTAAATATGCATTGGACGAGGTTTCTTCCTTGACAACAGTTGACCTTAAACCGTTTACTAAAATCAGAATATTAAGGAAACAAGTTCATTGCATTGAACAATATAATATACCGTGTCATGACTTCTCAAACCATCTCTGCAGCAAAAGAGCATTACCATATAGACCACCAAGTTTCTTTCTTTCTCTGCAAGTTCTGACGATGACGAGAGAAAACGACCTTGTTCTCAACCTACTCTTCCTTGTCCTCGTCTTATTGATGCAAGTTGGAGAGGGGCAGAATACAGCAACAGATGTTAAAGTGGGAATCGTGGACGATGTAGGAATGACATATTCCAACAGGACCTTGTTCTGTATCAACATGTCTCTTTCCGATTTCTACTCTTCTCATCCAGAAACCCGGACAAGGCTTGTAACCACCATTGTTGACTCCAAAAACGATGTTGTTATTGCAGCAGCAGCAGGTACAACGCATGCACAATTCTTGTCTACATTTATACCGTCTCTTCCAAGTTTTTTTTTTTGGCATAACAAAACACTCCTTAGCATTCATTGCCTTTGTTGCAGCTCTTGATCTGATAACAAACCAGGAAGTGAAAGCGATTATAGGACCATCGACTTCCATGCAGGCGCAGTTCATGATTGAGATAGGACAAAAATCTCAGGTTCCGATTGTTTCATATTCTGCAACAAGTCCCTTCCTAGCTTCCATCCGTAGTCAATACTTCTTTCGAGCTACCTATGATGATTCATCTCAAGTGCACGCCATTAAATCCATCATCAAACTTTTTGGATGGAGAGAGGTTGTACCTGTTTACGTTGACAACAGCTTCGGGGAAGGTATAATGCCTCATCTCACCGACGCGTTACAAGAGATTAACGTCCGTATACCTTACAGGGTCGTGATCTCTCCCAATGCCACGGGTGATGAGATCTCCGTTGAGCTTCTCCGGATGATGACTCGACCCACTAGAGTATTTGTTGTCCACACTGAAGATCTACTTGCCTCAAGATTCTTTGCCAAAGCTAAGGAAATTGGTTTGATGAAGCAAGGATATGTCTGGATCCTCACCAACGCGATTACAGATACTCTTAGTCTCATGAACGAGAGAGAGATTGATACAATGCAAGGGGTCTTGGGTGTAAAGACTTATGTACCGAGATCTGAAGAGCTTGAAGCATTTAAATCTCGTTGGAAGAATAGCTTCCCACTTTCTGACTTCAGCGTGTATGGATTGTGGGCTTATGATGCCGCCACTGCACTGGCAATGGCCATCGAAGAAGCTGGGACATCACATTTGACTTTTGTCAAGACGGATGATGCCATGAGGAACATGTCCGGCCTTCAAGGTCTAGGTGTATCTCAATTTGGTCCAAAACTTCTCCGGACACTCTCTGGAGTTCGGTTCAAAGGTCTTGCTGGTGATTTTCGATTTACCAACCGAGAACTGCAGCCGTCAGTGTTTGAGATTATTAACGTGAATGGGCATGGAGGAAGGACTATAGGATACTGGATGAAAGAACATGGTCTCTTGAAGAACGTAGACCAAATACAAGCTACCACGACCACTTTCGCTACTTGGAAAGATGAACTCAGACCAATTATATGGCCTGGAGACACCACCTTTGTACCCAAAGGATGGGAGATCCCGACAAATGGGAAAAGGCTGAAGATTGGAGTCCCAACTAATAACCATTTCCCGCAGTTAGTGAAGGGTACAAAGGATCCTATCACCAATTCAACAATATTCAGTGGATTCTGCGTCGACTACTTTGAGGCTGTTATTCAAGCGATGCCCTATGATGTTTCCTATGACTTCATTCCTGTAGAAGATATAGCTTACGAGACTTTGGTCTACCAAGTGTACCTCGGGGTAAGAATAACCAACCCTTTACTCCTTTATCACTAAGCTGGATTCTCTAAACGATAGCATTGTTCATTGTGTCTGGAGCAGAAATATGATGCTGTGGTCGGAGATACAACAATATCGGCAAACAGGTCAAAGTATGTCGAGTTTTCATTGCCGTACACACCATCAGGTGTGGGTCTGGTCGTTCCTGTTAAAGACAATGTCAAAAGAAGCAGTACCATATTTTTGATGCCTTTGACATGGGGACTATGCCTACTCAGCCTTTTCTCCTTTTTCATCATTGCCATTGTCGTATGGGTTCTTGAACATAGGGTAAATCCAGACTTTGATGGGCCTGGAAAATACCAAATCAGCACTGTACTCTGGTTTTCTTTCTCCATTATGGTCTTTGCGCCGAGTATGTCCACTCTCTCCTTATTGCTATACCAATGCACATTTTTCAAATGCTTAAGTGCCGCATATATCAAAACATCATCTTGTTTGCATCTACAGGAGAAAGAGTGCTTAGCTTCTGGGCAAGGCTCGTGGTTATCGTTTGGTACTTCTTAGTACTTTTGCTGACGCAGAGTTACACCGCTAGTTTGGCATCGCTTCTTACATCACAGCAGCTTCATCCAACAGTAACCAACATAGATAGCTTGCTAGCAAAGGGAGAACGTGTGGGAAATCAACGCAGTCCCTTTGTTTTGGGAAGACTCAGAGAATCAGGTTTCTCAGATGCTAATCTCGTAACCTATGGGTCTCCAGAACACTGTGACGAGCTACTTGACACAGAACCAGCAAAGGGAGGCGTTTCTGCAGTTTTCATGGAATTGCCGTATGTGAGACTCTTTCTCGGACAGCACTGTAACAAGTATAAAATGGTTCAAACACCATTTAAGGTCGATGGATTCGGCTTCGTAAGTCCATACCTTTGCAAAAAGAAAAAAAACACACTCTCTATTGCAGCATTCTTCAACTCATAAGTTTATTGTGCAGGTCTTTCCCATTGGATCCCCTCTAGTAGCTGATGTCTCAAGGGCCATTCTAAAAGTGGAAGAGTCGAACAAGGTAAACCAACTAGAGAGCGCATGGTTCAAGAAAATAGATGAGAGTTGCCCAGATCCACTCACCAGCCCCGACCCAAATCCATCTGAATCCTTCCGGAAACTTGGCATCGATAGTTTTTGGGTCTTGTTTCTCACTGCAGCCATAGTCTGTGTTACCGCATTGGGGAGATGCATGTTTGATTTCTTGAAGGAGAACCCAGATCAAAGAAGCCTGCAAGGATTGTGGGAAAAGTTTCTTCAGCCAGATCAAAAGTCATACATAAACAAAGTAACGAAGAAATGTCAATGCTCCATGAATAACCATGCAGAAGCAAACCCAGCAAACAATGGCAGTTAAAGTTGGCACATTTTCATTTACCTTTCCTGCAATTTCATTACATGTTGAAGTAATTAACACAGACATTTCCTAGGATCATGATGATCCTTGTCAACTATGATATACAGTAAAAGGCTTTAAAATCTGCCCATGTTATGAAAATGCTCTCTTGCTTGCTACTTTCTCTATTGAATGCGGAGTTTTTGTTGATTCACTATCACAAGTCAATCAAAAACTCTGCAAAGAGAAAGTAGCAAGTAAAAGAGCGACCCATAGCTCATCTAGATTCCCAAAATCCCACAAAGCCAAATTTTTTAAACGCAGATCAAACTATCCTCAGTTATCAAAGCAAATGAAGAACAACAATTCAGAGGGAGAGTGAACCAAAAAAAGTTCCTTGAAAAATATGCTATATAGCATTTGGGGAACTTGTGGTTTCATATCTTGAAGGTGAACCTACAAGAATTACGGGGAAAATTCCTTCAGCCAGATCTAAGTTAGCACATTTTCAATTAAAATTTCTCTTATTCGCTGCAAGATTCATTTCATGTTTAAAATCCAAAACAAAACAAGACATTTCCTAGGACTCTGATCATCCCTTATTATGTATATAATGTTTTGAAATCTGCTCCCTTTACGAACAACACCATGATTTAGTGACTTGACAAACATAGTGTAGCAAGCAAAATTTACACATAACTGGATTTCCGAAAATCACCAAATCAAAACATTCAAATCAGAATTAAACCATAGATCTACATCGAATCACTTACCAAGGAAACGAGATAGAGGAAGAAGAAGAAGAAGAAGAAGAAGAAGAAGAAGAAGACGAAGAACAATCCAGAGGGGGAAATGGAATCAAAAGTTTCCGGTCGATCCAAGTTCGTCTAGCGACGACGGAAACGCTCATCGGCGCCGGGAGTAGAACACAGTTATCTGTTTTTTTTTTTAATTATCAAATACTCTAATTAAAAAATAAATAAACTAAATGGGCCGGCCCATTAGAATACATAAACCCGAACCAAACCGTTAGCTTCCCGGTATAAACCACTAGATTACATAAACTAGTGCCGGAGGCATTCGGATTTTCGGTTCGGATCGGTTTGATTTATTTGGGTTGAGATGTTTAGAAACCGTTTAGGAGCCGAATATTTTTAGGATCGGATCGATTCAGGTCGGGTTTCTGTTTTTTCTGTAAAGCCCGAACTGAAAACGTGTTATAAATCATTCGGGTTTGGGTTTGGTTCGGGTTTAAAGTCGATTTTTTTGTTTCTCCTTTTATATTTATGATCAAAGCATTACTCAGTATAGTTTGTATCTATCAATAAACAAGACATGATGCTCTAAACATACAAGAACCGGTGTTGATAATGCTCTAAACTGAATCTAGTATCTTTTGTAATGATTTGAATATACAGTTTCCAATCAATATTTATCTTTAGTTTAGAGAATTGTGTAGGAAATTTAAGTCTCTCAGTTCATTTATTGCGAGAATGAAGAAAATGAACCGGTGAAACATGAAAAGACAGACATTATAACAATCTTTCTTTGTATCTTGTAACTTCCTAGAAATTTTTTGGGTCTGTTGAAGTGATCTGAAATGGTGAACTCGTCACTCTTCTCTCCGGAAACCCCACACTTCTTCCAGCCGATTCTTTCCGGTTCCAAGAGCCACCTGGTATGAATCTCTCCGTCTATTGTCTTTCTTCAATCTATATGAACGTATAGATAGTCTTATGCAACTGTTTTGTCTGCTGCAGAATATTCCCGTGAAGTTCTTCTCTGAACACATTGAGGGAAAACACGAAGGCAAGACGGTAACATTGAGATCTGATGCGTTGGGGAAAACATGGAAAGTGAAGATGGAAGGCCAAAGACTCACTCGAGGGTGGAAGGAGTTCGTTGAGGCACATGTTCTTGGAGTTGGTGACATCGTTATCTTCAGACACGAACGAGACTTGTTGTTCCATGTCACTGCTTTAGGACCCAATTGCTGTGAGATCCAATACACACCGTCTGGCAGTCGTCGCCAAGAAGACGAAGAAGAGAGTGATGAATTAGGTATAAAACATTGAATCATCGTTTAGTGTACGTCACACACGTCTGCTGAGTCTCTTTCTATTCTTTGAAACGTTTTCATTTTCTGTTTCAGAAAGACCTGCTAAGGAAGTTGAGAAGGATCTCACAAAGATTGTGAAATTAACTCCTACGTCAATCAGCTTTGAGACCGGTAGACAGGTGACTTTCACTCTTCTTTGTCTATTTTTCTTGACACATTTATATAATTTATATAATTTTTAAGATAAATTTGGAAGAATATATCATTTTTTTTGAAATTTTGGGAACCGTATATGTTCAGGACCGGCCATGCATTTGAGTTTCTAAATTCTGAATCTTGTGCAGCATTTACCAGCAAGTTTCACGAAAGCGAACGGACTCATCAAGCCGGGGAAGATCATTCTGGTGGATAGAAAGAGATCTGAGTGGGTGATGGAGCTTAAGGTTGAAAAAATAAAAGGATCTATGTACATGTACATGTACATTACGAGTCGTAATGGCTGGAGAACCTTCTGTGGCGTGAATGGAGTAAAAGCAGGGGAGTCTCTAACTTTGGAGTTGGTCAGAGGAGGTGCAATTCCTATGCTCAAGTTCTGCTCCAAGGTTAGTATGAACTTCAAATAAACTTGCGTGTAACGTTACGTTTTAGGTTTTGCTTAAAGTTGTGAAACGATTTGTACTCAGATGGAGCAACCACCATTTGAAGCAGAGGCTCGTGCTCACAAGCGAGCTAAATGGAGTCAGGAAAAGAGGGAGAAAACAGCTGAAGAAGGAGAACCCTCTCATCGCACTAGAGCATCTAACAAAACCAACGCAAATCAAGAGAACTTGCGAGACACGCAACCTAGCTCTGTCTCAGATCTATTGATGACTAAGGTGAGACATAGCATTGTAAGTACTATAACTAGTATCAGACGGTTTCGTGAGGAGCTAAAGACAAAGGAACAAGAACTAGAAGATTCATTGAAGGAAATCAACAACTTAGCCTCAAGCAGAAACTAAGTTCAAATGTGGAGCTGAAGATCGTCCAAAGACTTTATTTGAAGTCTTTGTGTCAAAAAAGATTGTTTCAGACTTTTAGTGCTGGAGAATTAGATTTTAGTTGTTCCTAGTCCATTAGTTTACCTCTTGTTTCCACCGTTTTGGTTCCACTGATCTATTATGCTAATTAAAAAATCAAGACTATTACTATCAACTTGTGTCCTCGAAACTCTGTTTTAAATGGTAGTTGCTCCATCTCAATACAAGTCTTTTGTTTAGTAATTTAAACTTAGAGAAGCCCAAAACGTGCATCGCAAGTTATATTTCGTCTCCAGGGTTTAGACTCTCCTGCGAGTACTCTATTCGCTGAGCACAATTTTTTTAACCCTTATCATCCATTATACAACATAACTTCACTTCTGACATCCACCTTATCATCCAGAATCATCTTATCTCATGTTATGATGGCACGATTTGATTTAGCGGTAAATATATCAATAATTGTTGGCTATGATGACACCATTTGATTTTTTTTTTTTAATAAAGCTGTAACGAGTAACATCGGTTGCTATCTTTAATGAGAAGCTCGTCTTGTCTAATCAAAAAAACGGTGAGAAATGATGGGGGCTATGTATACTTGGTTTAAAAATAATTCAACTAGTTATAAAATACATAATAAAACACAATCAGTTATATAATTTTTAAGAAAGTTAAAATTATCTTAAAAACTGAAAACATTTTATATTTTAAAACATTAAAAACTTTTGCACAAAAAAAAAAACTTTCTTACACATTTTACCTATTGAACATCTTGCCGTTCAATGTTACCGAAAAATAAATGCAAGGCGTTTGGTCAAGAATGATTAAGAAAATATCTGTCATTAATTAATAGTCTGTGACAGTACATAACGGAGTTACGACTGGGTAAAAAGAATAAATGAGTTTCAATTCTGTAGTAACGTAAAATCACTAGTAAAACGCCGAGGAAGAAGAATTCAAAGGAACAACTTTTTCATAGAAGAGTTCCTTAAGAGTTTGTGCAACAATGGTGGATCCAGTTATGGCTTCCTCAACCAAGAAACCTCTCTTCATCGTAGATCTGTCTGGACAAAACTCAAACCCTGTACCTTCTCTTTCTTTCTCTTATAATCTCTGTTGTTACAGTTTAACATATGGTTTTGTCTTCAATAATTGTTTTTTTTTTTGATAAATTGTCTTCTCTTTTTTTTTTTGTGCACATGTAAATTGTCTTCTCTAATTGTTCTTGTTGTTGTTGTTGCAGATGATTCCTGATTCGTTTGTTTCGAATCACTTAAAGGGTAACATTCAGTCTAGGAAACTGATGAAACTGACTTCCGACGCTTCGGACAGAACATGGGAAGTTGAGTTAGACGGTCAGAGATTCTCCCGCGGTTGGAAACACTTCTCTGATCACCACTGCATCCGAAACGACGACGTTTTGAGTTTCAGGCACGATGGAGACATGGTCTTCCACGTTACACCGTTCGGACGCAGTTTCTCTCAGCAGATTCAGTTCATCTCGTCTACCTCTGAAGCTGAAAATGATCGTTCCGATGATGATGATGATGATGATGATGAACACAATATCTTTGATGATGATGTTTATGATGATGACGATGTTGGAGATGATGATGATGAAAATGCGGCATCGGAAGAGGAACTGTATCCAAATAAAACTTTGTCTAAGAAGAGAGCAAGAACAGAAACAGAGCCTTCATCAGAAAACACTTATCTTGTTGCGCACGTCACACCTTCAAACCTACGTCGAAACCATATGGTTAGTACTTACACTTGAATATTTTCTCGTTGTATTATTTTGCTACGTACTATTTATCTAGTCTCGATACTGCAGTATCTCTCAAGCAAATTTGCGAGGTCAAACGGTCTGAACAACAGACAGTGTGAGATCGATCTAAGGAACGAACATGGAAAGTCTTGGACTCTTGATCTTAGACACAACAAAACAACTGGTCAATCATTTGTCCGTAATGGCTGGAGAAGTTTCTGCAGAGCAAATGGGATCAAAGCCGAATCTTTTTGTAGATTTAAGTTTGTCCAAAACGGAACAAGACCTGTGCTACAATTGTGTCCCAACACTGAAGCTGATGAGGTCGAATCCGAAGACTGCTCAGAGCCTGCTTCAATGAATCAGAACAGGACTGTGGCATTACAACTTAAACCTTACATGTTTAAGGCAGGAACACTTGTAAGTTTTTTTGATAAAAAAAACACTTGTAAGTTCCAACACATATTGTCTTTCTTTTTGTCATTTTCTAAAATGGGTTGAATTTTGTAAAGCGAATACCTGCATCATTCGGAAGAGCTAATGGGATCAAGGAAGCGGGAACGGTAACTATAGTGAACAGAGATGGCGTGGAGTGGAAGTTACGTCTAGGTAACATGAAGGGAAGTGAGCTATTCTACATTAGAGGTTTAAAAGATTGCTTTGTAGCCAATGGCATAGAGAAAGTTGGTGATTCCTTCACACTAGAGGGTATCAGAGGAGGAGCTAATCCTATTCTCAAGATCAGCTCCAAGGTTAAACACCAGTTCATTTTCATTCCATGTTCTTGATTTTTTTTTATGGAGAGATCTTTTATGCTAAAAAGAATTGTGTTCAAATACAGGAAGCATCATTTGATAGGAGACAGCAAAGGTTGATTCAAGCATCACGAGTTGAAAAAGAAAAGGAAACTAGAGTACAAAAGAAAGCTCGAGTTTCTGCAGAAGGAGGACCATCATCTCACCGCACTAGGGCATCAAACAGATCAAGTGCTGGTCCAAACAACTTGCAGGGCAAGCAACCTCTTCAACCTTGCTCAATCTCTGATCAGGTAGCAAAGGTTAAGCAGAGTGTTGTGGATGCTTTAACCGATGTAAGACAGTTTCGGTCACAGCTCGAGATAAAGGAAAATAATCTAGAATCTTCGCTGCTGGAAATTGATGTGCTAGGTATGATCTAAGTAACTTATGAACAATGTTTTTTGTATAATTTTAGTTTAGTTTGCTTTTTGACAAATCTGATGTTGGCACAAGCAGGGGAAAAGATAATGGGAATCAGCAAACTCTTCAACATCAATCAAGTCTAAAGCATGAGAAGACCAGAAAAGTTTGGAGGGACAAGATCAGAAACATCTACTTCTCTTCAACATCAATTCACATGAAACATCTACTTCTCTTGCGTTTCTACTTTGAGATTTATGTTTAGTCATAATTATCTTATTCAAATCTTGGTTAAACAATTTTAAGTTAACAAAGAAGGGATTGAATGAAATTCCTCTAGTTATTGCTCAAAATTATATCATTCGCTAAAGTTTTACTCCTAGTGATTGTGGACCTATCTCAATATAATTTTTTTTACAAAGAATTATGTTAAAATAAATTGCTTAAATCTAAAAGTCCGAAGCAAATAACTTTAACATGAACAAAAACACATATCACATGATTACGCTCCACATAATTTGGAAATGAAACTTGTTAGAATGACGACAATGACAATATATAAAATAGATACATTTTTTGGGGAAAAAAAAACTATAGAACCATGGATGTTACTTTGGACTAATTGATAATTAGAATATAAAATTGGTAAAATAGAGAGTGTTCCTATTCTATCGGGAATTTTAAGCTATTAGATTTTTCCTCCAACTATTTTTTCCCTCCTAACTATGCTTCTCAAAAAAATTAATGGATGTGCAGTATCAAATCTTTTTCATCACTTTATCCTCCATCTTCTGAAAGAAAATAAAAGAAAAAACATTTCTAAAACATTAGTATTGATAAATATCAGGAAAACTGATGAGCTTTCTGAAAGTAAGGTTGCATATCATCAATTTCATCTTCTCAAAATATCATAATAAGAAACACACCAGCTGAGAAATCTGAAGTTGTTTAAAATAAAACTGAACAAAAATATGTATTTTAATTTTAAATGTTAATAATATGTACTTTTATATCACCGACTTCATCTTCTTGAAGTAATAGTATAGATTGAAGTATTGAATCCCAGAGAAACTGAGAGTCAAACACACAAACGAGCTCAAGTCGGGTGCTTCAATCTTGATAGCTAGATGTGGGAGAAGGAGAACCCTCTTACCTCATTCACTAATCATTATTAATTGACCCCCAAAAAATTGAAACAAACAACAAAGATCTCAAAAAAAAATTCTAGAAAAGACAACGCAAGTCATTACAGCAACTTCTATTAAATCTTTAATTAATTTGTTAGTACTGCTTCAAACCGTTTCGTTTTCATAGTTAATGCATTCAGATCATGACTAATTATTCCGGTATTGAAAACTTAGACAATCGTTACACATTTACAGCCCCAACAATATAAGAAATCTAATCAAGTAAAAAGAAAAACTTTAATCGAATAAATGAATATTGAATGATTGTATCCACAAATTAAAATTATTATAATAAATAGTGATAAAGTAGGGAGTGTAAAGCACTGTACGCGGAATGAAATAATAACATAGTTCAAAGAATATCATAACTAAAAAGTTCTCATTAATGAATATTCATAAAACATAGTCGACCATCTTAATATATGCATGTTTAGTGTAATCATATTCAATAATTTGTGGATTATTCTTCTTAGAAAAAAGGTTTGTGGATTATTGTTCACCTATACCGTGATACATTAGGGGAGATTTCAAATTAAAATCCATACCAAAACTGTAGTTCTTTTTTTTTTTTTTTTTTTGAACAAAACCAAAACTGTAGTTCATTGAGATGTCAATCAACATATCAAGTTTTCAACTAATGTATTATCGCTATTGATGGTCCAGACAAAGCGTAATAAAGTAATAAACATGTCTTACCAACATTTTTTTTTTAAAGTTCCACCGAAATTAATTACATTTAAACATATGATAAATCTTTTTTCTTTCAGCGTTTACTTTTCTAATTATACTTTTGCAAAACGTCGGGTAGTGTATAGTAAAACTAAACCTTTAAAAATACAAAAAATATCCTTATCTTCTAGAGTTCCATGTGTGAATATCACCACCGACAAGTAACTCGCGTAACCTAATAGTTGGTTGAAACTTTTCAAATTGAAAACAACTGTGATTATCCATCTGCTGAATCGGTGAATCATATACTTTCTTTTTCTTGTCAAAGACACACCACTGAACCTTTTCTTTCTGTTTTACAAAAAAAAAGAACATAATTAGCGGCAATATTTAAGAGTTTCTTGCCAGTATTAGTCAACACTTGACCCTCTGTTTTGATGGTTAGTATACTTTGTCAAATAATTATATAGAAGAAAGCATCATCAACTAAATGTGTTTCCCTCCTAACTATGTTTAACACCCATAACATCTGCAAAATCACAAAACACCATGTATAATAAAAATATATAGTTGATCAAGTTGCATCTAATTGTTTCAAGACTATAGCATGGACTCGTAATAGTACTCAAAAGAAACATATAAATAGCATAAAAGTCATCCTGATCGTTATAGTCACCCACCATAATGTATTGTCTTCAACATTCCCGTCAAAATTCTAAAGTCGATGACACTTGTTACTAAATAAATTTGTAAATTCAATGGACTACTAAAAAGGGATGTATATAAAAAATGAAATAATAATGAAAAGCACATGGAAAATGACATGGGGAGCACATAGGCGAAGCGGTGAGAAGAACACACTTGAGTGAACACACTTGAGTAATTCACTTGAAAGTTGAAACTATCTTTACTTGTGCCAATTCAAGTAGTTTCTCTCACAAATTTGAATTTGTCTTGAACCATCCATCAATGTCCAAAATTTTTCCTATAACTCAAACATTGATTGTTTCTTTGAGCAAAAAAAAAAAAAGAAAACATTAATTGTTCTTTTTTTCAAAAAATGTAACTTTATTTTTGTAGGAGGATCAGTGACATGACAGGTGCTGTTGAAAGTTACATGAGTATGATAAAAAGGGGATGAATTTGCATGCTTGAAGCCATCAAACAGGTAGCTTAACACACCAACACACACACATGAAAACTGTAAGACAGATCTTGCAAGCTTCACATATACCTTTCTCCTTCCTCTCCTTTGCTTCTCTCTCTATCTCTCAAAGCCAAGTATTTAATCTCTCTCTCTCTCTTCTCTCTGAGTCACTCCTCTCTCTCACCTACCCATCTCTCTGTCTCTCTCTCTTCTGTCATTCTCTTAAAAAGGTCCAAACTTTAAATGAGCATTGAGCTGTGTATGCTTCTTTGTCTGGCTTATATATAAAAATGGGTCTGTAGATTTCCAATTTCTGGGATCTGGGTTTTGCTATCTCTTCCACTATTATCCAAAGCTCGCTCCTTTCTTGAAGATTGGAACGCAAAGATGGCTCCAAGGTTGGATTTTTCAGATTGGTGGGTAAAAGACACGAGGAAAGGAGGAACACCAGTTGTTGTCAAAATGGAGAACCCAAACTACTCCGTAGTCGAAATCGAAGGACCAGACTCAGCCTTCAGACCAGTGGACAAGACCCGAGGCCGCAAGAACGCAAAGCAAGTGACTTGGGTTCTGCTTCTCAAAGCTCACAGAGCCGTTGGATGTCTCACTTGGCTCGCCGCTCTCTTCTGGTCTCTCCTCGGCTCCATCAAGAAACGCCTTAGCTTCACTCACCCACTTGGCTCTGAGAGATTGGGAAGAGACAGGTGGCTTTTCTCTGCCATTAAGCTCTTCTTAGCTGTTTCCTTGCTGATTCTCGTGTTCGAGATTGTTGCTTACTTCAGGGGATGGCATTACTTCGAAAACCACATCCCAACTAGCACGCTTGAGATCCAGAGCTTGTTACATCTTGTGTATGTTGGTTGGTTAGAGTTAAGAGCTGATTATATTGCTCCTATGATCAAAGCTCTATCCAAGTTCTGTATTGTTCTGTTCCTTATACAGTCTGTAGACCGTTTGATTCTCTGCTTGGGCTGTTTCTGGATCAAGTATAAGAAGATTAAGCCGAGGTTTGATGAGGAACCGTTTCGTGATGATGATGCTGAGGGATGTGGTTATGCTTATCCAATGGTTCTTGTTCAGATTCCCATGTGCAATGAAAGAGAGGTACTCATTCATACCAATCTTTGACCTTTGTATCTGTAACTCTCGATGTCATGATCTTTGGTCTTGTTCTTGTTTCAGGTGTATGAACAGTCTATATCTGCTGTGTGTCAACTTGACTGGCCAAAAGATCGAATCCTAGTTCAGGTTCTTGATGATTCCAACGATGAAAGCATCCAGCAGTTGATTAAAGCTGAGGTTGCTAGATGGAGCCAGAAGGGAGTCAACATAATCTACAGGCATCGTTTGGTTAGAACCGGATATAAAGCTGGTAACCTCAAGTCAGCTATGAGCTGCGATTACGTGGAAGCATACGAGTTTGTAGCTATATTTGATGCAGACTTCCAACCTAATCCTGACTTCCTCAAACTAACAGTTCCACATTTCAAGGTAGGTTTGGTAATTAACATCAGTTTTCCATTTATCTATCAAAGTGGAGAGGTTTCTAACTTGTTGATGATGATGTGATTGGTGTTCAGGACAACCCAGAGTTGGGTTTGGTTCAAGCTAGGTGGACATTTGTGAACAAAGACGAGAATTTGTTGACACGTCTTCAGAACATCAATCTTTGTTTTCACTTTGAGGTTGAGCAGCAAGTGAGCGGCGTGTTCTTGAACTTCTTTGGTTTCAATGGAACAGCTGGTGTTTGGCGAATCAAAGCCCTTGAGGAATCTGGTGGCTGGCTTGAAAGAACCACTGTTGAGGATATGGATATAGCAGTCCGTGCTCATCTCCATGGGTGGAAGTTCATCTATCTTAACGATGTCAAGGTACTACTTCTTATCAATCGTTCCTTAAAAAAAAGGCATATTCATGTATACTAAGTTGGAGTGAGAACCATTTACAGGTCCTTTGTGAAGTTCCTGAGTCATATGAAGCGTATAAGAAGCAGCAACACCGTTGGCATTCAGGACCTATGCAGCTTTTTCGCTTGTGTCTTGGTGCAATCTTGACCTCTAAGGTAAGTGTACATTACAACTCTTTTCTCCTTCAAAGATCATAATTTTTGATCATTGTGTTGACTGTCTCTCCTGCTTGCAGATAGCAATATGGAAGAAGGCGAATCTGATACTACTCTTCTTCCTGCTTAGGAAACTCATACTTCCTTTCTACTCCTTCACATTGTTCTGCATAATCCTCCCACTCACCATGTTTGTTCCAGAAGCTGAGCTTCCTGTTTGGGTCATCTGCTACATACCTGTCTTCATGTCTTTCCTCAACCTTCTTCCATCTCCAAAATCATTCCCTTTCATCGTCCCTTACCTCTTGTTCGAGAACACAATGTCTGTCACCAAGTTCAACGCAATGGTATCCGGATTGTTCCAGTTAGGTAGCTCTTACGAGTGGATTGTCACAAAGAAAGCTGGAAGATCATCAGAGTCTGATCTTTTATCCATCACCGAGAAAGAGATAGTTGTAAACAAGAAAAGCCAGTTGCTTAGAGGGGTTTCAGACAGTGAGCTTTTGGAGCTGAACCAACTTGAAGAACAGAAACAAAAGAAACCTGTCAAGAAAACCAACAAGATATTCCACAAAGAGCTCGCATTAGCGTTTCTGTTGCTAACGGCAGCGTTAAGGAGTCTGTTGGCAGCTCAAGGAGTTCATTTCTACTTCCTGTTGTTCCAAGGTGTCACATTTCTTCTTGTGGGTCTCGACCTCATAGGCGAGCAGATGAGCTGAGAAAATCCAGAGAAGCTTTTATGTTCAATGGTATCCTCTGTAATGAGATTGTTGGAACCATAGTGGTGGTAGGCATTAATTTATTTTCATGTTTGTTTGTTTATTTTGTTTATGTTTGTATGATCAATCAATTGTTAGGGATAAAGTGTGAGCCAGAGATTCATACAAGTATACAATATCTGTAAAGTTGGACCATGTTGTTGGCAGTTAAAAGGAGCTTTTGTCTTAAACCAGTACTTTTTTTTGTTGATCAAAGTCTTGAACTAGTACAAGATCCATGTTAAAATCAAATGCAGACTTTTTGTAAACTTTAAGCTCAAAGTTTGAGGAAAGAGATGGTAACTGTAAATAACTAACGAGAACAGGTAATGACAAGAATGTAACGAGCAAAAGCGAGACCGTTTAAAGGGTTTGTGTATTCTGATCTCAGGAACCTCTCATCTTACTGTCGGTAAGGGTGAAGAAACATGGAGCAAAACAAGTGTCGGCAGACAAAAGTGGAATCAGAAGTGTCAGTCAACTGAATGATGTGGAAGTGAAGGATGGGACCGAACTAGGATCATGCTCTTGTCTCTTTTGCTTTCCTAGGCTTTCATTATTTGTGGTGGTCATGCCAACACCATGTTGGCGTTTATCTTTTGGTTACCATACTTTTCTTTCCTACATGTCACTTACAAACTTGAAAAGGTGGCCAGGTGTTGTCTATGTTTGGGATACACGTTAACTTCAATAAAAGAGAAAACGCATAGGCTCTTTATTATCAGAAATTCCAAAACTAAACATTATGTCAATTTACCATACACAACTACGTACGCAAAATGCATTCCAATCACAGAGTCCTTCTCTTAATCTCCCAAAGCTAAGTAGTACTTCGTCATCATCTCAGTTACGTAGCATAAACTCACTCAGCTCCGGCTTCGGCGTCTATCTTTCAGTCCATCTCTGCAGAAACAAGAACATAAGTTGAATAAGCCACAACATGGAAAGCAAAAGGATGCAACAAAACGTTGACCTCTCCATATAAGAACAAGGGATCAAACATCAAGAATTCAATTTCAATCATTGTATTACTATGACATCAAGAAGACAAAACAAGTTTTACCCATTAGCATAAGGCAGTTCATCACGTCTTCTGTACGGAGGTGGTGATCTGCTGTAGCTGCGACCACGAGCAGGGGGAGGTGAAGGGCTGCGGCGCCTTGGAGGAGGAGGAGATCTTGCACGAGGGCTGTAACTCCTGAAACCCAAAAAAAGGACAAGGTCAACTAATACATTCAGAGAAGCTATAACCAACAAGAAAGACAAGGTAAATAAAATCAACAGCATTGACCTGCGTCCGTAGCTTGGACTCCTCCTGTATCTAGGACTCCGGCTCCTGCTGCGGCGCCTTCCTGTGCCACCTCGGTTACGGCATTCACGTGCAAAGTGACCAGGCTCACCACACTCATAGCACTTCAAATCAGAACCACCACGATCACCTCCGCGGTCACCACCACGGCCACCACCACCTCGGTTGTGAGACTGTTCCACCCTCCAACCATTCTTGCCTGTCCCATTTAAACAGAATGCATGTCAAATTCGAACCCCCCTGTTGTTGTCTAAATAAAAACATTCAAAGTTGTTAGAGAGGAGAACATAACATATTACCATCTAAATCACGGATGGCATCACGAGCATCTCTTGGATCCTCGAAGTCTAGAAAAGCGTAGCCAGGTGGTCTACGAGCAACCCACACACTGCACTTACAATCCCAACATTACAGACAATGCAAAATACACCGAAAGCTCGAAACTTTGTATTACGAATTGATTGGATCAATGCTTGCCTCTTGATAACTCCATAGACACGGAACTCATCCTCGAGCTCACGCTCAGTAACTCTCGGGTCCAAATTCCCCACGTACACACGCGACATTTACCTGTCAATGCCACAGAGACTGAGTCATAACTACATTCTAGTAAAAACAATCGGAGGGACTTGACGTCACATACCTAGAGAGAAGAGACTCGAGCAGCTCCTAGAGAGGGAGAAGGAAAGTGGTTGATTGAAACTAGGGTTTTTGATCAACGCTTTAACTTCTTTACACGGAGAAGGTAAAGCCCATATTTAAATGATACATCCTACTTGGGCCCAAATTCGAGCCCATTAGCTGGGTGTAATATTGTCTTGTCTTGTTTTGAACAAAAAAAAAATATTGTCTTGCATTTTTCACCAAACATTAACTTATACAGTCTATAGCAATCAACAGCTACTACTATATAAACCTTCTTTTAATTATTCTGTTGTAAAGCCAAGTCAGTCTGTGATTCGAATCAATAAAAAAATGTTGAAACCACAATCTGCTTGGTTAATGAAAAGCTAAACAATGAATAGAAAGACCAAACAAAAACCAATACACCACTTTGAGCCCTTGCCTGCGAAAGATGTAATGAAAAACACGTATTAATGCTTAGAAAATGGAGAAACAACTGTTTCTATTTGATTTAAGAAAGAAAAAAAAGTGAGTGAAGAGCTTACGAGATTAGACCACGACTGTGGCCAAAAGAGCATGCAACATCGCCCAGTATATCATTATGCCTAACCGTAAGGCAGGTTGTCTCATAAGGGTCCTGTCACACGAGACCCTGAAAAGAGAAAATGTCGTTTTCATTTAACCGAAATTACGAAATTTCCAATCAAACGAGAGAAGACTTGACAGAGCCTAACCATAGACCATCGATCATGTTTGTCACAGGTCTTGTGAATCTAGGAATGATTCTTGACGTGGTGAGTGATCTAAATCCATGAGCTGAAAGCACACAGAAAGAGAAGGTAGGTTATGAAGAGAACGTATGTATATTATGGGACAAGTTACGTTACCTTTATCATCGTCTTCTTCTAAGCTAAGGCTTTGATCAGCTTGATCTGCATCTATCCTAATGGCGACTTGATCGTTGTTGTTTCCCTTACGCAAACTCCTGACTTGAGTTGGGATCGATGTTCCACTCGTTGTCCACTTGTTTATCTGCAATACCCAAAAAAGAAAGAAAAATAAGAAACACAATTTGAAATGTTATCGCTCTGAGGCAACATCTGGAATGATGATATGATCCAACAAGCTCTAATCTTACCAAGGGTTCAACTTCAACGATCTCTGAAGTCGAGCTTGTTGACATGTTTCGTTGGAATTCCTTGTCATGTAACATTTTCTCAAGAGTTGCTTCTTTCTGTCTGAGCTCAGCCACTCTACTTCTCTCAGCTTCCAGCAACGAATCCTTGCTTTGTCCAACCAGCCGTAATTCTTCTGTTTCAGATAGTATAGACTCAATCTTTTTCTCAAGTGTCTCCATGTAGTTGTTTAAGTGACTCTGAGCATCAGTGGAAGGTGTCTCTTCTAGACCAATCAGTGAAGCTATTGTGTCGAACCAAGACAAAACAGTTTGGATCTCTTCTGAATCTCTCTTAGTGTCCATTTGAGAAGCAGCAAGAGCCTCATTGGTGCACCTAGTGACTTCTTGTCTTAAGAAAGAAACCTCCGTATCCCGATCTTGCACTTGTTTTTGAAGTTTCTCGATTTCAGCAAGAAGATTTTCAGAGAGATGATGGAGCTCGTCGAATTTATCCACAGTAATTGATAGCTTTTTGGAAATCTTCCCACGAGAAGCTTCAGCTTTCTGCAAATCTAGGTTCTTCTGTTGCAGTTCCTGTTCTAACTCTGTAACCCTGTGTTTCAGATCCTCCATCTGAGACTCTTCCTCGTCAAGCGCTTGCATCAATGCCTCAATTTCTGCAGCAAGCAATTAAGTATTAGCTATATGTGTAAAAATGGGAAAAGAAAAGGTTTAGATTGAATAGTTGACCTTGGTCTTTTGCAGCTAGTAGATTGCTAAGCGATGTGACCTTCTCCTGTAATTCTGAGTGTGAGGCCTGCCCTTCTTGCAGCTCTTTTACTCTCTCCTTCAAAGAATCCCGTTCTCGAACCAAAATGCCGAGCTGGTCTTGCATATCACGCATCCGGGCACCTGCAGATTGAAGATCTTCTGCAAAGATCTTAGCACCAGCCTGGGCTTCCTTAACTTGACCCGCAAGTTCATTGCACATCCTATCACTCTGGATATCCTTTTCGTGCAACTCCCTTTGCAAATTGGCAATGATTACCTTCATCTCTTTTTCATTTCTCTCCACAGTTTCAGCAGTTGCTACAACAAGCTCTTTTACAGCTGACGATAGCCTATTTGCCATGGACCTGACAGACTCCATGGACGAAAAATCCTCTTCTTCTTGATGGAGGATCATGTTGAAATTGTCATTTCCAACAAGTTCGGCCTTACGGCTTTCAATTTCCGCCAACACGCTAGAACATGCACCATGAAGCAAGGCAACTCTTTCACCCAGAGCAGCAATTTCTGAGGCTGTTCCCGTACCAATTGACTTGAAAAAGGTGTCAATACTGTTGGATACAATGCTGACCTGTTCGTGCCATGATGCCAAGTGGTTGCTTACATTCTCTTCGATATGGCTAACATCAGCCACAAATTGATCAAGGTTTCGTGAGAGAGAACCACAAATTTCGGTTATGTTTCCACCATTTGAAACTTCTTGCATGTTGACGTTAGACAAGGCAGCACTCAAGCGTGAAAAGATTTCCTGAGAAGAAAGGGGAAGAACAAAAGTCAGACGCAGAGAAACCTTAAAATGATATCATACTAAGATGTTGAGAGGTTCAAAAGTACCTTGTCTACAAAATTCCCTGTACTAACTTGAGGCCAGCCAGATAAATTAGTACCGGTTTGCTTCGCACATGATTCCATCGTTGCCTTCAGATGATGCAGAAACTCCATATCCAAGGTGAAAATATCAGCTAGGCAACTGTTAGTGCCTGCGAGTATTTTCCTCAGAGTGTTCACACTAGATCCAA
This sequence comes from Brassica juncea, assembly GCA_018703725.1. Taxonomy (NCBI): domain Eukaryota; kingdom Viridiplantae; phylum Streptophyta; class Magnoliopsida; order Brassicales; family Brassicaceae; genus Brassica; species Brassica juncea. The sequence goes on along the minus strand of CM031936.1, from coordinate 74,016,425 downwards.
AGGACAGCACTTGAGCGTATATCTTCTTCTTTTCTTCATTGTTGACCATAGATAAATTTTCACAATGTGATATGGCTTCAACTTTTGCAGCCTCCGCTTCATCCTTCTGCCTGGAAAGTTGCTGAATTTCATATGTAAATTTTGATAGCTCCTCTTGCATACTATCGTTTCTCTCTTGAACCTCGTTCAACTCAGCAAGTAGCAACTCAGCTGCTCTTCTAGACTTTATTGACTCCTGCTCAGCAGAAGACACAGCTGTACTCATATTCTGAAACAGTTGCGAGATCCGTTGAAGCTTCAGAACTGGGTCATATCTGTCACCTTCATCACCAATATTGATGCTATTCAACGCGTTCAATGTCATGCTCAATGTACCACTTCTTTCCTGCAAAATACTTTCTGTTTCATGCAAATGATTTTTCAACGATTGGCACTCAGACTCTAGGGCTTCTACCCTCAAAGTGTAAGATTCCAACTCCCTTAATTTCCTTTCATTTTCCAAAAGCATTTCGTCTCGGTTTGTAATCTCTGATTTCAGGCGACCATGCTCAGCGTTCATCTCCTCAATAGTTTGCTTCAGGCTATCCCTTTGTTGGACCAAAGCTTTCCCTTTCCTGACAGCTACGTTTAACTTCTCTCTTACAGAAGCTGACTTCTGCTCTTCTTGTTTAAGGAGCTCCTGCAATTCTATTATTTTCTTATCAAGTGCCTCATTTTCAGCAACCAAGGATTGCTGTTTTTCCATGTACAAATCCCTTTCTTCCCTTGCCAGCTTCTGAACATGGAGTGCTTCATCCAGATCTTTTGTTAGAGAAGCTACATCAGGTGTCTCTACAACTGTTATGTCTCTACTGGTTGCTTCGACTATATTAGAATCAGTCAATTCAGGAGTGTGCCTAGGAGAAGTTGCTTCGTCATTTGATGGACGAGTTTCACTGAAGCTATCATCTCTTTCACGTGGCAAATTAGATTTAGCCAAAGTCTTATAATAGTCTATCAGCTTTCTCAGAAGTCCATCCAAGGTCTCAGAATTACTCCCTAATGCCAAATCCTCCAAGCCATCTTCCTGTATAACATCATTAATCATGTACCTCAAACTCAATAGGTCTCCTTCAATAGTCTGCAGTTGTTCTTCATACCCAAGTTTCTCAACCAATTTTCCATGCAGATCTTTAACTTGGTTCTGCAGTTTCTCATTCTCAACTTCAAGGTGATTGGCCCTCGCAGAAAGAATATCGTGATCCCCATTCAGAGTTTCCAATCTTTCAGAAAAATTCACTCTCTCATTATCAACCGATTGAAGATTTGCCTCGACATCACATACTTGCTTTTGTGCGGCTTCCAGATCAGCACTTAGTGATTGACAATATACTTCAAGGTTATCAATTTTCTGTTGGAGGTTATCCTTGTCATGTGTACTTGCAAGCCACTCAATCTTATTTTCCACTTCCATGGACTTTAGCTGTGGAGGCATATCAATATTCGCAAGGAGTGCTTCCCATCTCTGAACCAAATTATTCCTGTGCATCAAGGACTGCTCCAGCATTTCATTCTGTTCAGCCAACCCATAAAACTTCCCCTGGAGCTCCTCGAACTTGATCCTTAAGTCACCCTCAGAACTTGTGCCAGTTTGACCATCCTCCCTCCAGGGTTCAGAGAGAACATATCCCGCACCTCCATCAGAACTTTTTTGATCCCAATCAGAGGGACGTAAAGAGTTTCCGTTAGCTGATCTTGATAACCACTCGACCTTGTCGAGTATATCTCGTGCATGAAAATGCTCTGGCAGATCCAGATCTTCCAAAATTTCTTCAATTTTGTGAAGCAGAGAGTCTTTGAGAAGAAACGATTCTCGAAGTGCAGTAGCTGAGTTTCGGATGTAAGAAAGCTCAGATTCTAATGCCTCCACACGTTCACCTGCCTCTGTATAGGTCTTAAGTTTTGCTTCTACTTCCTGAAGCCTTGTCTCCTTCAAACTCAATTCCTCTGAGCGTCTCTGCAGTTCAGCAGAGGTTTCAGCCAACGAATGCTTGATATTATCACGTTGAACCATCAAACCTTTTCCTTTTGTAACAGCTATACTAAGCTTCTCTCTAGTAGATAATAACCTCTGCTCTGATTGTTCAAGTTCATTCGATTTCTTTTGTAACTCTGATTGTACAGCCACAAGGGACTCCTCTGCCTGGCTTAAATTTTCCATGAGACCACCCATTTCAGTTTTATGGTGCAGTAAACTCTCCTGGGTCTCCATCAGCTCATTCTCCTTGGCCTCTAATTGTTTTCTCAAGAGATTAGCCAAGTCCTCAGCCTCTATAAACTTCTGAACAAGTTGGGAAACCAGAAACTCCACATATAAACTAGGGGATTCAAAACTATTTCCATCAGTTTCAAGTTCCAGAACAACTTCAACTTTCTCAACTAATTCTCGAAGTGAAGTGGGGTCAAGGTTTCGCTGCGTCAGTTCCTCCATATCCTTTGTTATACTCGACAAGTCCGACTGTAGCTTATCAATTACACACTGAAGTTCAAGCCTCTCAGAAAGAATATTTCGGACAGCCTCCATCAAAATCTCACAATTACCATCGTTAAAAGGATCAGAGATGTCTAGATTTTCAACTCTAGGTTTGGCTATCTCCACAGACCCGCATGATTCAGTAATCAGTTTCGCCAGATCAGCATAGACCTTATGCATCGTAGCAGTCACAAACTCATTTTTCTCATGCAGAGTATTGAAACTCTGATTCAACTCCTCATATTTGTTTAAGGAGGACTCATGCTTCGCATAAGCAACTTCTAGTTTTTCCTCCAGGTCGCAAATCACCTTTACAGCCATGTCAACAGAACCCGATATATGTTGGGTCATATCTAAGCCAACTTGAGCTCCAGCAACACCAGATCTGAGTAAACAATCATCAAGTCTCACAACTGCATCACCAAATTGAGACATTGATGATGTCAATTCATGTTCTAGCATCGTTGCCTTCTCAGATTCATCCTGCAAGGCCACTAACTGTTCTTCCATTGACGACAACATGCTACTTAAATTATTCTGCAAGCTTTCCAGCTCATTTTCAAGCTCATAAATTCTCGATAAGCAAGAATTCAGCTTCTTGTTGAGCTCCGTGTTTTCTAGACCCATGCTATCATTTCTCCGCTTCAATGATTCACAGAGAAATTCAAGTTCGTGGTTTTTCTGTTGCAGCTCACAAGAATAATTTTTCAGAGCTTCAAACGAAATTTTATTCTCAATAGTATCTGCCTCCAGAAGATTAATGTGATCCTGGTGAGATGCAAACTCGACATTAAACTCCTCCAGTCGTTGATTTGCTGCCGTCCTGTCATCATTTAATTGATTGAATTGTATACCAGCCTCCCCAGCATTCAACGCTAACTGTTCAAGCAAGCCTCTCAAATTTCTAATCTGAACATTCACAGAAACAAATGCTTCTGACTGATCACCACTTAACTGTGCTTTTTCAGATTCCTGTTCTTCCGATTGCCTCTTTAACTCAAATGTCTGAATCAATTTTGATACTGGTGGCGTGGCAGATTTATTGCTAGACTTGCTCAATGAAGAATCGGTGAGGATCTGCTTAATTGCCTCCTCAAGGCTCTGAATCATTTTCTCCCCCCTCTTCACATTCTTGTTCAAAGAAGAAAACCCAGATGAAGCGTCTATTACCCCCTCCAAAACTGTAGGCTGTGTCCCGAGACTTTGGCAGGTATATTCAACAAAAGGTACACTCTGTTTACTTGTAATCCCAACTTCTAGACTTCTACCAGATGTTTCAGATATTTCCTGATTTCTCAATTCTGAAGCATCCTCATTGCCAATGTCTACAATTCCAGTTTTTTCTACCTCGATGCTGCTACTCAGAGATGTTTTTTCTTCAGTCAATCTATCAAGGCGGGCTACCGCTTCTCCTAACTCAGCTGCTAGATGAATCCGTTCTTCTTGTACAGTAGACATACGCTCTTGAAGAATAAGAAGATCATGCGTAAGTTTATCATTGTCCTCAACCAAACGTTCCTTCTCTTCTTGAAACTTTAAGAGTTTATTATTCAGCAAAGAATACCCTTCCTTTAGATTGGAATACTCAGACAATAAATAAGTCTCCGAGATCAGATGTGCACTCCGTTCTAGATGTGCTTTCTCATTTTCTTCTGTGAGATGCAGGTTATCCTCTTCAAGTTTAGTCTGCTCGCCTGTCAGTAAAGAAAGCGTCTCCCTTATATTTGAATTTTCCACTTCTTGCAAGGTGACCAAAGTCTTACAATTTGCCAATTCTTCCTGTAACTTCTCTGCCTCACCCAATACGTTATATTTTTCCTCGACAAGATTTACCTTCTCATCCGTCAATGGACCAATAGTTTTTTCCAATCGCTCAACTTCTGCCTTTAGTATAGCCTCCGAGTTCTTGAAATGGCATAACTCAGACAACAGATGCTTAATCTCATAGTTCTTGGATTCTTTTTCTTCAAAAAGTTCCTTTTTCTCATCATTCCAAGAAGAAAGAATTGCACCATACGTATCATTCTCCACCTGAAGATTAATGAGCTTTTCTTTCGCCTCAGTTAGATCCAATAGGGACTTTTCTAAGCTACTCTGCAGCTCATTCATCTTAGCAGTGAAAGCCTCCACTTGTGCTTCTGTAGCAAGAAGCTGATTTTCGAGCTTCTCATTTGAGCTTGTAGCAGCATAGAGGTTAGACTGGCACTCTGATAGTTCCTCAACAAGAGACCCATTCCTTTCTGTCAACGCATTATATGATGCACGAAGTTCTGATATTTCAGCTACCAATTGGTTATGTTGATGATCACACTCGTTTTGTAGATGAGACTGTTCTGTGAGTTGCACATGAAGTATATCTTCCATGGTACTCGAAACAAACAGTTCTTCTCTTAATCGCTCCAACGAACTTGTTCCTGGATCGGTACGGGAAGCAGCCTCTCTTGCGGTGCACAACACTTGAAATTCATCTTGTCCAAGTCCCTGTACAATTTCCATAAGCTGTTGAAAGCTAACTGAGCGTCCTTCATGAACATGAGCAGCAGAAACTTCCCCGGATGGATTTAATGTGTCCTTTTTACAAGGTTCCTCTGCAGCTTCCCTAATCTGCTGGCTTTTAATTTTACCAGTTATTCCTTCCAGTTCAACTGAATCAAAGGCAACTGATGATCCCTCTGAAAAGTGAGACGGTGAAGCAGATGAATCCACAACGGCTGGAAAGCTTGCTTGTTTCTCTTCAGTTGAAATCCAATCCACATCTGCCTTTGCAGATGCTTCAGAAAACTGTTCCTTGTGTGAACCACTGTCTTTCTGCATTTCCCCTAAACAGAAACAAATGAAAACAGAATTATACATCAAAAAGACGCATGCCATCGACCAAACCACTTTATCCCTATCAAAGAAAAAGAAATAAAGAAAACGATAAAAGAGCGAGGCATGAAGAGAAGGAGAGAACAACCTACATCAGTTACCTGATCTCCCCTTGCACCACTCAAGGAAACATCAGGAATGAATTCCGGCAAAGAGGATGGCTGATGCGGCTTTTCCACATTCCCAGACCCACTTTCAACTTCAACTCCTTCCCCCTCCGCTAGGTTTCCAGAAGCAGCAAAGACTCCGTCAACACTAATAGATGCATCGCCATGTGTAACTCCCTTCTCAGAATCGGCATGATCAGATGTCAAAGAATCTACTGCGCCAGCCTCTGTGCTGTCGATGCTCTTCATATTCTCTTCAACTGTGGTGATTCCTGGCTGAAGCGAATCAGGTTCTGAAGATGAACCATGGACTAGAACATACTCGTGAGATAATGCATCTGCAGAAGTTTGTGGAGAATCAACAACCTCATCACCAATACTCACATGAGATGTATCTCCTCCTGCCGACGGAGCTTCTGCATCGTCACTGACAGCACTTTTGTCAGGTTTCCCCTCGTGCTTCACAGATTTACCAGACTTTTTGGAGGATTTTCCTTGGCTTGTACTGCCCTTGGGGTCCTTTTTATGATCAGTGCTTTTATCAGCCTTCTTTTGACGAAACTGTAGAAGCTGAAACAATTAAAAAAAAAACTTAATGATTAACCAACGCAAGAACAAGCAATCAAATTTATACTCCTTTCCTCACTGACATTCACAAATAAAATGCAAGTTCAACCAAAAATCGAAACTAACCTTTTGGCGCCCAGCAGCGAGTGGATCAGCACGGTTCTTTTTCTTATCCATTAGATCCACTCTCTTCTTGTTCCCGAAAAGACTCTGTTGTGTATCACCACCAAGTCTAGATCACCATGGTTTGCACCTTCTGATGACGCAAAAATCCTATTAAAAAAATAGAGAGCTAATTTTCACAAACTTGCAATTGATATCACAGCGCACCCACACAACAATGGCATCGAATTCTTAAATTCATTTTCAAAAGGCTTTGCGCATAAAAACAGCAGAACCAGATCGTGAGGCAACTAAACAGGAAACCAAATTCTACAGATTCAATAGAAACACAATCCAGTATATACAATATCAAATTTCACAAAACAAGTTCGATTATTATATCACGAAACTGAGCTAAACCATACCCTCGAGCGCGATCGAAGAGAGCTGAAATCGAGTGGCGCGTCGGCGTCGTTGATCTGTAAGACAAATTGGTTTTAAAAACCTATACGTCGCTCTCTCTCTCTCTCTCTCTCTCTCTCTCTCTCTCTCTCTCTCTCTCTCCTTGGATCTAACGCTATAATATGGCGTTTAGCTGGTGTGTCCTTTTTGTTGGAAAACGCTACGCGATTCAACTTCAACACAGACGTCGATTTGAAGGGAAGAGACAAATTCTTCTTCCACGCTACTTTTCACATCTGGTAAGGATACTCAAATGGGCCTTAAAGCCCAATAAGATACAGTACTAGGCCAGTTAGCCCAATAATTTATTTGAAGGTAAGAACAAATACACCCTTCTACTCCTTCCATTGTTACAAATGTACTTACAAAACGCTTGGCCACAAAGAAATGGGGCATAGATTAGAACCGTCAAATGAGGTATTTGATTCATCATGGTGTTATTATACAAATGGTTTTTTTTTTGGAAATTTTCGGTAGCTCTACAACTATATAAATGTGACCACATCCTTACACAAACACAACATATTACATTGGAGAATCTAATTAAGAAGAAGCTTATATTTGTGTGTGTGTGTTTTGCCTAAACTTCACGTTTGGGACGTTTACGTGTTCGTTGAAGCACAGGTTCTTTAATCAAATCGTCCAGCGAGATTTCACCTTCAGCATTCTCTCCCTCTTCTGCTGCTTTTATCGCTTGGTTCAACGCAATCTGCACAAGAAGAAGAATCAATCATACATGCTGTTTAGTTTTACTACATCGCGCTGGATACAACAATCATGTTCCAGTTCAGCTCATGAACAACTAGATTTTTTTTTACAGGGAACAGAAAGAGCTCCTTGCTTGAGTATGACATTAGTGATTATTACGCTCTCCAAAGCAACAACTTAGGCGATTTATCACAGACACAGAGATTCAATTATGTCGGAAATCCTAGGATGTAATAATATCTTTATTTTTCTAGAAAATCATATCACTGCTTGAACCATAAAACATCAAGAACAGTAGAACCAATTCGACCCAAAATTCAAGAACTGGCACAGAACATGTTTGTGGAAACGTTACTTACATCCTCGAGGAAATCATCGTCAAGCTTATCAGCGATCTTGGCCGAAGTGAAGACGGTGGCGGCGATCAGAGTAGCTGGAATTGCGAACGCCAGCAAGTAGCTGCTCGTACTCGGCCCTGCTCTCGCCACGTAGCCACAGTCTCTGTTTCTCCGGTTAATACATATTCCCCCCGCCCCTCCTCCTAGTATATTCTTCGCCGGCGGCGGAAATAACGGCGATGCAAACGCCGACAAGGCTGTTTGTGTGGGTTGCATAGGGATAGAGACGAAGAGTAGACTCGCCATGAGTTTTGGAAAACAAAACGATTGGCAAAGCAAGCAACAGGGATAAGCATTTCGGGTCGGGTAAAATCAACCCGATCCGAAAAAAAAAGAATCTGATCCAATGGGCCGACTTAAACAAGCCCATTAAAGTATAACATGTCATCGCATCATGACACCGATATACGTATATTCTCCTTCTTGGTTTATTATATAAGAGATATGAAAGCATGTTTCGTTGATTTGTTTAACTTGAAATCAAATCCGTCCACCTGATACGACTATTGATTCGAAGGTTTATTTAAGAGGCTTCTGCTCATTTTATTAACATATTCAACAGCAAAGTCAAGCAATATGAACTTTTAAAACTCTCTTTCGTGGGATAATAATTTCTTTCGTTTTCTAGATGGGTTATTTACTTATTTTATACGGTATATTTCATATTCCAAGACCACCATGTGAAGCTTCTTTGTTTAAACGATAAAGTGTGGAAAATAAAGCCAGAAAAAATCGACACCCAAACGTTACATCCATATGTACGTTGAAAATAATTGATAGAAAAAAAACACACAGAAATGGAGAATCTAAACATTTACTTGAAGTCCACATTGGATTCCACTCTCATGTTAGCTTTTGCTTTTACATATTCTTCCTTACGGCTTTCTTTCAAAGTCTATTGTTCTATCATAACGGAAACAACATCTTCACATAAAAAACTACAACATGTTACATGCATACCATAGTAGACAAGATAACGCATGTATAGAGTATCCATATAATATGATCACCCAAAAAAGAGAAGAGTTGAGAAATTTCCGAATTCGAGCACCGATAGCGGGAAAGGAACATCACTGGAACTATCCGATAAAAAGAGGACTATAGACCTAGGTCCAACACTTCTTTGACTACAAATCAAAACTAAATAACAGTCGACAACTACTTGTTTTTGTATCTGTTTGTTGATCATCTCATATTCATATTCACGAAATAACATATCCAGTTATATATTTATAATCAAATGTTTTCGTCCAAAGAATTAATGAAAAAAACAGAGCTGATCAATATTAGACAGTACTAAAATACTTTTGATAGTGATAAAATTATGGTTAGCATAAACAAAAAGTGAATATATTTAGTCAAAACGTAAACGTTAAGATATGTGTCATTTTTTTCTCAAATGCGTGTTAACTCCGTGTGTACATTACATGTATACAGTCAATGTCTATAGAATAAATTCATGGCTATTATCTTTACGTTGACTTCTTTATAAAGTTAAAACGCTGGGCCCGAACCTTCTTGTAGAATCAATGGTTCGGTTAGCAGGTTGCATTCGAATCAATAACAAAATTATAGTGTAAATCATGATATATAGTCTTATACATATTGGTAAAATGTTCTGATATCAGAGATATATTTCTTTAAAATATAGAGCTATATCTTATTTTAGTTTATTAAAATTCCCACTAACTTTTTTTTTGAAACACAACTAACTTCAGTGTTGAGAATAAAATATGCACCGTTCAATTAATTAGTTATTTTTGTAATTAAAACACGCGATAGTGATTAATAGTATATGTTAGAAATACGAAGCTTCGATCGCATCGTATAAGAATTGATAAGTACCTAAAGATACCAACGAACACGTTTCTTTCACCTGCTCGTATGAAAAAAACGTGAATAGAAATTGGAAAATTAATAAAAATGGGGGATGACTTTCCAATACATTGTAAACAGAACGGGATATGTGCGCTTTAAATGTCGTCGAGGATGCCTGTTGTGTTGATGAGACCGTTACTGATACCGTGATAGTGATACGTGAAGCCACAGGTGTGCCAAACTTACCGGTATTAATCAGAGTTGTGAATGGTTTATGACTTAGGTAGTGGAGTTAAACTCATAGCTAATCTTACTCTTTGATAGTCAGTGTAATAGAAGAAACCGGTAGATCAAGCGATGTTCTTTCTACTATGCGTTTGTAATGCTGCAGTACATTTTCATCAACCTTTAAAGGAATGTGTATAATCCCAAATAAATATGTTTATACAGTTATATTCATATGTACAAAATAATACGAATTTTAGATCTATTGATATTGTAAGAAGTTGAGAGAAATGAAATAGTTTCCTAGTTTGGAAGTGTTCATATACAAGAAAAAAAAAAGATCACCAATGGGATTTTCTTGCTTTGCACTATAACTACATAGATGATAGACGTGCACGACAATAACAATAGAACATGTTGGGTCAACTACGGAACTACCCCATGTTATAATTTAGTCGTTGACAAAAGTGGTGTTTTAAATAAGAACTCATGGTTTGTTCTGCGTCACTGAGACGTTATTAAATGCACACACAACACGTTCGGTTGTTCACATAGCTAATCGTATTGTTTTACTTAAGCGGTAGTCTATCTATTACCTGAAAATACGGACTAGAGAAGATAAACACATTCACAACCAACTTGAACTTGTGAAATTTTTAGCCAAAAAAAAAACTTGAGCTTATGAAATTACTAAATACAATTAACATGTACAATGATAAATATGATAAATGTTGAAACAATGATGTTCGCAAACTAAGCAGTGGCGGTATAGTGGTAATTTGGGACAAGGCATAAACTTATCACTTCTTTATACAATTTTTTTTTTGCTAAAAGATATTCATAATACAATATCCCCTAAATTTAAGTTCTTCTTATTATTATTATTATTTAAATTAGGATCCAATTAGTTATTGATATTGTTTCTCTAGAAGGCTATTGTCTTTATTTTCTGTCATCTAGTTGATTATATTGATTTTGAAACCAAGAATTACAAACTATTGTCTAGAAGACTAGTTTGGTTTCACTATTGTCTACACCGAACGAAATCTTTATTTTTGCAAACTTTTGGTTAACGCAATTTGTAATAATTACTGTTTTACTTAATGAGGTTAGTTTTCAGATAATGTGTTTCTCTGATTTTCTTCTCACAATTTTATTATTCTCCTAAGTTGTTTTTTGGCATTTTATTCTTTAAATAAACGGGACAGCTAACTATTTCATAAATATACAATGATACATAACTAGGACATTGAAAAGTCGACACGTGAGGGGGACCAAATAGCTGGCTGAAGATTTTTAGGTTCATAAAATCATAAACCTAGTCAACACTAGTATTCACAGATCGACCATAGGATCAACAATTTAGAAAATCTGACGGTTCAGATATGAGTTAACTTGACCACCCGGTTACCGAGGTAGTCAATGGCTCTGTCTTTTTGTTTTAAATAGTCAGCTTCCCCCCCCCCCCCTCTTTTGTCGTATTACATCGCTGTTCTAATAGAATTTTAATACAATGTTTTAGTCAAACCATTGTTGTTAAAATATCATTAGAATGGGTATTCGTTGTTTCCCATTATATGTATAGATAATTAGGTTAATAAGAAAAGCTAATAAAGGCTTCACTTATTAAAATGTCAAATTGTCAAGTGAAGAAGGTTTCTAGAATGCTACGAAAAAATATTCTAGATGGGTTTTTGTAGTAATAATTAAATATTTGCTGTTGAGATGGAAAAGTCTTAACACAAATTAAATTTTAATTATTACGAAAACTCCTTAACAGGGTCATAATTTATATTAAGCAACCTATCGAATTATGTTAATTGTAAATATAGTTGACAAATACTAATCCTTAGACTTTTGAAACAATAAAGAAGATTCAAATTGGAACAAACATAAAATATAATTAAAACTTCAAAAGTCAAATATCTCAAAATATTCTTGCTTTTAAAAAATCATCCATGTCTAGTTGACAACTCTTCCCATGCCTCCACTAAAATCAAGCTGGCCATCTTTCTCACATTGTGTGTGAATGAATCATTGACATTGTAATTATCAATTTATAATTTATCCATACCTTTGATTAAGCTACAGTTTTTAATTTAGTTTAGATAACAAATTTGATAAACATTTATGGTACTCTCTTCTAAGTTTGTTATTTATTTTTGTTAAATAATTATGAAAATCGAGTATTATGAAGAAAAAAAAACTATCTTTAATTTTGAATTTGTCAAAAAACTATCTTTAATTTGAAGAAACGATAAAAATTCTGATGCCAGGTGGGGTCCAGTAACCTCGAACTTGAAGACCAAACTTTGATTGCTTTATACCGTGGAAAAACTCAACTCAATCACAGCCGTTAGATCATAACCTTCCCGCTTTGACTAAAAATCTCAAAAACCTGACCCGGTCACCCTCCTTTCTCCATATATCACGCCATCCTTCCTCTCTCTTCTCCACCCACCATCTCTCCCCTTCTCTCTCATCTTCAACGTTTCTTCTCATAGCAAAAAAAAAAACAGTGAGACCAACCATCATGGCCGTCGATCTAATGCGTTTCCCTCAGATGGACGATCAAAAGGCTATCCAAGAAGCCGCATCGCAAGGCTTACAGAGCATGGAGCATCTGATCCGCGTCCTCTCCACTAACCGCCCCGAACACAACAGCAACAACGTTGACTGCTCCGAGATAACCGATTTCACCGTCTCCAAATTCAAAACGGTTATCTCTCTACTCAACCGCACAGGCCACGCCCGGTTCAGACGCGGACCGGTTCACTCCCAGAAACAACAACAGAGTCAAACCGCTAAACCGGAGGCTCCCACCGTTTCTCCGCCGTCTAGACCAACGGCGAAGCTGCCAATCCAGCCGAGCATAACTCTGGATTTCACTAAACCAACCGTCTTCGGATCCGGCTCCAAGAGCTCCGAGATGGACTTCGCCGCCAAGGAGAACTTCAGCGTCTCTCTAAACTCTTCCTACATGTCGTCGGCGATAACCGGCGACGGCAGCGTCTCCAAGGGATCATCGATCTTCCTCGCGTCGCAGCCTGTGACCTCCTCCGGTAAGCCTCCGTTGGCAGGCCATCATCCTTACAGAAGAAGATGCCTCGAGCACGAGCAATCCGAGAATTTTTCCGGCAAGATCTCAGGCTCCGGCCACCACGGGAAGTGCCACTGTAAAAAAAGGTATTGTCTACGTCACCCACCCGTCGCTTTAACAACTCACCCCATTAAACACTCAAATGTTGGAAAATTCAACGCTTAGTTGACTTAGTTAGCAATAATTTCAATTAAAGTGAATATATTGCCGGTTTAGTAATACTTTCCCGGTTATCTCCTCTAATTGACTTTTAATCCCATGATGCACGCAGCTCCATTTGGCATTTAAAAACCGCTGTTTGGTCTTTCTTTAATTAAAATAAATTCGTTAATTAATATCTTTTTTGTTTCCTTCTTTTATTTATTAAAGCAGGAAAAATAAAATGAAAAGAACCATCAGGGTACCGGCGATAAGTTCGAAGATCGCCGATATTCCGACGGACGAGTATTCATGGAGGAAGTACGGTCAAAAACCGATCAAGGGATCACCACATCCACGGTAACTATCGTACACATACACCCTTGTATTATCCACCGCTGATGTTTTAATACTACGATCTAAAGATCTAACGGTGTTTATTTGTTTTGTGATGCAGTGGTTACTACAAGTGCAGTACGTTCAAAGAGTGTCCGGCGAGGAAACACGTGGAACGAGCTTTGGATGATCCATCGATGCTTATCGTGACTTACGAATGGGAGCACGATCACAACCCCTCCGCGATGCAACAACAGATTGTTTCTTCTTCGGGAGTTAATGATTTAGTGTTTAATTCGGCTTGACTTTGACCTGTATTTTTTTGATTTTTTTTTTGAGTAATGGAGGAGGGATTGAGTTGTAAATTTCTTTGCTAAAACATATTTTAATTAGAAAAAAATTAGTCTCTGGTTGAATGTATTTTTATAGAATATCTTCGTGGTGTATGATGAAGTTAGATGATCAGCAGATACGTGTATAAGGTAGTGGTTATGGGATTAATTGCGCACTAATAATAGTATTTTCTTATGATTCATTTGTTTTGTTATATGATTAATACAAATATATACTTAGTTGGTGGGTGTTGGATCGTTTAAAAAAGAGAGTAAAGTTGACGAGAGCCATGAATGATTAGAAAGTCAATGATTTATTAATGAGTTAGGTTGTATCTGGGTGTTGAACTCACGTAATATTTGAGTTTTTTTTTTTTAAATATGAATTTAATTTATGATCTTTTGTGGGTTCAAGACAAGCTAAGGGTCAACTATATTAATTTAGACGAAGTTTCCTTTTGACAATTATTTTTCCTTCCAGTAACTTTCATGTGTCACACTGTCGCATTCGCATTTATACGTTTTAATATGTATGTCCACATCCATCCAAACGACAAACACTTTGGCACGATGTATCAAAATCATAGATGGACAGCTTCTCGCTTTGTTAAACGGTACGAAAAAACCCATTGTGAGTTGGACGAGTTTCAGTTTCTTGGTAGGAAGGAAAAATCAGAGACCACTAACACTTTGCCCCACCAACAAAATAGGATACACAATAACATGTAATACAAAACGACCACACCAAATCATGTGGTACAAAAAGAATCCTCATTTGAGGTTTCTCAAAGAGCTTGCCTAAGCCTTTGGGTTGCCCACAAAGACACAAATGTTTCTCTATCTTTCTCCGCAAAATCTACAAAAGCCAAGGCAACACCTACATAAGAGAAAAGTTAAACTAAAAGCTAGATCTCATACGAGTTTAGAGAAGTTATTTAAATAACTGCGAAAAGACTATTAGAGCATCGGCATTTACAAAGCTTCTAGGACGAGTTTCCCATTATTCACTGTTAGTATAAGTTTCGAACAACAAAAAAAAGAAAGAAAAAGATGTCCCCTATTTGAAACGTATAACTCAAACCCATAAGTAGTCAAAAGACTCAAAACTAAAGTCAATAAAAAATAGCGGTCTAATTGGACCGACTAGAAAGCTGTTGGCAGTTGTAAATTTCAAAGTATGGCAACTAAAAGAATGAAGAAAAGAAAATAGATCATGCGTTGCTTAATGATCTTGAATGCACAATACACTTGTTTAATGTTACAAAAATGCATGTCTATAAATCATTTTTACATTGTTTTTCTTAATGGAACTCTGTTCACCAATCATCCCTAAATAAACATTTATTATGCAGGTGAAGAATATTTATTACTTTTTACACATTTTTCTCTAAACGGCAAGATATATGTCACATAATTGAAAGCCAAGACGAAGTCACAGATAAAAGATGATTCAACTATATATATAGTAGTCAACATATAACAAACTAGGTATGGACCCGTGCGTTGCACGGGTTTTGATTGATGTTTTAATTTCATGAAAAACATAAAATTGGAAAACTTTCTATTGCACTTGTAGAATTTTGTATATATTATGTGAAACTTATTTAAATAATAAAAATTTGTGTTTCCACGTAAGTTTTGATTGGTATTTTAGTTTCTGTAACTATAGTGCATAAGCAGTTATTAGAAACTTTGTATTTAGGCTAGATAAAAAATCCAGATCCGAAAATTTAAATCAAACCCAACCCCAAAAATATGAATTAGAGTGAAATACAATGACTTACAAAGTTGAATCGAACCAATCGAGTTGATGAGAACAGCATACACATTCTTATGCTCTTAATATAATATTTGTATTAATTTGTTATTTTTTTCAAATAATTTGCTTCTCACTTTATAATAACAATAAAGACTTTTTATTAAACTAATTCAGTCTTAATTAATTTTCCGAGTTCATTGTGTCTTGATGCTACCTTCCACTATAACAACTTAACTAAAATGAATTATAAGAAAAGTACTACCTAGAAAACAGAATATGTGATAAAATAATGCGTAAAATTTGATTTTTAATACCAAATCAGTTACAACGTTAATAATAATAATAAAAATTTAATGACCAAACAATTAAAATTTTAGATTTTTGTATGACCAAACACATATAAACCCAAACATGAAAAAAAAAACTTAATTTTCTTATGATTATTCATGAAGAATAAGATAATAGTAAAATGGTACCAAAAAATTATAATACGGAGAATAGTAGTGACAAACTTTTTTGAAACTATATTAAGGAAATGAAAAAAGAGAGACATATATTGATATTAAAAGAATAGAAAATAAAGAAAATACAACATTCATATATTACAAATTTATCTAAAAAATTTTGCTTGTTTTTTTCTTCTAGAACAAAATTACTTTTTTTCTTTTTACTTTTGTTCTTCTCGTTTTTTGTTTGTTTTTTCCACAATTATTATCCATAACAATTGACTAAACAAAAAAAAATTCAAGTATTAAGTTACATTATATAATAAATCGACCAAACATGTTATAAAAAATTACCAAACATAATATATAGTACATTTACTTTTATGTGTTTATAAATCTTTAAAACTTTGATAAGAAGATTGGATTTTTCTTTTTAACTTTTTATTTCAAATAAATAAGTTTTGCACGTAATTAGATGCAATTTGTTTTTAATCTCTTCCAATTCTTTTTCCCGTGAGTTTATTTTGAACTGTTAGCATATGATTATCTGTTTATCATATAAAGCTTTCTTTTTTAGTAGTTACTCCAATTATCTCTAGATTATATTCACCAAATATAACAAAAGTGTAGAATCATTTTCACGATCTACCATTACTTCTATTTTGAAACTGAAAAATTACTTTTTTTGACAACCTGAAAAATGAATTAGTTTTAAACTTTAATAATATATCAATATGTATTGATATATTTTTTATTTGTACATTGATAATAGATTTATTTATTTGTAACTACATATTTGTATAAAACTTATAGATCAATATATATTGATTGTATAAAACAATTCTTTTTTTTGTTAATGTTAGTTGATTATGTTATTACTAACTATGAGAAACATTAAACTACTGTTTTCTTTTTATAATTCTTTTTGTTCAGGATTAAAATAAAAAATAAAAATTACTTTCAAATATATTTTACAATATTTAGGATTCAAAAAATAAAAAGTACTATCAAAAGTTTTTATTAAATTATTACATATTTATGAATTTTTTAAGACATGTCATTATATTAAAATATTTCTTTCCATGTGCCATGATCATATTAATTAGAAACTTTGAAAACCAAGCTTTATATATATAAGATTAAAATTATAAAATCTTTTAAGTTTATAATTTTGTAAAAATAAAAATAATTATCTATTAATTGTATATTTATGAGGAAAATCACTTAGATATTTATAAGAAAAATCTAATCTTATAATTAATTTTTTTTATAAGGAAATTCTTTATCTTAAACCAATGTCTACTGATTTTTTAATTATTTTAAAATCATATATTTTATTTGATCTTGAAAATAAGGTTCTTTACAAAAGGAATATTACAATTAAAACAAACTTACATTTGTAATTATTTTAAACCATACGTTTTTATTTAACCTTGCAAATAAGATTCTGTAAAAAGGAATACTACAATTAAAATAAACTAAAAAGAAGTTTTTTTCAGTCTCTTTGGTTTAATATTTTTTTTAACAGGAAGAATACTATTGAATATTTATAAGTAAAAATATTTTTGTAAATATTTTAATCTCTAGTGAAATTTATCTTATAATAATTTTGTGTATTTTGTAATTATCTTAAACCCACGTTTAAAAGAAAAAGAATACCATTATTAATAATTATTTATATTTAAATTTTTTCTTTTCAGTTTTTTGTTGGTTTGTTTAAGATTTTACAGAAAACGAAAACTAACTTTTAAAATTCTCCTTGTTTAAGTTTTCTTAAAACAAAATTGTTACTTACCACATGTGATAATCTTAAATATATAATTACGATCATGTTAATTAGCAACTTTGGGTACCAACTTTATATAAGAAAAGCTCATCTTATAATTATTTTGTTAATAAAAAAAATTCATCTTACACCAATGTCTACTGATTTTGGAATTATCTTACACCCACATATATATATATATATATATATATATATATATATATATATATATATATATTTTATTTGACCTTGAAAATAAGGTTCTTTAAGAAAATAATACTACAATTAAAATAAACTTATAGATGTTGTAAATTATTAACCCAGTACTTTTTTTATTTAACTTATAAGAAGTTTTCACAGTTCTTTTTGATTTAATGTTTTTAACAGGAAAAATACTATTAAATATTATAAGAAAATTTTTTTTGTAAACATTTTAGTTTATAACGAAATATATCTTAAAATAATGTTTTGTATGTTGTAATTATCTTTAACCCACGTTTAAAAAGGAAATATTACTATTAAATCATTATTTATATGGAAATATTTGTTTCTTTACATTTTTTTTAAACTAAAATTGACTTTTAATAAATTTTGGATTAGTTATATTGAAATTATTTTATTTTGAGTTTTTTTTGTTTTTTTAATATTTTACAGAAAAGGAAAACTAACTTTTAAAATTCTCTTTGTTTAAGTATATATATATATATATATTTTTTTTTTTATTTGACCTTGAAAATAAGGTTCTTTAAGAAAATAATACTACAATTAAAATAAACTTATAGATGTTGTAAATTATTAACCCAGTACTTTTTTTATTTAACTTATAAGAAGTTTTCACAGTTCTTTTTGATTTAATGTTTTTAACAGGAAAAATACTATTAAATATTATAAGAAAATTTTTTTTGTAAACATTTTAGTTTATAACGAAATATATCTTAAAATAATGTTTTGTATGTTGTAATTATCTTTAACCCACGTTTAAAAAGGAAATATTACTATTAAATCATTATTTATATGGAAATATTTGTTTCTTTACATTTTTTAAACTAAAATAGACTTTTAATAAATTTTGGATTAGTTATATTGAAATTATTTTATTTTGAGTTTTTTTTGTTTTTTTAATATTTTACAGAAAAGGAAAACTAACTTTTAAAATTCTCTTTGTTTAAGTTTTCTTAAAACAAAAATTGTTATTTACCACATGTGATAATCTTAAATATATAACTACGATCATGTTAATTAGTAACTTTGGGTGTCAAACTTTATATAAAAAAAATCTCATCTTATAATTATTTTTGTTAATAAAAAAATTCATCTTAAACCAATGTCTACTGATTTTGTAATTATCTTACACCCATATATATTTTATTTGACCTTGAAAATAAGGTTTTTTATGAAAATAATACTACAATTAAAATAAACTTATAGATTTTGTAAATTACTAACACAATACTTTTTTATTTAACTTATAAGAAGTTTTCAAGTTCTCTTTTGTTTAATGTTTTTTATCAGGAAAAATACTATTAAATATTTATAAGAAAAACTTTTTTGTAAATATTTTAATTTGTAACGAAATTTATCTTAAAATTATGTTTTGTATCTTATAATTATCTTTAACCCACGTTTAAAAAGAAATATTATTATTAAATAATTATTTATATGGAAATATTTGTTTCTTTACATTTTTTTCATTACATTTTTGTTAAAAAAAAGTAAAAATAACTTTTAAAATTTTTTGGTTTAAACTTTTTTAAAGAAAAATTGTTATTTAACACATGTCATAATCTTAAATATATAATTGACATGTGTCGCGATCATGTTAATTAGTAACTTTGAAAACCAAGCTTTATATAATAAGATGGATTAACTAAATATACTGTCGTTGTAAAACAAAATAATTAACTAAACATAGTCTTTAATCTGAAATCTAGTGGCTAGCTAGGTCAGTCAGTACTTCAGAATAAACAAATTAGTTATAAAAAATTCAGTACTAGGTATACCAACTAGTAGTTTATATTAGGGATGTCAAAACGGGTTTTCAAAACGGGTAGCGAAAACCCGTTTTGACATCAGTTTATAATTAGTTTGATGAAAATATATAATGATAGACTGATAGGTTATGTTTTAATCATGGACAGGTTCTGGTAGTTCAAGAAAGAAAAGAGTAACTTATGGACACTTGCTGTGAAGTAGAACTTTATATTTGAGTTATGTTGTGATTTGTGATTTGTAAACTTTGAGTTTTTAGCTGAACAAAACAATGTAGTTTTTAGCTGAAACAAAACAATGTAGTTTGACAGGTTTCATGTTTCAATTATGTTTTATATGACATGTTTCAGGTTTTGTTCATTTTATGATGCAGATATGTTATGTTCATTTTTTTTAAAGTAAATGGACTTTTAACGGATTTTTTTTTCCGCATGATTTTATTAAGAAGAAACATGAAGGATTACAAACTAACGTTCTTAAACCGAAAGGATTACACCCGGTACACAAGCCAGCGGTCACACAGATCCGACCCTGGAAACTAAGCTCAAACAAGGGATGCCAACAAAACATACACTTAACAGCAAAGAAGGATAAAGACAACTGAAACCAAAATTACTGGCAAAGGCTTTAAACGAGCATGATACAGATTCATAACTCCATGAAAGATACTTATAGAGATTGCCCACGGCCAAACCATCAATAAGCCACTTTCTCCCTGAACAACGAGGGAATACCTCAGGAACCAAGTAACCAAACTCCACCTTCCGACAAGTTGGAATCAACAGATTCATCACACACTCTCGGAAACGGCAGGGCAATCACGGCCGTTGAATGCCTAGTGATGGAGCTTATGAAGAAACCAGATCACACCTAGATCTGACAGAGAAACAAGGAGACAAGCCTAACCGAACTCAGAGACACCAATCCCACAAGAATGGCTCACTACAGAATCGGAAAGAATCCACAGCAGCTTTCAAAAAAAGAACAATCCCCAAAAATCCCACCAGTGACAAGATAGATAATAAGATGGAGAAACAAACCGAAGATCTAACGATCCGGTACTTTCCCATCTGAAAACCAACACAGATCTGAAAAGGAAAGTTTAGCTTTTCTACCCAAAATCTCTATCAAAAAGGTTTCAATTGCCACACGCCAAACATATGTTAAAACCAGAAGGGAATCTAAGAAGATTGAGACCGGCGCCGGCGTTAACAGAACCGCCACGCGCCGGTCACAGGAAGAGAGAAGGCGGAGAAACCAGAGGGAGGAGGTAGGAGGAGAGAGAGAATGGCTTTTGCTGTTTTTACTTTTAACGGATTTGAAATGGGTTTGATGTTAAATGGATTTATATAAATGAGTTTTAAATGGGTTTAGTTTAAACAGATTTTAAATAGACATCTATTAAACGGGCTTGGACATATATGGGCTTGGACGTAAACGGGTCGGGTAGCCCGTTTTGACACCCTTACCAACTACATTCACACGCACACACTAGAAAGACGCTAGCTCAAGCAAGTATGTGAGGTACACAGTGGTGGCTTTGGAGAAGATTCTCAGCTCTCTTTACGTACCTAAACTCATGAGATATGGAAGTTTCAAAGGAACACCGCCGAGTGAAAAGCTCAAGAATGATGTTGACTTTAGACGCACTGCTACCACTGTTGCCTGATTGGAGCCATGCTCTATTGTTGTCTGAAAATGTGATCATGTTGTGTCTGCTCCTCCATTTTCAATGGAGAGACAGATGTACTCTTTATACGTATATAAATACTGTCAATCAGGTGTAGCTATCTAGTCATTGATCAAGGGCTCCTTTAGTTCATTTATCTCTTAAGGTTTCACGTTAGGGACCAAGCGGATTAGATTGTTCTACTCAATGCGATAACTAGAAGATCAGCAATGTCCTTGTTCTTAGTTGTTGTGCTACTACATTTGGGACTTTTATGAATTTGTAACCATAATGGATGTAGGAAAACAGTTACTCTGTTCTTTCTTTGCCCTCTCTTACCACTCAGTTTACTTGTGTCGCCATGTGATGTTGATCATGTTTATGTATAGATGAAAGTTATTACACAAGTATAAGTGTATACACAAGTCGACCATATCTGTACACATTTCTCAGTGTCCTCTCCTATTCATTTGGAGTCTGCAACTTTAAACAACTCACGCCATTTCTGTGGATCACTTCCCGGACCATCTCCCTGAAACCACAACATATAAAAAACAACTAATTTATGAAACATGTTCAGCGATCACAACTAAGGCTTTGGTTCTTTACGACACCGCTTCAGACATGTTTCTTGATCAGACTACATGACACCCAATCCCAGTTTATTTTGCAAGCCGGACTTTCAATGATTACCTTAACTGAATTGATCTCATAAGCTTTCCCTTGTGTGAACTCAATATCAAGTGCCTGTATGCAAGCTTCAGCCACCACAAGTCTGCTTACCTCTCCAACAAGCTTGTCACCTGTTATTAAATACCTTAATGTAAGCAAGCATATCTCACATTTCTATAATCCATCCAAGAATCTGAAATTTACCTTGACCAATAACAACAGCACGCCGTTCACCGGCTGTAGCTTTGAGCAAAGTATTGAGATCATAGGATGTGTATGGTCCATCAGTCAATCTACCGGGTCTGTTACCATGTGATATAGTAAATCAGTAAACCATATGTTGACTGCATATTGCAACACTCTTTTATACCGAACCTGATAATGGTGAATGGAAGACCAGACTCCCTCAGAAAATCTTCACCCATCTTCTTGTACTTAAGAACCCCAAATAAGTTCATGATGCTGGCAAACGAAAATATACATGAAGAGACACAAACATGTAAACTGTAGAGACAATCCGATAACGGAAGTTCACACTACTATAAGTCTCACCTCCAAGGAAGCTCATTAGGCTTGGTGACACCTACTGACGAAACAAGAACAACTCTCTCCACCGATGAGGGCAGTGCTGAAATGAGATTCCTCACACCTTCCCAATCTTTTTGAGCACAAAAAGGACCACAAAAGTCCCAAAAGGGATGATCAAAACATGAGATGCAATGTAAGAGACCTCTTGTTTCATTCAGTTCAACAGCGTTTGTTAATCACAATGCAAGATCATAAAGACTATGGAGAGAAATCTTCTCACCTACTTTATCAGGTGTGTTCTCGCCACTCCACCTCTGAGAAGGGAAAGCTGTAGTTCCCGTGCAGCAAATCACATGTGTCACACCCTACACAAATCCGTAAACATCTATAATAAATGTACAAAAACTTAAGAAGTGGTGAGCAAATGAAAGAAGACGAGAGAACCTCAAACATGGATGGATCAAGATCCTCTGCATTCCTAGTATCCCCTTTGACTACCTGTAATGAATCTTCATCTTGTTTACCGAACAACTTAGTTGCTTTCTCAAGATCACGTAGTAACAGCCTTGACTTAATATTCCTCTTGAGCAATGAAGCTACCACTAGTTGCCCTGATACCAAAAAAAAACATTATAAAGAACCAATTGTAACAATAAAAACGAAAACTTTTGAGAAATTCATCATTATCACAATTTCAAGAAGTAGATGATTATGGGGTTGGTTCGTACCGACACCACCAGTGCCGCCGACGACAAGGAAAAGCTTTGAAGAAGAGGCTAAAGTAGAAGAATCAACGGCTTCTTCTGCGAGAGCTTGAATTGGTGGAGACAAAGATGCTTCATTTCTAACCAGGAAGGAAGAAGTAAGACCAGAAAAAGAAGAAGAAGAAGATGAAGATGAAGATGATGGGAGTGGCAGAGACGTAAAGAGAGGGATTCTTAGAGAGGGTTTTGGGTATATCTTTGATGGAACAGAGAGAGGAGCAAAGCTGAGAATGGTAGCCATGAATGGTGTGAGCAACCGCGAGAGAGAGAGAGAGGCAGAGAGTATAATTACTGTCGGGATAAGAGCCATTAGTTGTTAACTTAAAAAAAGACAAAACATAAAATTTGGTCAATGTAAAATAAATAAAAACTAGATCTTGACCCGCCCGACTGGGCGGGTGTTTGCTTTAACTTATAAATATTATCAACTTATACCCAATAAAAATTATTGGATTTTAGAAAATATGGTTCACGTTATTAGCTATCATATGATTGTTATTGAATTTAATGTATTTGTAACACGAAAAATACCAATACCTTAATATATATATATATATATATATATATATATATATATATATTGTTTATTTGATATTGTAATCCTAATATAGAAAATGTAATTTTTAAATTAATAATTACATATCTGTTGTATTAATGAATAATATTTTTTGAGAGAACTATATGTTTACCTATGTATTATATATAAACTATAAATAACAATAGTTATAATAAAACAATCAATAATTACAATGACCCAATAAATAATCAAGTTACCAAAATAGATCATAATAATAAATTAAATAATGTGGCCCAATTATATAAGCCCAAGTTAGATGTTATCTTTGTGTCCAAACAATATTTTATTTTTTTTTAACTCTGCAATTCATGTTGCCAAACAAAACCAAAAGGTACTTCTACTTTAATAAGATAGATAATACTCCCATAATGTTTTAGGAAAAAAATTGTTCCAAATAAATAATTTATACATTTTTACAAAATAATAATGATAGATTGTAAAGTTTAAAGAATAATTGTATTTATTAAAATTTTATTAGCTTAAAAATGTGAAATTATGCAATTATAAAATTAATGTCTTTATAATCAAAATTCAATATATTTTCTTAATATTTGCTAAAACACCAAAACATACTGTTCCTAAAAAATGCATGTTTATGTGTTTTTACCCATATTAAGACATAATAATTTTTTTAAATGTATTATTTTCTGTATTTACCAATTTCTCATAATTCTTACCAATAGTATTTTAAAAAGCATAATAAATTTTCCTAAAGTTTACAAGTATCATTATTAACAAATAAAAATTACATCAAAAATTTTAAACATGCAATCTTTTTGAAATAAAATTTTATTTTAATAACAGTATCTTTCAAGAACAAAGGAACACAAACACATATATCTTGTTGAAACTTATTAATCTAGATGGCCGAATAATATTTGATGACTTAGGAACACAAACACATATATGTATGAATAACTCTTGACTACAAACACATATACACAAAATGGATACGATAACTCACTAGCTGAGTCAAGCTTTTGTGACAGCTCATCATGATTGCTCATCAATGGTGTCGAACAGGCACAAGTTGAAGAGGTTGTTTCTTGACAATGGAGAGATTACCAGCTTCTTCCATATCAATCTCTTCTTCGCTAATCATCCCTTCAGGCAACGTCCAATCAAAAAAGTAAAGCAGACTCAGCAGTCCTAGCTCCACAGAAGCAACAGCCATTGTCATTCCCGGACACATCCTCCTACCAGAACCAAACGGTAATAGCTCAAAGTTCTGCCCTTTGAAATCTACACTTGTATCAGCAAACCGTTCGGGGATGAATGCTTCAGGGTCGGTCCACCGGCCGGGGTCACGTCCCATGGCCCATACATTAAGTAGGATCTGTGTTTTTGGAGGAATATCATATCCACTGATCTTGACATGAGACATTGTTTCCCTTGGTAGCAAAAGCGGAAGTGCTGGGTGTAATCTAAACGTTTCCTTGATTATGAGCTTCAAATAATCAACTTTGTCAATGTCATCTTCGGTGATGCTTTCCTTTTTGAGCCCGAGGGTGTTTCGGATCTCTTCTTGTGCCTTTCTCATCACTCTGGGGTTTCTAGCCAGCTCCGTCATTGCCCATATCATGGTTATAGCAGTTGTATCTACCCCCGCTAGAAATATATCCTGACCAACCATCACCCAAATATATAACATGTATACGATCGATTAAGCGATTGCATTGTATGTTTTGTTAACTTAAGAGTCACGTTTTCAAAAAAAAAACATTTATGATGTAAAAAAAAAAAGTTGGCAGAATGTATAAACGCCTAATGCACACATAAATTCTATTACATGTATGTACTTTCTTTATACGTAAACTTAAGATCAAACGCAAACAAGTGATCAGGACCTAAATAGTTGTAGGCTTGTGGCATAGTGATTTGGTCCTAGTATTTTGTTTAAAAATCCATAGTTCTCAGAATGAAGTTTTCAACATACATATATGTAACTATATAAAAATGTTAGTATATAATTACAGATATTTCAAAACTATGAAAACTCTATGCGGATTCTCATAGTTTTGAGATATTTCATATACTAATTTGTATTTTATTATATTTTGAGAACTTGTGTTCGAAGTAGAACTCCTCAGTAATATATAGATTCCTAAGTTAGATAAATGTGAAGCAAGATTTGAGGTTTTACCGTGATGACTCCCTTGATATTATCAATGCCGAGATTGAAATGATATTTGCTTCCTTGTTTGTCCATCATACCTAACAAGACTGCAGCAATATCCGCCTGCGAATCCATTGCTTTCTTCCCTGCAGCTTCATGTTTCAAGTGATCATCAATCACATGCTGGTAAAAAGCATCAAGCTCTTCAAACACTCTGGTTATCATATTGTGTCCTCCAAACAACCAATCTAGGAATCTCCCAACTCCACCACAGGGGAACAGATCAGACCAAGTGAAACCACCAAGAACCAACACTACCTCATTCAGAAGCTCTTCGAGTCTACCTTTACCGATCAAGAAACCACACTCGTTGAAGTTCTGTCCCAAGGCTACTCTACAGATGATACTTGCTATTAAGGAGAAAAAGGTTTTGTTTAGATCCACAGGAGATTGTTGCAAAGCCGACTCGGACACTTTTTTCACCATAAGTCCAACCTCTTCCTCTCTGATCTTCCTAAATGATTGTACCTTCTTGAGGCTGAAAAGCTCCATAACAGCGAGCTTACGCATCTCTCGCCAATACTCGCCGTACTGCGCGAACCCAATGTCTTTGAAACCGTAAGAGAGTTTCCCCGTGGCGACCGTTTTTGGTCGGCTGCAGCAGACAAGGTCATGGAGTTTGAGAACTTGTTCAGCTGCTTCGCTCGAGGAGATGACAACCGTTGGAACAGAGCCGAGACGGAGAAGCATCACGGGTCCGTACTTGATGGAGAGACGGTGAAAGCATCGGTGAGGCAAGCCTGCGAGTTGGTGCAAGTTTCCGATGATCGGAAGACGTGGAGGACTCGGAGGAAGATTACTACATCTTTTATTTTCTTTAATCTTTCTCAAGAAAAAGATTAACGAGACGAGCGATAAAACACATGAGAAACAGAGGAAAAAGAGAGACATTTTATTTTTAGTTCTTGGAGTGGTGATGAGCCTAAGCAATAGTCTTGTATCAATTATTGTATGCAAGATAATAAGTGAACGAAGTTCATGACGTTAACTTTTCAAATCATGTGCATGTTTTCCTTGTGTTCAAAATATTTGTATTTTGATTTGATTCTTTTCAAATCATGTGCATGTTTTCTTTGTGTTGAAAATATTTGTATTTTGATTTGATTCGTTATTCGTTTCGATTTGAACCGAAAAATCCGGAAATCCGTAACTCAAGTAATCAAATACTAATATGCAATATCGTAAATAAATAAATAAATCACAAATACTAATATCTTTAAAATGAATAGTTGATTCGATCCATTATATGCATATATATACATATATCTAAAGATTTATATATAAGTTATATAAATATTATATTTTTATAAGTTTTACAGTATTTTTATTTACTAAATTTATTAAATTGTTTTTTAGAAATTTTAAAAGTAAATACATTTTTACATTTGCAATAGAATATTATTATTTTATATTACTTTGGATTTTTTTTCTTTATTTTTAATTTATTTTAATGGATCGAATCAGATATCCGTTAAAAATCTAAAAATTTCCGGATATCCAGGACACCAAATATCCAGATAACTACGGGTTGAGTCAGATCAGATAATTGATTATTCAGACGAAAAGAATCATATCAAGAATACTTCTAAAAATCTAGATATCCAATTTGTGTCCATCCCTAGTAGCAGTCCAAGCACCTGAGAATATCTCTAAAAATCTAGATATCCAATTTATGTCCACCCCTAATAGCATTCCAAACAAAGAAAGATACAGAGGAGAAGACAAGATCTTTGTGGCTATCAAAAGTCAAAACTAGTCTGATATAGAGTGTGACTGGTTTCCCCGCTACCTACCGCAAAAGCTGCGTTTGTGGGTATTGGCGTTTTGCAACAATCACAAAAAACGTTACAAATCGCCTTAAATTACTCCAAATCTCATAAAATCAAAAGCTCGTTCCTGCCAGTGTTTACGGTTGCGAGTGGATAACTAAATATAAACAATATTTTTTAAACTATTTTAAAATTAAAATATTATAAATAATATATCTTTTAATTTAAATTTACTAACAGTATAATGTTTTATTAGATAAAAAATTTAAACAAAAACAATTTAATAAAAAATTTAAACATTAATATATATATACATATAAAAATATGTACATATATAAATGAAATAAAATATTCTTTTAAAAGTTCTAATATAAATATTCAAAATAAATTTTATTGAAATTATAACTCTCATTTAAACTAAAATAATATAATATTGTAACTTATTATATTATATTAATATTTATTATATTTTATCATAGTAGTATATTTTTAATATTTTATAACATTAAAATATTTCAATATTAATTATTTATTATTAAACCGCTGCAGTATCTTATAATCAACCAGTCATAAATATCTCGCAAACGCAACAATTTTTAACTGTTGTACTAGTCGTACAAATCGTTTAATAACGATAAAAATCGCAGCCACTCACATCCACAAACTTCCACAACCGTAACCGCTATGTTTCAACCAATAAAACCCATAATAATAGTGTGTTTTTGAATTCACGCGGTTTGATCTATAAATAAGAACTACATTCACTTGCAAGAAAAAAAAGAATCGTTTTAATTATCTGAAAATGTAAGGGATTATTTGTTAATTTATCTTGAATTTTGTTTCTAATAATTCACTGAGTAAAAATCCACTAAAGCTTTTCTCCTATTAAAAATTATTCAAAAGTATTAAAATTTAAATCGTAAGAAGGTAATTAACCAATTATATTAAATCCGAGTAGATCAATCAGTAATACAGTAGTACTTAATCTTAAAAGCGTATCTGGTTTCAAATTCATTACAGAACTGAAAAAAAAAAAAAAAACAGTAATGAGAAATGGATAAGGCTGTAGTTGTTTGGTGTTATGACGACCACCGAACTCAACAGCATCGGATTTAACGGAGACAGTAAACTCCGAAACCTTCGGTTAATTGTCCGAGATAGCCAATCCGTTTCCACCACGTCACCATTAACGTGTCCGAACCTCAAATCCTTCCCTGTGGGTAACTTTTTTTTAACTATATTTAGAGCATGTGCGCGTTATACACAGAGAGACTCAAATACTGTCACTCACAACGTATATATATATACGTATTCGTATATTCTATTTTTTTTTTAAATATATATATATAACAGTTTCTTATACGGAAACTTGATAATTTACTTGTTTTATCTTTTGTTCTCATCTTCTCTGATCGGTGGAATCTCTCTTTCATTCTCTCTGGTGATTAGTTCTTCTAACCTAGTGGAGCTCTTAACTTGCGCGCAACGCCGGTTGATGATCGCGGCGTCTGCCATGGAGTTTCTGGTTGGTATGTCACCGCAGGAGAAGGCTGCACCGGGGGCTCTGTTCTTGACGGAGGAATCTAACCGTAGGAGATGTGTTAAGTCTACGTCGGAGGAGAAATCACAGAGTTCTTCATCGGTCGGGGTGACGGGAGAAAGCAGCGAAAGCGAGGAAGAAGAAGACGGCGCCGTTTCGTCGCAACAAGGAAGATGGTTGGATTCGTTCGGTTCCTCTCTGGAAGATTCTCTTCCGGTTAAGTACGTTTCTTTATAATGTTCAAAAAAAAAAAAAAAAGTACGTTTCTTTATGCATCCTTTTAAATTTCCGAAATTTATTGTTATTTTTTGTTGAAAAAAAAGAGATGGTTAAATGATTCTTTGATCTTCGCTTGAATATATTCGATTCAAATCCAGTAAAAAATATATATAAAAAGCCATGCCATTAGCTTTTATCTACCTGAATAAAGTAATTAGCTACTACTCTGTTTGATCCTCTGTTTTGATCACTCTGTTTCATCATTTATCCCTGAACTTAATCTTTAGATTATGTGTTTCATATGTTTGTTTTCATTTATCAAACCGGTATTATCATCATATTGTTATTTGTATTTTGCTCGAGCTTAATCATATGTTGTTATTACATGCTCAGAGATGCAGTGTTGAATTTGTCTGAATGTTTTTTTTTTGTTTTTTTTTCAAGGAGAGGATTATCAAATCATTACATAGGGAAATCGAAATCATTTGGGAATTTATTGGAAGCGAGCAACAACGCCAAGGATCTGGAGAAAGTGGAGAGTCCATTGAACAAGAGAAGGAGATTGCTTATTGCTAACAAGCTAAGGAGAAGAACGTTGTCGTCATCTTTCAGCTTCTACCCCAAGACTAATCTTAATTCCATGCCTTTACTTGCGTTGCAAGAATCTGATGAAGATGATCACAACTGTAATAACGATGATGATGATAGTAGTGATGAGGAAATTAATAAGCTGCAAGATAAGAGGATGAAGATGACGAATAATAGAGATTTAATGGTTCAAACTCGGAGCTGTTTTTGCTTATCTAGTTTTCCAGATGATGATCGATAAAAATCTCTTTTTATTACCCACTTGTGTTCCGTTTTTTTTTTCTAGCGTAGAGGAAGTTTCGTTGGCAATAAGTGATTTGATAGATTGATTAAGGAATATAACTAATGGTTTAATCGTTTAGATGATCATACTTTTGTTGAATTTTAGTCGCTAATGAGTTTGATTATTATTTGTATATTTGATTTGATCTCCACTAATTAAACAATATTATCATACTTCTTTGTCCGTAATCTTTGGTGAATATCCTTCCATCATTTGGCCCCCAAAAATATTGTTTTTACAAAATTTGGTTAGGTCAGATCAGGTTAGGTGAAATGTGAACTAAGGATAAGGTTTTCTCTTGTAATTCGATGAAACACGTTGCATTGCATGAGCCATGTTGCTCCAACTACTTAAAACCTGATATTCTATAAAAAAAAATTCAGGATTCTCGGCATATTCTTTCATCATTTCTGGCTCCAATCGTTGAGTATGCTTTCAATTAAAGCAAGCTAAATTAAACGAGGCATACATAATTTTAAAACACATAAACTGATTTTAGAATCATTCTCATTCTAACTACCACTGGTCCTGCTCCTGCCTCTTTCTTCCCTTTTTGGCCAACAAAAGTGGTCCCTGCTTTTGTTTTCTTTTTCATTGTATCTCTAAACATCTCTCATAGTAGTTACTACAGGATACAGTGCATAAACAAATTGAATAAAGAAGATGAGTAGTGAAGTGTTACTAAACACATCCAGACTGGATAACATGTCAGCTAAAAACAAAAATGTAGTAGGACTTTATAAGTGTGTACTAAAAATTTTCACAAGCAATAAAAAGGCATCCAAAAACATTTCACAGGTAATCGAGATTGTTATTTTCTTTTAATTTATACCTCATTTTAACATTTCTATCGACAAAAACATTTCTAAAATCATTTCTTTTACTTACGAGACTCATAAAATTGAAAAAAAAACCATGAAAATTCGAGACCTACTATCAATAAATCATTTCATGAAAATCATTATAGTTTTAATCTCCCCCAACGATATCATAGAAAAAAAAAGCATTACAAATAAAAACAAAATCTTCAGGTACTAATTAAAGGAAAAAAACACAGCCGTTTGAGGAATGATAACAGTTTGGTCTTTACATATACTTAAAACGCCTCCCTCACTCCATATAAGAAACAGATTCGACAAAATAATTGCTCACGAGAGAAACGAAAGTTACCTTGTGCGCCACCATTGCAAGCCTGTAATGATGAAATTGGTATGTTACCCCAGTTAAGGAGTGTGAATATTCAATAAGAAGAGGATAAGGGAAGATGTAATAGCTAACCTCAGCTACTACCCTTTTGTTTGAGCGTGATTTTGTCCCCAAGACTTAGAGCAATCCCTTGCGTCTTGCTCCTTATCCTTATGTACCCACTCAGTGCTCCGTCGGTCTGCTTCTCGATACTCACGTTCACAAGAGCATCCTCACCAAACACACTCTTTGCATATAAGTTTGCTGCAAGGAACCCGCATTCTCCTTCTATAGCAGATCTGCAGATAGAGAAGCATCAAACAGTAAGAAGAGTTACGGTCTATAAGGGACGAAATAAAAATCTCAACTTACGGGGCAGTGAGACACTTCATGTTTGTGGATTTGATAATGTGGTCAAGGAACTCTCTTTCGTTCTGAATCGTGGTGTTCACAGCAACCTGACATGAAGACCACCACTGATATGGTTAATACAAAACCCAAAGAAAGGTAAGAGTGTAACAGGTGAATTACCTTGTTTTCCCATTCGAACTCTGCCCACATGGTTCTGAAAGCAGCCTCTGAGCAAACAGCAGGGGAGATATAGTCCATGATATCAATGTGTATGTCGTTGAGAACAACGACGTTTCGCTCCATTACATTTGACGTCTCATAGACGATGTTTCCGAATATGACTCCGGTCTCTGTGGACGAGACCTTGATGTTTGCTTTTATCTGCATGCTGGTTTCTGGTGCAAGACTATAGTTCTGAGGACGCTCAACAAGCTTCAGATCGCCCATGGTTGCTAACTCCAAGCACATATTCTGAAGGGTTTCCTTTGTACGGTTGATAACGGTAACTTCGAGTGCGATGTCATAGTGATGGACTGTCACGTATGCTTCAGCATAGACTGGATCACTGAATCCTGTGAGTTGAAGAATGCGGTTGAGTTTGTTCGCATCGTTCTCGTCCTTGGTGAATTCTCCTGTTGCACGCTTTAGGTCATCTTGTACCTGGTCTTCCAACTCAAGTTGACTCATTCCCTGAACGAAACGTGTATCATCAGTAATCTGATATACAGACCGAAACTAAAAGAATACAACCATCCAATATCAACTTCTGTTGTCTATCTTTCAAGATGAGAAAATAAATAAGTTGGATATGAACTGCACAGGAAAATATAACTAACCAGATTCCCAAGGAATTCATATGAATAAAAGAACAATAAAGAAGCGATAATTTAGAAAGTAATACTATTACCTTCCGGCTCTTTAAATGGAAGAAGTCAATGAGATCATCAGGTTGAGCATTAGTTGTTTGGGTCTTTGCCTTAAGTTCAGCCATCTCTCTTAGCTGTTTTTCAGAAATCATCTTGACAAAACTCTGGCGGCAGGATTCCAGCCATATCTTTTTCATCTCATCATTCCTATGGCAAAGCAATTTTATGCACAAGACAATCCTCTCGTATGAATCATTATCAATAGGGTGTGGAGAAGCAGGAGATTGACCAAGTTGCAGCATAGAAACCATGATCAGTAAAGCCTGTGTGACTGTCTTGTTCACTTCAGTTTTTGATGGCTGAACCTCTTCCAATCTAAGAACAAGTTTAGTCAGTGTGCAAGCAACCACTGCTCCTAGGAAAAAATCACCAGTTAGAAGCAGTGTTCTAAGATTTCCAGAAGCCACTGATCCTTGAACAACTGCTGGTGTTGAGAAGGTGGTTTCAGAAGCCGCGCTTTGGGTAGCATAGGTACCATCAGCAAGAATCACAGGTTTTCTAGAGGACACCATGGCAGAAGAGGTTGGCTGAATCTTCTTTGATGTCTCAGTTGGCTCAGATTCCTCAGAAATAGAATAAAATGGTAACTCACCAAGGCATTGTTTAATTGTTGAAATGCCACTCTCAACTTCCGAAAGTGATAGGCAATACTCCCCAATGATCCAAAGTGCACAAGGACAGACCTTTCCAGCCCGGATCTGATAGAATGTGTCCAACAACCTGGTTATGATTGAAACTCTTAACTTGGGATTTGTTTCTATTATCTCTCTGACAAAGGCAACCACGTCAAGTGCTGAAGCCACATTGCTATCTCCCAAGAAATCCATAAGAAGATGGACCACTGTGCTTGCAACTTCAGGGAACTTAACCGCACAAGCATGGATTGCTTGAATAAGCATTTGTCTGTATTCTCCATTCTTCTCAAGCTCTCCACTCTGTGTCTTCACAACTTCTTTCTTTAACATCTGAACGACCTCATTAATATTATGATGAGTGATCAAATCAAGGGCAATGTCAAGTGTCTTCCTACGAATATCAAGGTTCGGGCTTGAGAGTGCTCTGAGCACATCAATTATCAGCTCAACCATGATATCTCTGTGCGATGACTTAAGCTCACTCAACCGATCGAGCAAAATAAGCTTCACGTTGTTGTCACTCTGAGAAAGAAGAAGTTGACAGTAGGTGTTGGCAGCAGCCCTAATAGCAGTAGGGGCAGATGAGAGAGAAACAAGCGTCCCAGCACATTCATAGATAACTGCAGAGGAAGTGGCGCTTAACAGAGAAATAATAATCTTAATATATTTCCCCTTCTCTGTTGGTTTAGTCTTGCACACACTTCGAATCAACTCCAACACCACCATCTGAAGCGATTCGTTCCAGTCTGAAACCTTGTCAACATTGCTCAGAAGATAATTCACAGCTCGTTCTTCAGCACAGGTGAAGAGCATTAGAAATGCATTTCTCTTGGCAGACGGGTCTTGTTCTGTTGACAGAGCTTTCTCGATCATCTCAGGTGCATCAACGAAGAGCTGATCGCCATTTGGGAGCTTATATATCGACATGATGGCCAGAATTGCATTCCTACGAACAAATGGATGGCGGTGCTCCAGATTTTGCAACACTGATGGAGTCAAAGGCTCGACTATTTCAGTCTCCTTCAACCGGCAGAGAAACCTCAGCGTCACTCCACGAATGTATTCATTAGGGTGCTGAAGGTTATTCCGAAGATTCTGGCATATCAAAATCATTTCAGGCAGCACCTTCCCCCTAGAATCTGTTTTCTCAATCAGCTCCAGGTACAGCAGCAGAAGCTTTTGGATCGTGTGGTCTTCAGAAGGCAACACGTATCTTATAATAGTTATGAAAAGCTGCGGAATGGTTTCGCCATTAAGCAAAAGCATAACCGCCTTCTTCATGGCATCAACTTTTGCTTCAACATCATTGCCCTCGAGAGCTTCTTTGATCTCCTTGGCAACTGCTGGCGTCCCTTTGTCATAGTGCACAAGCAAGGTACATGACTTGTCCATCTTTTCCGGTGCTGCGAATAAAAGAGAAAAAGAAACCCGAAATGAAAAGAAAAACTTATGAGCTCAAATGAAAGAAGAAGTACCACTGTTACATGAGACAGGAACCCAACATCAGACTATCACATCCTTACAATTAAAAAAAACGCATAACGAGGTACAGATCACACAGTAATAAACAAGATAAGCATAAGGGTTAATGTTTTCTTGTGGTTTTAAGTTTCAGATACTGAATACAAGAACCTTATTAGCTTCCTCATCACAGCTCAAATACAAGAATTTCAATAGTATAACTACTCAGCAATAATCTATACCACTCTACTTAAATTTCAATACAATGAATAAAGAATCTCCGAATACTGAAATTCAGTTTTTTTTAAAAAAAAATTGGCTACGATCAACATAAATGTTCTCCAATACATGGTTTAATAGCAAACATCACAGCTTCAAATGAAAATTCAGCAATGTCCAATCAGGAAACTAAAGATACGTAACATAGACGAAATTAAAATCCTCAGATCTAGCAATTAACATCACTTTGCTACAACTACGATCAAATCAATTTCAAACAATAAAAGAGCTTCGGATCAAGAAAAATTCAAAACAAATGTTCATCTCTCTATGCTTTAGCTCTTCAGATTTGAAGCGCAACAATCTGATCTACATAGTTCGCAATCTGATCTACACAGCTGCGTAAACATGAAAATCGGGTTCCTAACGGAATCGGATCGAGATCAAACAAAGGACTCCCCAGAAAACCGAAACAATGTAGATTTACACACTAGAGAAGGCAAAAGGGGATCGATCTCTACAAAAATCTGAATCATGCGTAACAGAGAAACGAACCTCAAGGTACGAGATCCAGAGATAGAGGAGGAGATCCACGGACTTGCAAAAGCTTCGGATCCAAGAGAGATTTGGATCTCAGGGAAACAAACACTCGCTGCAGATAGTGATGAGATACAAATGGTGGG
Organism: Brassica juncea; assembly: GCA_018703725.1. Taxonomy (NCBI): domain Eukaryota; kingdom Viridiplantae; phylum Streptophyta; class Magnoliopsida; order Brassicales; family Brassicaceae; genus Brassica; species Brassica juncea. Next base: position 73,980,548 of record CM031936.1, on the reverse strand, counting down.
GTTCGCTTTTTTTTTTATTATTGTTTGTTTGGACGAAGAACAATGAGAACGAGTCAACCTTAAAGGCCCAAATAATTATTGATGAAAAGCCCAGTTTATATGTTTCTAATTGTTTTCAAAATAAGCCCAATACTTTATGAAGTGAGCGTAATAAGGATTTGAATTGCCGGTTTAGGAGTCTAGGACATCCGGTTAGACTTTTACCTGGTTAAAGCATCTCTAACTATCACTACTCCAATTTCTATTTTAAAATGGAGTTCTGAGTGAAATTTCTTTTAATCCTATTCTATTTTCCACTGGAGTAAGAGACAGCTCAAAAATGGATAAATGAATTTATCTTTTACTCAAATTTCAGTTTCTGCTTCAAAATATAATAGAGTTGAAATTAAACTCAGTTTTATCATTGAATCATTTCATTTTTTAAAAAATAGAATTTTTACATTATGCTCTTAGTACATTGCGAACTAGTCAACTCATTTCATATTTCCTTTGTCTAAGAGTGTTTTGGATTGTAATTTTTTCAAAAAGTAAAAACAATTGCAACCCAATGATTACAAGCCTCATAATGTAATTTGATCATTGATGAATAAACTTGATTATAAAAGTTTCAGGCTTCCTGAATTTTCGTCACGTTCTCTATAACACCGCATCCGCCTCATAAACATGCATCGTAAACATGTTGTAATTAAACTACTCGTTTCATGCATACATATTCAAGCTTACTTAGTGGTCAAAATATTTGTAATTACTCTTTTGATTGAAATCAACTATTGCTAAAATAACATTTGTTATAGGAAGAAGCATTCTGGAGAAGCATATTATTATTGGTATTAGGTTAGGTAGCTATACACTAGTTGCTAACTTTGATCTGTAAAATTCCTTATGCTATTAATTTTGGTTTATCTATTTGCAACATTCTATGAAAACAGCTTCCGCATAGATATAAAATGGTTTATTATCTTTATTCTCTATGATTTGTTTGAAAAGAATCATTCCTACAAATAATCAATGTTTGAAAAGAATGATTAGCACTTGTACATTAATTTGAACATTATTAACATAGCATGTGCTTAGATTCTTTCGGTGACATGTAGATACAAACATGAAAATATAAACAATAATGTTTGTATATATATAACGGTGTACTATAGATCTAGAGTGCTACAATCAAATCTAACTCATCTTCCAAATGGAACTTAAAACTTTGATATTCACCATCTTCATCATCGTTATCACCACTCCACTTCCATCTCTCTCTTCTCAAACCCCATCCAACAAAACACCAACACTAACTTCTTCTCAATACCAAACCCTAACCCGCAACACCATCCAACAGCAGTTTCTCCGACCACACAACACCTTACGAGCCAAGCTTCGCCTCCCTCCTCTCAGATGGAGCAACAAACTCGCCCGCTACGCCACGCGGTGGGCACGAACCCGCCGTGGAGATTGCAACCTTATCCACTCCGGTGGACCTTACGGGGAGAATCTCTTCTGGGGAAGTGGAAAAGGGTGGACCCCAGGGAACGCGGTGGTTGCGTGGGCCTCGGAGAGGAGATTCTATGACAGGAAGACTTACCGGTGTAAGGCGAATGGAGATTGTTTGCATTACACGCAGCTTGTGTGGAAGAAGAGTTTGAGGATTGGTTGTGCGATTGTGTTTTGCAAGAGCGGTGACACGTTTGTCATTTGTAACTATGATCCTCCTGGTAATATTGTTGGACAACCACCCTTTTGAATGGTTTTTTTTTTGGACGTTGTATACACCTCATTTTAAATTTTCTTAATATTATCCGAAAGCATGTTGTAAATTTATCAGCACATATATGATATATCCATATGAGTTCTTATTCTTGAGTAACTATTTTACAAATTTAAAATAAGAATTTGTCACAGAAATAAGTGATTAACTGATTACCCTATGCCCAACTAAAACAAGCACACAACCAAATAAGAGATGGCAAGTGCTTACCTCAGGCCATATATAGTACTTGAGAAACAAAACCTTTTAGTATAAAAAAGAGTATCAATATGTTATTACAGAATAGTTAACTAGAAAATGTGAAGCAGTTGAAAATATGATGACTAATGTTTATTGGGTTAATTCGGATTGAGACTTTTTTTTATAAAAAAAAAAAAACAGACCGTAATATCAGAGGAGAAACTGAGTTGGGCCTACGAGTCAACGTAAAAAGCCCAAACAAAGTTGGAAACAGAGCCCTAAGAAGAAATTACATTCTCTCTCTATGATTCTGAATGGGTTTTGGTAACAGGTCAAGAAGATGTTGGAAACCGAACGTCCAAGAGAAACGATTGTTCAGCTACATATTCGACCGTCACGTTAAAGTCACACCGCACGCTCTCCGCTGCATCGACAAAGCAGGAGGGTTAGATGAGTATTTGCTGAGAACACCGTACCAGAAGATGGACACGGAGATGGGTCTATTCTGGAAAACCAAAGTGGAGCAAAGATACGCTAGAGCTAGGTCAGATGGAAGTAGCTTTCTTAACTCCAGAGGATGAAGCTAAGTTTGAACAGGGGTTTAAAGATTTGAATGTATCTAAGAAAGATGCTCGCAGGGAAGGTCGTAGAGAAGCCAATAGAAAGATGTTTGGAGATAGTAATTTAGTAAAGGAGGAGAAGAGGAGGGTGTGGAAGAAGCTGAAGGGTCAGGGTCGCACTAAGGTGATCATGGGTGGTTAGAAGCTAGTGCTTAACTTAAGAGTGGTGGCTCTCGTTTTTGTTCTGCCAAGTTTTTTCAACGTTTTGGATTTTGGAAGATGATAGAGGTAAGTGATGTTTGTAGGAGGTTATAGGTTCGATTCCTCTCCTACGAGTTCCTTAACTCAGGTTTTGAGTTTGATCAAAGCTGAAAAAGGTAATAAAAGGGGATCTCTGTTGATTCCTATAATTGATTGTGTTTACATTTTTCTAACGTTTACTGAGTTAGTATCATATATTTTACATAAGGTCTTATATAAAGTTTTCATATGTTAAAAATAAATTGAAGTTACAGTATATTCATATACATTGTGTTTATATTTTTCTTCTATTTAGTATTTTTTAAATAACTATTTCTGTGGACAATCATGTAACCATTCATTTCAATTTTCATAAAACTAGTATTTCCCAGCATTGGATCCACCATTTTTATTTTTGTCGCTGTCTAATTTAAAGAATTTGGTTGCTCTACCATAAAGAGACAAACAAACCTGATTTTCAAAAATAAAATATAAGACTCAAATTATAAAGCAATATAAACAATAAAGCATTTTTTAAAAAATACTTTAAAAATACTTCAATAAAAATCCCTGTTTGAAAACTCGCTAGGCGTTACGCGTGCGGAGCACGGGGGCCTAGCGATTTATCAAAAAAGCGGGAAAAAATCGGGGAGTACTCGGGAAGGAATTTTTAATATATAATATTTAATTTATAGGTATAATACTAATTTTTAGATATAATATATATATATATATATATATATTTATGTAAAAAAATTGTCATTTGGGTAAGTTGGTTGGTTTAGTGACCTGGTTTAGTTATATAATTATGTGATATACATTCGTTTGGTTCAACTATATTACTTAATTGAGAACATGTGGCTTATATATACAATAAAATATGAACCCAGAGTTACGTGTCTTGTCTTGTCTTCTTCCTCTCATCTCCATCATCTTCTTTTTCTACCATCATTGGCATCTTCTTCTTCAATCCGTCTCTGTACGTGGTTTTTGAATCTTGTTTTCATACCAAAGTTCTCAAACAAATTATAAATCGTGTTTAATTTCTTCAATTTAGAGAAGAATTAGTGATTCCATTATTAAACCCAGAAGAAACGGCTTTATTTTATCTCGTACATGTTTCCTCCAACTTCTCCACCACTAACGCTTTAAGTAATTACTCGGCGATTTTTATGGATTTCACGTTCTCGGCGGTCAGAATCGGGTTGCCGAGTAATGGTCCCGATCACCTCCAACTCGCCACGGAGACCTGCCGCACACCGAGTTCCCGCCCGCGTAATCGGTTCGGCGTCCGATTTTTAGAACAAGGATAAAAATACACAATCAAGGATAAAGGCTAGAGTTTAGAGAGGTTTGTTGCCATAACAAAGGGACAAACTCTGATTAAAATACATTATCCTTCAATCGTCGTGCATAATGCGTAATCAAATACTTATGATGTTTATCTTTTCCATCTTCTAACCAAACAAAAGATAGTTCTCTTGCTTTATTTAATTTTATTTTATTTTTTCTAAAATTAAATGTTGGTCAAATCTATACTTTGTTTGAGTTCTCTACCACTACCTAGAGACGTCGCAATCTCTACCAACCGTCAGATATTCCGGTCCCAGTTATAGACGGCCAGGATCTCTCTACGTCTCCGTCATTTCAGATTCTTTTTTTTTTTATAATAATAATAAATAACGAATAGTTGCTTTCAGGTCATAATGGAATAAAAAATAAATATATTTGATTTCCAAGAAAAAAAGATAAAATTACGTAATAAAAGTTGAGAAAATATCGCCAACAAGAACAAACAAACGCTCTTCTATTTGTTGTTGTTTTTATCATTTGTTCTAAGTTTCCAGAAAGAAGATAGGAAGCAAGAAAAATCGAAAGTTAATCATCCAAACAAGGTTAGCTTCTAAAGTTTCTTCATTCTCTTTGGTTCTGTCTGAATAATCTAACCATTTTTTTTTTATGTTTTTTGGTCAAATTGACTTATGTGTTTCTTCTGATGTATTGAAAACGAATCATGCTATTGTTCTTGAATCTCTTTTCTGGACCAGATAAAATATATATATAAAAAAAATCTCTGTTCTTGAATCAAATTGACTTTTGTTTTACTTGTGAGAATACAAAACATGGAAGATATTAGAAGAGAAAGTCTAAAAAAACTGAAATTAGCTAAGATTTGTTTCTTTTTACGTTCAAGCAATTTTGATTGTTTAGTTCATGTCATGTTCATTTTTCTATTAGCAGAGAAAAGTTTTTTTTTTTTTAAAAAAACTGATTTTAGCTAAGATTTGTTTCTATTTACGTTCAAGAAATTTGATTGTTTTGGTTTCTTGTCAAGATGATTATATATTGACATGTTGAAAAGAGACATACTTTGGGATCATCTTATGAAAGGTTTCATTTTTCTATCTGCTTCTTCTTCTAAAGAAATCTTCAACACATGATAAAAGCTTTTGTTTTGATTTAACCTCGGAACATAACTTTTGTGATTGAAGCTCTTCTGTTGATTCTTGACATCACCATTACAAGTGTTGTAGTTTAGACTATTGTTTTTCTTCTAATGATGCTTTTATGTCCGGTCGGAAAATTATTAAACTGCAGGCTATACTCTTAGAGGTTATGAATCTGTTTGCTCTTATTTATCACTCTTTTTAATCTATTCTTTCGGTTTTGGAGTGAAACTTGGAGTCCAAATAGAATTTTGCTTCAAGAGTTTTGCTCCTTTTACGCGCTAAACGTTTTGTGATAAACTATGATTTGTTACAGGTATTGCATCCATTTAAAAATAGTTCATGGACCGGTGGTCAGGTAAAAGAGCCATTGAGGCACGACCTGACTCAAAGAAGGGGGCTGGTGTTGTCCTGAGAGACAGAGGATTTAACAACAATATTTGCAGTGATGAGAAAAAATCTATGAAGTTCACTCGGTTTGTTGGCTCTTCATACAAGAAAGAGAAAGCAGTTTGGTCTTCAGGCCGGTCTTCCTCAAATGGGAAAGAAGTCATTGGAACTTCCTCTAAGATTCCTGTCTCTTCTAGCTCCTCTTCTGTTAAAAATGAGAAGCAACCTCAGATAGCCATGGATTCATCAGAGAGCAGCAAAGGAAGCGAGGACGAGGTAGAGACAGAGATCTTGGAAGAACCAAGAGTTCGCAACAAAGTTGTTTATGGAAAAGTAGTGGAATCCTCAGACTTGCCATCATCAAGCTCAAGAACCAAGAAAGGTTTTAGGGAAAGATTTGGGTTGAGCAAGCAAGAGTTTCGTCCTGGTCCTTCTAGCCAGTCAACAAACCGAGGATGCAGCCCGTTGTTAAGTGGTTTTGGATTGGAGAAAAGACTTGGTGGGAAGATGGATACAACCAGCAAGAGAAGAGTCTATGGAGAAAGCAGCAGCTCTAGCTCCTCAGCTAGAGGCAAGAAGATAGTATCAGAACTACCTGCTGAAGAGAGACGTCTTGCCTTTAACCCGAGAGGAGGTTCTGTTTCAGATGTTAGACGGGCAAGGCACTGCATTTTGAATGATGACAACGGTGTTGCTTCAGTTGGAGGTCAGAGACCAGTAAATAGAGGTAATACCCGTATTAGATTCTCAAACCGAGGGAGTGGTAGAAATGGTTTATCCTCTATTGCAACAAGAGAGATGTCTCAGAGTGAAACATCAAACAATCTCAATTCTCCTGTCTCTTTGGAGCTCTTCTCTGGTTTTCCAGACTTTGGTTCTTTATCGAGTCAAGACAGTTTTCGCAATTACAATTTAGATGGGATCTCTGAGGTAACAGTTGCTTGTTGACATCTTGTCTGAGCATCATCAAATAGAGCCCTTAACACAATGTAATTTTGCAGATTTTGCCAGAACTTGATAGGATTGAGCAAGATATTGAGCTCAACTACGAGGTTAAAATTTACTTCATTTGAGTTTAAAAGTTTGTCATGTTTGTTCTTACTCATGTTTTCCTCTCCTTTAGCAGGAACTGCTTATTATGGAGACAGGTTTACTTCTAGGTGGACTAAGCTTCTATGACCAACACCGTGACATGAGGCTAGACATTGATAACATGTCCTATGAGGTTTGTCTTTTACATCTTCAAGTCCGCCTTTACGATCTGAGTAGTAGTATATTTACCTTGTGTTTTCTTGTGAATGAAATATAGGAACTATTAGCTTTAGAAGAGAGAATTGGTACAGTAAGCACTGCTCTCACAGAAGAAGCAATATCAAAGAGCTTGAAAACAAGCATCTATCAGATAAAACATTCAAGTGATCACAAGGAAGATGCCAAATGCAGCATCTGCCAGGTCTGTCTCTTTTTCAATGCTTTCTTAGTCATCAAAGAGGAAACTGTTACGGGTGTCGTCGCATAGTTTAATAGAAATCTTTGATGATTACAAGCGTTTTCATTGATGGTTATCATGACAGTGAATATAGAACTGATATGTGGATTATTTCTTCATTCTCTAATCTTTTTTTGGTTTCCAGGAAGAGTATACAATAGGTGATGAAGTTGGAAGGCTACACTGTGAGCACGCATACCACTTGAAGTGTGTGCAAGAGTGGTTACGGATGAAGAGTTGGTGCCCAATCTGCAAAACCACTGCAGAGACCTCCTCTAAGTAACCGTCTTGTTCTTCTTCTGCCTCTTGGTTCGTCATAGTATTTATTTCATCCAAAGCTTGTGAACAACAATGGAACCCGCCTAGAAAGGGGCCTCAGCATTTCCTTTGTGTACATACATATTCACACTGGCTTTGTCTCTCTGTTGCATGCATTCTCTCCATCTCTTTTGTCTAAATGACACAACTCTCCTGTGTTTTTCTTCTGCTTTTCGCTTATTTTCTGTTTACTCCGGAAAGTAAAGCAGGGAAGGCGGAAAAGATGTCATTTGAAGAATCTTACATTCTTAGTCTCAGTCAAATTTGATGTAAAGCTTATTGCATTCCAAAGATGTCATTTGAAGAACAAAGATTTCATCTTACATTCTTTAGTCTCAGTAAATGTAAAAGTGATGTCAATGTGTTTTCAAGAAATGAATTCTGAACAATTCTAAGACTATGTTACATACAAAGCAGTAGTGCAGCTATTACATGACACTTGCCCTTGATCCCCTAACCGGCGCGGCCTGCCTGTTACACAGAGCTTGAAACTCGCTGGGATGGCCAAGTTACCACTAACCTGCCCCGAGTCTGCAGCTGCATTGCATAGACGTGTCTCTCAGCCATCAGGTCCATCATGGGATGCAGCGCTTTAGAATCGTTTTGCTACCAATGGCCAGAGCAGCCTACTCAGACAATTTGCAGTATCCAACATCCCAACCATTTCACTCCTTCACACCCCTTCTCGATCCTCAAACGAACGCATCAAAAGTCTCTCCCGAAGCAATGGCCAGTCTTCACCAAGTTGAGATGGATTAAGCTCCATTGCAGCTCTAAAATCAAGCAAAGACACTTGCGTTGTGTCAGATGGTTGATTGCTAGTTTGTATCTGCAAACTATTAATTTGGTTTCCATTCGTGGACCGAGCTCCAGACAAGTCAACGCATGATTTGATCAGTTTCTTCAGGTACACGTCCAACATGCTATTCAACATACTAGAACATTCAGGTGAAACCCCTCCAAGACCCTGTGCTACTGCAATACTCTCCATCCTCTTTCTCAGCATCTCTGTGTCTGACAATCCACCACTGCCGTAGCAACTAATGAAGTCAGCCCTGTTCGAAACAGGAACTGTTCTGCGGGCCCCACCGAGACTAGCTTGAATCCCTAGAGGTGCAACTACAGGGCTCGTGGAAAGAGTCAATCTACCTCGCTTCTCTTGAGCTTCCTCATCTCTGCTAACTGGAGCTGCGACCTTACCTCTATCCAGTAATTCAGCGCCTCTTTCGTCAGCGTACTGACTTGATCTACGATGAGCAAATGGACCAAAGTCCCCGTTCTCCATGATTCTGCTACCGCTTTTGTCATCTATACAATGTGGCTGATGCAACAGACTCTCAACCTTCCCGTTTGGCCCAAGTGGACTAGGCCTGTCTCTTAACGCCACCTTGGGAGGTAACACCCCATTTGACCAAACATGATCATTCCTATTATGGATAGGGACTAGCGATCCGCTTCCTTCAGGTCCATCTTCTTTCCCAAGCACCAACGACTTGTGACCGGTAGCAAGAGATGCATTCCTCAAGATGGAGTGAATCAACTTGTTATGCAGAGGAAGATTCTCCCTCCCCAAAAGACGGTGACATGACTTATCAAACTCACTCTTACTAACCTTCTGACTCAGAAACCTACCCAAGTAATAAAAATACCTTCTAGATCTTTCAGCCCCAAGCTTCTTCACAATATGTGCTTTCAGCTCAGCCAGATCAATCCTAATATCTTCAGGACGTTGCATACTTCTTCTTTCTTCTTCTTCAAAACTCGAAACACGATGAAAACAGTCAGAGGAAGTGCTATTAGATGCACCCTCCTCTAAGCGTCTAGTTATCCTTCACACCAACAGATCCAACTCATAAACTTACTACAACTTCTCAAACCCCAATCCGGAAGCATTTCAAGAACTCAGCTGAAGCCAAAACCCTTGAGAATAGAGAGATCAACTTCTACTATCTAGCTCACACCAAGAACCTTAAATCTCAACCTTGGCTGACTCAGTAACAGGAGGATGTATTACCAAACCCTAGCTCAAAAGTTACCTAATCAATCCCTCAACTTGACAGGAAACTGAATCAGAGCAGAGCATTTATGTTTCAAAACCCACTTCCAAAGCTTAGAACTTTGAGAGTTACCGGAATCTGAGCTGGAGAGCAAATCGAGATCAGGGGAGGTTTGAGAACAGAGCAACGGATTCGAATTGGCTTAGAAAAGGATGAATTTCGAATTGGAGAACGAGGAAGCGGGCAATGAGAAGCGGGACCCAAGCTTGTAAGCAGGAAAAAAAAAGCAACTTTTTTTTTTGGCTATGATTGACCAGAGGATTCAGACAAATGACAAAAACCGAACAAAAGAAGTAACTTTCTTCCGACCAAAACCAGTGATCTCTCTCTCTCGTCTGATTAAATCTTCGTGGGCTTGTTCGTATTGCCTTTAGATTTGAATGTCCGAAGGCTTCGATCGCTGCTTATTGGGTTTTGTTCTTCTTCTTCTTCTTCTTCCTTTTTTTTATTCTCTGTTTTTTTTGGTCTTCTGTTCTGTCCTTTCTCTCTCTGTCTTGATAAAGTTTTTTTTGCCTATTGAGTCTGTTTTTTTTTTTTTTTGTACTTTGGATTAAACTAAGTTGACATAAGAAACTGGTCGTGTGACAACAGACTGAATCCGTTTGCAGTCGTCTCTGATCTGAGAGTAATCTCATCTTCTACTATTGGAACTCGGCACTACTACTATTAACGGATCATGTCAGAATTTCTGTTAAAAAAGTAATTATATTTAACAGAAGTGACAGTTTAGATGATTGTTGGTCAAGTAAAAGGTTTTTTTTTTAGTTTATGGAAACTGCAAAGCTTTGTTAGCTACAAGGAAACTAAGTTTCAATCTTACAACATAAAACAGTAAAGATGCATCACAAGACAAATCCTCCTAGTACTTACTCTAAAGAGATGACCAAGGGACAAAGAAGACCTTGGTAAACTAACAGACTGGGACAAACAACAACAACAAAAAAAAAAAAATGTCCACATAATTCCTACTTCATAATACTCTCTCCCTACTGCACTAGGTTTGTTGTGTACACAAGCTCTTCTTACAGTTTATTTTCCCCGTCCTTTGCCTCTAACCCCTCGGCCTCTTCCCCTACCTCGTCCCCTTCCTCTTCTCGTGTACGCCAAGACCTTGCTAGTACCAGGGCTGCTACTTGCTGAGTTTGAGTTCGGTAGAGACTGGTCTCCTGGGAGCCACTCTTCTTCACGCGTGCTTGAACTGTTGTGTGAGGCGCTTGAGTCGCTGTTATTGTTTTCATTATCAATCGCACCGTCTGAGCCATTCTCTATATTGATATCATCATCACCAGGTGTTTCAGCTATAGGCTCAGAAGCCTTGGTTTCTTCCATAGCCACTGGTGAACTGAAAAAAAAGTAAGGCTTTGCTTAGTCATCAAACCAACAATACAAAAGAGTCTGTTTTACAAAAAGAGCTGTTTTTTTTTCTTACCTAGGTGATGAAGATGCGAAACCGTTAGAAGTATGACGTGCTGCGCCTATTTCATCAGCTTCTTTCGCCGTTTCAAACACATCTTTTGGGATACAATAGCTCCCAGTTGGATCTAAAGTTGCTCCAAGAGCCAAGACAGCTGCATTAACAGGAGCGCTAGTAAATAAAGAGAACACAACTAAACGTCATCTAAAACCAAAGCTATTTAGAAACCCAAATTGTTACCATTTGTGGTGTCTCCACTGGAGTCATCAACACCGGTTCCACTGTCAAATACGGTTGAGAAACATAAGAAGAAGGATATACTGAAAAAATTATATTTCCAGAAGAAGTCTATGTTGATAGGAAAAAAACCTTTGAGGAGTATTGGTATCTTCAACGGTTTGATTAGCTACCGTAGTCTTCAATCAAGTAAAATACACAAGAGGGAATTAAAAGAAGAAGAAGATTAAACACGCAAGTTCCTTCTTGTTATAGAGACACATAGTGTAAAGGGTGCTTGGTACCTGGTTTTGTTCACAGATCTGTATGGTTTGATTTGGTAGAACATGGGGGCTTTGTTTAGGTTCCAACGGTGCTACACTACTGGGGGTTACAGTTTTAAGCATCTCCTCTGTTGCTTTAGCTCTGACTTTACGAATTTCATCTTGAATATTCCATGTCGGATTTGAACGGGATCTCCTTTTCAGCTGCATTTTGGTACCAAAAGTCAGAATGCATATATACATAACTCTGAGAGAGAGCCATTAGAAGAGATAAATGCTGGTATTCAACTTTTCTATTGGAAAACTAGAATTAGCATCACACAAATGCCTCGTGATTAAAAGCTAACATGAACATATAAAAACAACTTCAGACCTTCAAAACACATTTGACACTGCACTGCATAATCTATTGGACAACTTTCTGATGTACCTTGGAAGAGGATAAGTTTCCAGCACTGTGAGGAAATGGTGTCCCTGCTGGTGATGGTGACCAAAACTCTGAATTGTTGTTCACAGACGGAGATCCCCATGGCAGACGAGCTCGCATATATGACCTGGCCACGTCCACAGGCGATCCAGCACCATCTTCAGTTTCCTGGAGATCAGAAATAATGGCTGATGTGGTGTTCGTTTTTGCAGAAATATGGAAGAGTAAAGAAAGCAGAGTTTCCAAAAACTTACTTTAGACTTTGAATTTGATGCTGATTTCTTCTCCTCCAACCATCTTCTTGCTTCCATGACAGCTTTATTGGACATTTCACCCACATTCACCTCTAAAAATGAAAGCGAGAAGATGTTATCACATACACTAATCCAGTCAGCTTGCACAGACTACCATTAGTTACATACCATTCGTCAATCCATTCTCACTAAGCCTCCTCTCATTATATGCGGGGACACTGGGATGATCTACAACCCTCGCCTTGATGATATCTATTAATCTATCACCCTCTTCCCTGAAACAACATACACATCAATAGCTTAGCAAGATCATTACAGAAAAAAAAAACAAAGATATATTTTCAAATATGAGATGTATATGCCCAGACACTTGGAAAGACCTTGCAAATGTTTCTTGCATGAGAAGCTGCTCAATTACACGCTTAGAACTGAGTCTTCGTAAGTTTGGTTCCTGGCCATTCACAAGGTCCTATTAACACAAGCACTGAAGCACACATCATATACACTCCACATGAACTGAAAATCAGGCTTTACTTCAACAAAACCATCGACAAATGCTAAAAGAAACTCGTCACGGTGCAAAACTATCAAACTCGCACCAACAACTAGACCAAAAGAGCGGAATCGATTCTGTCAATGGATATGAATACCCATCATAGGAACACGTCTCTAACCAAGTTTAAAACATTGGCACAATAGCATATTACAAAAAAAAAAAAAAAATACTAGGGTGGTTAGTTACCTCATCGGTAATGTTCTTCTCAACATCCTCATCACATTCAATATCTGAAAACAAAGAAGATAAACATATAAAATCTACTTCAAAAACAGAGAAAAGAACATGCAGAACATGGCCGGTTCCCTCAAATTTAGAACTACATTATATGTAAAAAGACAAGGGAGCATAAAGCCTAACTGAATCACACTTCCTTTTTTATATTAAAAGGATTAGAGCTTGAGAATTAATACAAAGTTTTCAGCTTTTTAGAAGTAAGTATCAGTGCAATTAAGTGTGTCATTACTAAAGGATAGACAAAAGAGGGAAGCTTTTAATCAAATGAAACAGTGTGTTTCAGATTCCGACCAAACAATAAAACCAAAAAGTTCAATTATTTTCAAACTAATCTTGTCTGAACCCAAATAAAACTAATACATGGTTTAAGGGGATGGCATTACACATACCTGAAGATGAATCCTCGTCCTCCGAAGAAGATGAGGAAGATTCAGAGAAGACGACGGAAGAAATGAATTTCCCGGCGCCGGAGGCAATGACGCCGGCAGGTTTGTAAACCAGCCTGGAGATCCAACTAGGCGTTTGCTGAGGAGGTTCCCGGGATCTAGGAGTGGGGCGGTCATACGGAGTTCTGACGACGGCGCTCCGTCGTGGACGAACAATTTTGCCTCCAGATCGAGGCTGACTTGAGCCAGCGTAGCCGGAGACGACGGAATCCATGAGAGGAGGAGAGAGAGAGAGACTTGGAAGGAAAATATAAAATTTATCTTTTTCTTTTCTATTTTTTTGTTTATTTTATTGGGTAAATGGTTACTTTCCTAATTTACAGGACTGCGGTAAAAAAAAATTAACCATCACAAATTTCATTTTTATAATAAGGTCTTTACAATAAATAATGTTAAATTGTTTACATTAAAACCGTTTTTACATAAAACATATGTACTGTGATTATGCCGAGCACTTTAAACTTTAATTGTGATTCTAATCCAAATTCTTATGATCTACTCCATTATATTTGGTGTTTAAGATTAATACACATAGATTAAGAAAATGCAAAATTTTATATAATTTATCTTGGTTGTATAAAAATATTATTAAATTAAACTAATTCAACCAATAAAAATGATATAAAATTTTGTATTTGTTCATAAAGATTTTGTGATGGTGAAAAAAATCTTGAAACATCAAATAAACTGAAATAGAGAGAGTAACATTTTGAGTCACAATTACTATTAGAATGGATTAGAAATCAACTTATGATATTCTATTTTTTATTCAAAGTTATTGTCTTACGATGAAAAAAAACTTATTCACTATAATTTAGGTTTTTTATATCAACAAAATGAAATCTAACACACATGAATTATGAGAGATAAACAAAATCTTAAACATAATTTTATTGGATCTGAAAGAGATAAATTTTTACTACAAGCGGATTTAAATTGCTTTGATCAATATATCAATGAGTGATTTTATGATATGAAACTCTACTTTAACCTTTTATATGTGGTTAATAACCTTAATTGTATGACTTTAACCATGATTTACCACAGATGTCAGACCAAACCATGTCAACATTTTATCGTAATGGAAAAAACTTTGAAAACAGTTTCCTTTTTTTACTTAGACAATTCTTTGGTAAACCAATATTTTTCTTTAACCAATGAAGTGTGCACCAGCTTATAATTTTATATAATTTATCTTGCCACAGCCAATGTTTATAATTTATCTTGACAAATATAATTTATATTTGTCTTTGCCTAGTATGAAGAAGGAAACTTAAAAGGAACCACTATACTATTATCTCCATTTGTTTATATGCAGCTGCATGCCTGCATGTCAAATACAAGGATGAAGACAAAATTAAAACAATGCAAAATATTGAGATGATAATTTTTGTGTTTATGCTTATAAAGTAGAAACATGATATTACTGTATCTAAAATTTTCAGTTTGTAACTCTAGTCATTTATCATCAAAATCAAAATTCGATTCTTAAAAAGTATGTCTACAATAAACAATGTTAAATTTTTTAAAATAAACATATGTATTGCGATTATGCAATTCAATGAGGAACAATTAAAACATTAATTGTGATTATCATCCGAATCCTATCCTAATTTTGGATGATAATATGATTTAACAGTTTGAGTCACAAATCCTATCCTGATTGTAGATGCTCTTAGTTATATATTTCTTCAATCCTTTGACTTATTTGTGAATCTTTTTACCCCAATAGAAATGCAAAGCTATATGTTTTAATTGAACCTTTCTACTTAGAGCTTTGTAAACGAAGAATGAGCGAGTTCCAAAATAGTTTGATCCAAAAGCGCTTCCCAACGAGCTTGGTTCTGAAAACGCCAAGATAAATATGCTCTTGCTCAAGAGAAGAAAAGTAAATCAGACGTGGCAAAGGTTACAGGCTCATGAGCAGCCAAAAAGAGATATGGTTTTGGTTATATATTTCTTCAATCTTTTGACTTCTTTGTGAATCTTTTTGCTCAAAAAATTGCAAAGCTATATGTTTTAATTGAGCCTTTCTACTCGAGCTTTGTAAACTAAGAGTGAACAAGTTCCAAAATAATTTGATCCAAAAGCTCTTCCCAACGAGCTTGGCTCTGAAAACGCCAACTGAGTCTTCTCCAAAACGCACCCACTGCTGAAGCTTTCCCTGCGTTTTTACACACACATCAAAAATGAGAATGGTTTTCAGGTCGTTGGCTGGTTGGTTGCTAAGAAGAGTCCGTTTACCTTGCTGTATCGAGTAACCGTGTAGCTAAGCCTTTTCTTCTGTTAGAAGGCGAAACCCATATTGCTCTAATTCCACAAACAGCCGGTTTCACTTCCTCTTCACATACAATGGCTTCATTGTCTAATTTGCCATCTGATTCTCGACATCTTTTGGATACTTGTCTTTGCAACACAATGTTTCCAAACTGAATGGAGGTTGAAGGCGAAGAAGAGCTCTCTTTCTTTAACCGTCTTTCATCCTCAGGAGGAGCTTTGATCCTAAATGCTTCCTTAATTGGCTCCGCAACTAAACATCCGCTGATCCTCTGAGAGGAAACGGATAGATAGACCTGCACATAACAAGGTAGTTCTTGAAACCGATGTGAAAGTAAAGAAACTATTCAAAACAATTTGGCTATATCATCTTTCTTGTCTGATTTCAGTGCTAGACATAGACATGGAATCAAAATAAGTCAATGTCTTTGTTCTTTAGCTGATAAGTAAAGCAAGTATTCCCAACAGGTTACTATCAGATCCCAGTTGGCTCAATTTGGTAGACATTAAGTACTAAATAATCATGTATGAGCAAATCGAGTTTATCCAAAAAACAATGTTTGTTAAGGACTCATACCTTACAATGTTTGTGAAGAATCCAACCCTCACCTAACTCAACCTCCATCATCTTCACAACCTCTTGCACCTGAAATTGCAAACAATAACCCATCAGATCCTCTTAACAAGTAGCGGAAACAGCATTGTGAAAGGAAAATGAACCTTGTTTCTGTGCGCAGGAGAATCATTTTCCATTAACACCATAACAATCCGGTTCTTGTTGAAAGAAGGCGATGTGAACACTCTCTCGTTCTGCCAACCCTGAGAACAATTCAAAAACCAAACACTTCATCAAACAATCCAAGAAACATATAACTCCAACACATAAATAAGGTCACAAGCATCCTAACCACCTTGAAAGGGATACCATACATATAGTCCTTGTGAAAGCTTTGATGGCTCTTCTCATCTAACTCATCTCCAGGAGCATACGTAGCTCCACACTCTGCGCAATGTCTGAGAAGAAAATCAGATTGGCCCAACTCTAAGTGGAACTGTGTATAACTCCGCTTCTTGCTTAGATTCTTGGATCCAAAAGAGGGTCCTTTACTCAGTGGCTTCCCAATACATTCCTTAAGCACTTCACTTCTGTAATAGCCAAAGCATAACCCAATCAAAGTTCCGAAAAAAATCAAAACTTTTCACCTAAAATAAAAAGCCCAGATGATGATTCATATACCTATCGACTGTGGCGGATCGACGCTCGTAGGTATTGACGATGACGTTTCGACTTTTCTCCCACACGGCTAAACCATCATCGTCTGTGTCTGGTGTTGTTGCTGAGACGTCGGCGATGGGAGACGGAGAGGAAGCAGAGGGCTTGAAGAAAGAGTTGATCTTTGCTTGCATGGCTTACAGAATTGGGATTTGGTTTTAGGAATTGCTTTGCCCCTTCCTCTTCTTCTCCAATTTTGGCGCCACCGGAATTTTATTTTCCCGCCACGGGAAAATAACACTATCAAATCAATTAATTGAATAGATTAGGAAATTAAATATGTAAACCGTGAATATTGGTTTTGGACATTCCTGATGTTGGAAAATCTTTAGTATGCGGTCCAGGCTTAAGTCAGGCCCATTGTATTAGCTCAAGAAACTGTGATACCAAAATCATAGAAACTATTATATACTCTCTCTGTCCCACTTTAAGTGGTGTTTTAGGTTTTTGCACAAATATTAAGAAAATATAAATTTTTATGTATTAGTATTAAATTAAACTAATTCAACCAATAAAAAAAGATGTAGTATTTTGTAGTTGATCAAAATTTTCAAACAACAATAAATTGTATCTAAAATAAAGAGAACATCACTTAAAATGAGACAAAAGAAAAACCCTAAAAACCCACTTAAAGTGGGACAGAGGGAATATGTAATAAATTTTCAGAAATAAAACAAACTGTAATACCAAAAGAAAAATCATGCTTTTTTGGTCAAACAATCCATAGTAGTAACAAAAATAAAAGAAAACACCGTCGTCTTAAAAATGTTTAAACACATTATAGTTCTTATTAAGAAAAATTATCAAAATAGCATTCATCATAAATTTTAAATATGTATTTTTATGGTTAGTTGATCTAAATTAGGATTTAGTTTTTTGGTAGGATTTAGAGTTTGAAGATTAAAGTTTAAAGTCTAAAGAGTAGAGTTTAGGATCTAGAATTTAAAAATTATAATATAAATTTTAAATAATAATTTTTTAAGTAAAATATTTTTAAAATATTTATTGAATGAAATTATTTTCGTCAATTTCTTTCTCGTAGATTATTTTCATTATAGAAAATTGTTCTAGAATTTTTTGGAAGATTTATCCAGAATAAAAAGTCGCAGAATGTAAAGAAAGAAAGTTTATTCCACATCGATAAGGAAGTGACAAAGTGGGGAAATGGGCAATAGGGAATCGACACATGCCCAGAATCTGTGTAAAAACTAAAAAGATATATCTCACGTGCGCATCATTCTTATAGGGAGAGCTGAGCAATCAGAAACCGACACCTGTCAAAGATGGTAGGAGAGGATGAGAGGATCACGTGCGCCATCATTTTATCTTCCGAAACCTTTGGGGGACCTTCTCTATCGGGACATCTTTTGACTTTCCTTCTTTAGATATAGTCAAAACTCTTGAAATTTTCGTTATAGTTCAGTATAGCATGTATCTATATCTTTTTTTTTTTTTGCATGTATCTATATCCTATGATTTAACTTTTGATCATGTATGTAAGGATGTTATGGTTTTGAAACCACGTTATTGAAATAAGTTAAATAATTAGAGAAACCTGTAAACCACTTTAAACATCCTAAAGTTTCCCGATAAATAATTTTTTTTTCAAATAATGTTAAATTAATTCAACCAAAAAAACAATTTTTACAAAGACTGTTACAGAGTATTGAGCTTATAGATCAACTGTTTCATAACAATAACAGAGGAATTTATCGAAGTGAGAACCATGTTGCCATGGCCTTCCCATAAACTGAGTTCTGTCCCAGTCTCATGCTGGATATGCGATTCCTTACTTGCTTGTCTATGATATTAATCGTAGTAGAAACTGAGTTATGCTTTTCACCAAATCCTCTTTTTTTTTTTGAAAGAAATTGTTGACCAAATCTTCTTCCATTTCTCTCTCCAAATTACATATAAGAGATTTGAAACACATAACTGAGAATATATAGCCCAACCCGGTAAAATTTTAACTTGAGTTTATAATGATTATCATTTATCATCAGTTTGATAGCAGTGGCTAAGCTATATAAATATTTGATATTAGTTTCTTGTTGGAAAAAAAACAAATCTGTCATAAGTTATTTGATTTGCTTACTTATACTATACGCATCATTTTCAGTGCTAATCATGGACCAAATCAAACATGTCGCATCATATAACATCTTTACTATTTCATCTTGAGAGATATTGATACAAAGTTCATGAAAACCACAAGATGATACAAATTATTAAAATGAGTTTAGCTTGAGACCACCCCAAATCGACCAACACAAACACGCATAAAAATAAAACAAACCCCCAACAGCAAAATAAAACAAAGCAAATATGCAACTATATACATGATAGATAGATCACCGAGGATGATTTTGAAGAATCAACCAGTTTTAGTTTTGATGATCGGCTACTACATGTCTCGGACATGGAAGACGTTAGGGTTCTTGACCACGATATCATACATATGGATAGAGTTAAACTTTGAAAAGTCGCGGGGGAGTGAGATGAGATCAATCGATGTTCTCTTGTGGAACTGGAGGAGGTGATCCGCGTTGTCTTCATTGTAGTACCTCTCCCATCCAAGACCCTTCAAGATCCTCTCAAGTGATCCGTACGAAGAGACAACATCGTTGGTCGGAAGATGGACGAGGATCTTCCTTCTCAGCCTCTGCGGCTGGTTACCACCGGAGGAGGAAGACTCTGACGAAGTGGATTGGTTGTAAGGATTCTCAACCAGCTTCATCACTCCGTTCTTGTTGAACACCCACACACCAGACATCGTGATGATGATTTTTAAGAACTAGGGTTTTTTTGTTTTTTTGTAATTTTTTTTTTAAATATGATTTCTCTTTACAATGAGCTTGTTGATTTTGATGAGGAGAAAAGAAACTGTCAAGAGGGCTTATATAGATACGTTAGTGGGGGTCATGTTCAGATGCTGATGAGAAATATTTTATGACTGACTATATATATTTAGATGTATAAAACATTGATTTATATATATACTAGGGCTTGGTCCGCCCTACGGGCGGATGAATTTACATTAAAATTGTTTTATATCAAAATATATTTTAATTTTGTAAAATATTTGAAATTTTATTTTGTACTGGAAAAATAAATGTAATATGTTTTTATTCTAAAATTATATTGTAAATTTTATTAAATTTTGTTGATTTGAGTTGAAAATACCACTTTTTACTTTGTTATAGAACACAAAATTATAAAACTAAAAATTTATTGAAAATGCAATAATTTATATTATGATCGAGATCAGATAGAAAGCGAATCCGTAAGATTCAAATACCCAATTGGATGCAGAATCAGACTTTATGCATGTTACTACTATATTAAGTGTAATGCGATATTTAAAATTAAACAAAATTATCATGAAAATGATTGTTGCATGCTTGTATATTTGACACTGAAGATTGATCTAATAATAGTATATTAAGTACAAAGTTACATAAGAAAATTAAAGATCTAAGGGGAAGACGAAACATTACTACTTCAGATGCTTAAAATCGTGGAAAGAAGTAGTTATGTTAACCCCCCAAAAAATGATAATAATATAAATAAAGATGAAACATATTTTTTTCTTTTTGGTGTTGCCTTTTCTAATGCTTTTTTTTTGTGGATGGAGACTTAGATTCACCATTAACAGAACCATGGTTCAAAGCCCCTGAACTACTTATCATCTCTCCACTTCTCTCTTTAAAAGACCAAATCTTCAAGAACACTCTAGAAACACCCAACATCCTCCTTTCATCAGTTTTCCTTTATTGCTCTTTTGTGGTTGATTCTTTGTGAGTCATCGATTCTCTAATTTGCCTCTCAGTGCTCTTGTATCATCTGGGTCACCACACCTATGTCGTCTTTGGTGTTTGATGATCTTGAAGTTGGGGCGATCTCTGACATATTTTTCCCCGCTTGATGATGAACCATAGTTGTTAGTTCTTACACATTCGAAGCAGATCACTTATCCACCACTCACATTGGTAACTTCTCGTTTTGAACAGCATGTGCGCAAGCTTCCACCCATAACTTTTCTTCAGTCCATTAACTTAGTTCCAATGGGTTCTGACTTATGATGCTATGAACCCAAGTATAAGGCTCCCGTAAGAAGGCACATAATCATTCCTCGACACTCTAGAACCGAACTCCAAACCAAGAAACACAATCTTGTGACTCTTTGGTATTCTGAGGAATTCTGCCTCTAGGTCTTCTGGTGGAGTGCTCATGCCTGGCACAGTCACTATGTGGTTACAACTTCTCAACCTAACGGTTTGGCCGATACTGTTTCAATATTGCCATCCTCATGTTCTGCTATCTCGCCGGGATGGTTGTTATTACATATTGTAGCTGACTCCTTAACATCGATGCATTGAATCTATCTGCAATATTCTTTTGGTGGATCTTCTGAGTTGAGCGCCTAGGCAGCTCTTTGACAAGATCATCATTGTCAGAGTGAGACCAAACAAAAGCTCTGCTATTAACATCGGTGTGAACATTCTATCAGATATGAAACTTCTTTTGTCTAAATTACCACGACTGATGTCTTTGATATTGAATGATCATCCCATTTGCCTCTATGTTTGCCTAAATACAGAGTTTGAGGCTTCAATAAAGTAAAAACAAAAGAACTCATTTAACAGAGATGTCATAGAAGTCTAAAGTAGAACCATGATAGTTGGGAAAGCTTTATGAAAAAGTGAATTATTTGTTTTCATAAAGTGATATTATAGGAGGAACCAGAAATACCTTTGACCTCTCATGATATCTTCAAGCAGGAATTGAGCAAGATCCACCTCTTTCTGGCTTTCCCCAGTTTTGAGGTCTCTTTTTTATTTGCAGAACATTAAAGCTTAGTTAGCATTAACCCAAACCACAGTTAGAAAATCTAACTTAAAAATAAATATATGAAAGTTATTTTTGTGTATTCACAAAAGAACAAACATTTTGTATATGAAGATCTTTTGTCCTCACCTTAATTACATAATTTTAGTTTGAGGCAAGGTCAAACTTAATATGCTATGTTAATCCAGCTGTGAATATACACCAATAGTAAAGCTATTAACACAGAGAAAAAAATCAGTAAAAATATATAATGGTCCCTTAATACCTTTCTCGTTGAGCATTGCAGTCTCTATAACTACTTGCTGGTGTTGAATCCTTCGAAACCATCCCTAACAGCTTAACTACTTTGGAGAGTTTATCCTCGTAGTTATGAATACCAGAGACCCATCATTCGATTGCATCAAGACTCTATCTGTAGGGATCTTCTGATCCATATACATAGATTCATTTAAATATAATTATGCACGAAATTTTACCTAATTTCAGTTGGCAAAGAAAGTACTCACCATTCTCCTCGTTGCTAGCAATACCGAAATGCTAAAGATGTCTTTGATTCTCTAAAAAATCTTCCAGTGATGATCGAGGTGATGGGTTTTCCAAGATTTCGAGGTGAACCAGATGGAAAAGATGATTAAAGGTTTGAAGATTAGAATTGTTATAATAGAAGTACTAAACGGAAACTGCTGCTATAAAGTAAGGAAGTTGTAAAGGTTAATTGGAGCCATTAATTTGTAATTTTGTCGAGGAACGGGTTTTAGGTTCTGTAAATTTCGTGTGGTAGTCTAGGAAGGTCGCAAGCATGAAGAGGAAAAAAAAGTTTAATATTATGTGGGTTTGTCATAATGGTTTAAATGATTTGGCTTAATATCAAAATGCAATAAAAATTTTGGATCAAAAATGCAATAAATTTTAGGAAGGACAAGTGGCATTTTTTCCCCCTATGGAGATAAAAAAGTCAACTTTATTATATAAGATATATATATATATATTTAAAGATAATTATTATATATCAACCCAAACCCGGGAATAAGGATTCAATTACAGACCGACTCGAACAAAATATATATTTAAAGATAATTATTATATATCAACCCAAACCCGGGAATAAGGATTCAATTACAGACTAACTCGAACAAAATAACTCAAATAACATATTTATTTATATGTTAATATGTTAAACATAGAATTCCAGAATTCTCGAAAGGGACGAATCTTATCTATCAATCTTCCACCAAATTATATTATCATATTTGGACACAGAAGAATAACTCAAATTCCATAGATTTAAAGCTAAATTTATGTTACTCGAGTTACAGGATGTAACTAAAAATTTTTTATCTTCATATATACGACGTTAGAAACGTCATATCTTCTTATGGAGATTAACTGAAAAATGTTATACTTGATCTAAATATGAAAATGATTTTAATTTGTGGGTTAGAATATGAGAAATTTAGTTCAAATTAGAAATATTAGAAAATAGTGGGTCCAGGCAATAAAAAAAGATAGTGGGTCCACATACCCTGATGAGGATTTTTTTTTTGTAGGAATCTCTTCTTTCTGTGTGGTTAGTTAATTTCTTTCTTTATGTCGACGAATCTTTGGTAGGATTTCATAAAATTTAGATTCTTGATCGTAATATTAATATATAAATATATCATATGGAGTTCAAATAAGGCAAGACATCTTCTTCTATTTTGCATGAGCCTTGATGTAACATCTTAAAATTTAAGAGACTATTCAAAATATGAAATATATCTATATTTTGCATGATATAGATAATTAAATCGATTATTTAGTTTTCATGTAGAAAATGATATATTTTTTTATCAGCTTGCAGAAAATGATTATTTCCTCTTATAGTTAAGCTTCATATTTTGAATATGCTGTTTTTTCTTTCGTAAGACATCATATCATTTATGTTTGCAGGTAAGACATATATGAATATATTGAAAATTCATCATTGTTTTGTTCCGCTAATTACAAATTTCATCATGTTGTTTCAAGATCAAATAAATATTTTAACAATTATAAGATCAACATAAGTCTACATAATGAAATCATTCTTTGTATGAGGGTTATAGTTTTGAAAATGATAAATTAAAGTGAAATGACTACCTTTAAAAGGAGAATTGCAATATGTGGAAAATAGTGTTATATAATATATGCAAAGATAATTAATTTATATTAATGATGTGAGACATCTAAGCAACTAATAAATGCTTCATTTTCGAGGATGGTCTTAGTTAAAATTTTGATACGTGTATCATACCTAAAGGGCTAAATTTTAAAACAATGTCATGTTCTTTCATAAATATTTTTATTTTCAATGTGTTAGTTACTTTTCTAATTATTGAAAAAGTTGCCATTGAATTTTTTTATGTTATGATTTAAGTTTGTATTATTCCTTTTTTTTCTTGTAAAGTAGTACACTCCTAAAATTCTATGTTTGTTCTGTAGACAACAACATAATGTCACGTGGATTTTCAACACTTAATGGTCCTTACTCTCCTTTTGGTCGAGACAATTTATTAAGTTCATCTCTTGCCAAATTGTTCTACTTTGTTCCTCGATCTATGCCTTTCCCCCTCTCTTTTATATGTTTACTTGAATTAACATATCTTTCACATACTTTAAGAAAACAACATACCTTTTACATATCGAAGTAAAGATGGGAAGTAATTCAATATGTATTATATTTTTCTTATGTCATATATATATATATATATATATATATATGTGCATGTGTTATGTATGAAATCGTTAACACTATTATGTCTCACGTTGGAATATGGTCGAAAGTGATCTGGTCATAGACTATTATAGAGCTTGATAGGAGTAATTCTATATAGCCATCAAAAGATTTGTTCCTTCCATTAAATCTATATCTTTATATAGATCCTTGCCCTTGGATCCTGGCTCACATATGCAATGTGATAAGGACCTAGCTTACAACATCATCATATTCTGTTTCTAGAGGGGCTCTAGTATATTGCAATAATTCATAATAATGATATATTCTATATGTTATTTTATTTTTTTAAATTTGTGAAAAGATGAACGAAAAGTACACAAAGGAAAATGAAAGAGTAAAGATAGACATTAAGGGAGGTGGGATCGAAGGCCCTCGTGGGAGATGATGCGAGGCCACACTCACTCTCAGTTAGGGGTGGGCATTTTATCTGTTAAATTTTATTCGATTCGATCCGAAAAATCTGAATATCCGTAAGTCTTCGAAGCAAAGCAAATATTAAAATTCAATATCCGTTAAAAATGAAGCAAATCACAAATACTAAAATTTTTAAAGGCGAATATCCGATCCGCTCCAGTTTTTATACAAATAAATTAATATCTACAATTAAGTATGTATAAATTTTTACTTCAACATATATTTGTGTTATTTATAAAAATATATAATGTATTAAATTAAAGAAAGAATATAAAATCTTTCTAAAAAATTATGTGTGTTTATCTAAAAAAATTATTTTATTATAAAAAAGTATAGAACATATAATTCCACTAATTTTTACTTTTGGTTTAATATTATGTAAGAATAAAAAAAAACAAAAACATGTATAATTTTGTTAGATTTACGTGTATAAAACATGGTGTATGAGATATCCGTAAGTATTCGCAAATATTTAAAAAAGTTCTGAATATCCGTAAAACCGAATATCCGTATTTCTCCGAAGCAAAGCAAATCGGAAAATCAGATATTCGTAAGATACGAAGCAAATCGCAAATACCAAAAAATATGGTACTATCCGATCCGTGCCCACCCCTACTCTCAGTCCTCATTCTCTTTAACACTCACACAACACAACCACAAAGTTTTAGTCCTTTTGTTCCTCTTTTTACTTACCGTTTTAGGTCCATGCATCTTATATTATACGACATTGCTCGTGCGATTTGTAATATATTTGTAAACATATTTTCAGTATTTGAAGATGTTGCATGATAATTTACTTTTTGGTAATCTAGCTATTATTTTGCGACCGATCGTGAGGTAGAAATATAATAGTTAGAATTTTCATCATTATGATATTACTACTAAACAAGATTAGAATATTCTATCAAACCATTCTAGTCATATAATATTACCTAAATTAGGTCCAAACTAGTTTTTTCTGCGGGCGGAATATCCATCACATGCACTTATTTATTTGTGATGATTTTGCGATGTAATTAATTTATGCCTTAGATTTATTAAAAACGTCCTAAACTTTGAGATACATTTTATTCGCGATTACAGTTCAGAACATAATGAAGATAATCTATTGGCAAAACGTTTGTGTGCCTTTGTATCAAAGGTTACAGCCCATCTCAGGCTCTCAGCCTAACTTTTAGACTACAGCGCAAACTAGTTGAGTGTATTTGCCGGTATTGATTCACGGGTCTCTTATCGATGACCTATTCCACCAAAATCTGAAGTTCATTGACCATGGTCGATATTCACCCGAAGCAGTATATTGATTATTCTCATGCATCTTATGCATGTGCTGCCTCTATCCGTTTATCGCTTGCTTTGTTCTTCTCCTTTGTTTTTGATGTGTTACCATATCAGTCAAATTTTGAAACCATTCTCTTTGATTATCTATATGTTGTTTCTAGAGTCTTCCCAGATACACTTTCCAACTATTATTCTCATTCTTCATGTGCTCGCATAATCTACCCCACCTTGATTCAGCCATAAAATATGCATCACTGTTTTATATGTAGTAAATACTATATATCACTAGACGTCAGAAAATCATTTAGTTGTTAAGAACAATCAAGCCATCTTGAGCGTTTGGTTAACTTTACTGTAATTTACACTCATATATATATATATAAAGTTAGTTTAACTTTGGTTCACAATCATCTTCGTATATACTGTACTATAAAGTTACTGTAATGCGCGCGCGCGCACACACACACACATATATAGCTTTTACGTAATTCAGTTCACAAACGCACATATGTACATATAGGAATCTATATAGCCTCAGTGGTATTCTTATTGCGAAAGATATGCTCGAATAGCCAATGAAGGAGCGATTGGTAGGTCACTTACAGCTTAGAAGGATCCTGTCAAGAAAATGACATCTCGGTCTAATTTTAGATCCCTAACATTACTAGTATTGGTATTTATGTTTTCTTTATTTATCATTAGACATTACATGGAATTTGATTCCAACCTAGTGAATCACTCTATATCATGATCTAATTTTCTCTTTATAGGTAATTTTAAAATTATATTTCAGGGCATCTTAGAATATTATTGTACAATTAATGATTTAAGAATAACAATTAGTAGGGCATGTAGCCATTGTATGGGTTCATATAGCATCATTGTTTCTATAATTCTATAATATTATAATTTGATTGGTTGGCAAGGGTAATTAACTACAACATCTCAAATTCAAATACCTAACTCGGGATAAGACGAGAATCTTACAATGCACGTACTGACGAACATTCAGATGAATTACAATTGAATTGATGACTCAAATTAAATGTTTATTATTATTTATGAAATTATGTATAGTTACGCCATTTTTATTCGAACTTCCATGAAATACTAATTAGAATTGCCATAACTAAATCAAAATATTTATGTTATTTTATAAGCCAAGGGTAATAACAATACATGAGTAAACAAATAGAATACCTAATTATCATCAATTTATATTGTTATCTTTTTTTTGTAACACTTTAAATTTATATTGTTATCATCATAACAAAACATAAAGTAAAAATATAATATGCCCAAAATGCTATAAGAATGAGAAGGAAAAAAAGACACACTAAAATATAGAATATAAAAACTGCCAAGAGAACACATGGTGAACTGAACTTGGATTTATGGGTGTCAGCAGAAATATACCAACCGAGCTATTGATTCTTAAGAATTTGTATAATTTTTTTTTATTATCTTATCGGGACCAAGTGACCCTATCTCTTTGGTGGATCAGCCGATACTTAGTTTTTAATGTCAAGAAAATAATTATTTAACATTTGCGTGTGTATGATACTAGTTAAGTTTACACTAATAGTGATGATATATACAGTCCAAGTGTACTATACTACTCGAAGCGCAAACTGATAATAATGATATATAGCTCGTCATATAAACTAATTAGCATGACGCATCACGTTGAGATTAGTTAAGGTCAATTTAGCCCAAAATCATTGGAGAAGTATTACTCTAATGAATAGTATTACATTTTTAGTAGCACAATGCAGCAAACGCGCTCAATTATGAGATGTTGTGTTCGTAGGTTAACAAAGAGAATATGATCTCTCTCCGAGTTGCAAATTCGAATAATAGGTACAAAAAGCATGTGTTTCAAAAAAAAAGGGTACAAAAAGCAGAAACTTTTTAATATTCGTGTTTATATATATTTTATGTGTATATTGTGTAAAAGATCATCTAACTTAGAACATAGGTTCGACACATAAAGCGTGTTATTTAATGTTAGAATACTAAGAAATAAGAATTTAAAAGATTCCATGATTTGGATAATGCTAAGATACCTAAGTGCCTAATTATACATGGGAAAATAACTTTGCCTACCTCTTTGACGTAATCCACCGACTAAATGTTTTTAAAACGAAATATATATTATTTGGCCTAACTATTGCTCTGCATGGCTTCTCAGTATATAACTTTAGGTTTTGTAAAGTTATAATTAGTAAACAAAATTAGTCTCCAAATTATTAAATTCATCTACTAGACGGCCAAGTCTTATTATTACACACTAAAAATAGGAGAGTAGACTTAGCTCACCAAAAAGACTAGTTCATTCTACAACTTCCTCACTTCTTCTGCATAAATACCAAACATGCAAAGCCATTGAGGTTTAGCTTTTCACTATTAACACACAAGATGAATCTCAACGCCTCCTTTTCTCTCCTCTCCCTAACCCTCTTACTCCTCTTCTCTCCCCTCGTTACAGCCGATAACATCACACATGCGTTTGAGAAATACTCAAATTTCAGCACCATGAGTGACCTATTCACCAAAACCAAGCTCACCACACTCATAAGCAAATACCAAACCATAACCCTACTCGCTGTTAACAACAGCGCCATCGTTTCTATCACTAACAAATCCGCCATTGAGCTCAAGAACATCCTCATGACTCATGTCATTCTTGACTACTACGACGAGCTCAAGCTTAAGGGGATGAAGGAGAAGAGCATCATGCTCACTACCTTGTACCAAACAACCGGTTTGGGCGAAGAGATGAACGGTTTCCTCAACTGTACCAAATCTAAAGGAAGAGTTTACTTTGGATCCGGAGTAAAAGGCTCACCTCTAAACGCTGAGTATGTTACCACGTTGTATCACAACCCTTTTAACCTGTCTATAATACATATTAGCATGCCCATTGTGGCTCCTGGACTCAGCCTAGCAGTTTTACCACCTCCGCCACCACCCGTTCATTTAGCTCCAGCTCCGGCTCCAGCTCCTATGGACGCTGCAATGGCTCCAAGTCCATCTCCTATGAGGGCTCCAACCCCTCCAGCTCCAGCTCCTGGACCAGATGATGAAGACAATGCATCAGATAGTAATGTTCCGAAACTTACACCAGAAACAGAGACACCTGAGGTTGATTCTCCCGCACCTACTCCAAGCGCTGATAATGAGAAGATTGAAGCTGCTGATAAGGCTGGGAAGACCTCTTTTGCTTGCAAGGCACGTTTTAGCGTCGAAGTTGTTCTCTTGCTAGTATTTTTTGTTAGCCTTGCTTGGTTTTAAGTTGGAGTTAGATGATGTGGTCTGATGACAATAATGGTAGATGAGATTCAAAACATTCATTCATTCATTCTGTAGTTTTCTTTACCAAGAAGATCTAGAGACGAGTGTGATCATTGTTCTGTTGAACTTATTACACAGTTCTAATTCTAAGTGTGTAATTAAAACATAGATTAACCAATGCCAAGAATGTTAGAAAAAACATGCCTGATCAAAACGAAAAACGCTTCTGCATCTGTTTGCTTCAAGCAATGAGATGAATAAAACGAGCCTTACAATACGGGTTAAACCGTACACAAATTAAACAGATCAACCAAAAGCTAATTATAAATTGCAAAACAACGAGACTGCACTTACAAGAGAAGTGTACCTAACAGATATCCAACATTGCTCCAGAAAAGCCTTCTACATAATCCTAACTGATTAGTGATTAAACTAAGGAAGGGCACGGTAGAAACAAAGAACAGAATAGGCACAAGAAGAGCCTGTTTGCAGTCTCTCATTTAATCTTCTTTATTATGATGTCCTCGATGTCTTGTTCTATATCAAGAGCCTTCACTGGAGCAAATTGACGTTTCATCTCCTACATAAGTGATACACGGAAAACACGATTCCTCAACATACAGTTCAATAACATCAACGCCACCAAAGCTTTTAGCTTCATTGTCGAGGAAGGGAGGAGCAGGAGCCATTAATAAACAGAGATTCGAGACGCCTCGGTGTTTTACTTCTACAGGTTATGACTACTTGTCGTTCTGGATTTCCAAAGAGAAAGAAGCTCATTTGTTACCAAATGTCCCAGTTTCTTACAACTTTTAATACTGACTTTTGTTAAGTTTGACTTGCATATTTAAAATACATAATTGCGTCCTAACAAAAGAAAGAAGGTACA
This sequence comes from Brassica juncea, assembly GCA_018703725.1. NCBI lineage: Eukaryota > Viridiplantae > Streptophyta > Magnoliopsida > Brassicales > Brassicaceae > Brassica > Brassica juncea. The sequence continues at coordinate 73,950,240 of CM031936.1, read as the reverse complement.
AATACCAATATAAATATTTTTTTTCCTTTCTGATTAACAATGTAACCAAAAAGCCAGCCTTAATTTTTTTTTTTGAAACTTTCTAATTCTTTATATAACTTTTATTGTTTTCATTCAAAAACTAAAACCACTAAATAACTTTTTCAAAAAAAAAACCCACTAAATAATTTATATATTCTCCCGACTTTTTATTTTAGCTTTTATTAGTATTCTCAATCATATATATTCATAACTTTGCAAGCAAGTATAAGAGATTATGTTCCTTAGGAATATCATAATTATAGATTTATCTCACTAATTTCTTCAAGGAAAGTAGAATAATTTAGTTAGTTCCGGTTTTATATATGATCTGCGCACTTAATAAAGAGTACTCCTAGTGAAATTGACATTTTTTGTGCATAAAAAATAAATATTTTAGTAATTACACAATTGAAAAGATACATATGGTTATGTGTGGGTCTTTTGCTTTGGATTTTTAAAACATTATTCTTTTCTCTTATATTTCAGAGCAGGATTTTTAAATATTATTCTTTTTACCAGGAGGACGGCCTGGATTTTTAAAACATAATATAATGTTAAAGGATTATAATGTTAAAGGATTATCTCTCCCGATACACCAGCATAACCAAGATGGATTTTTTAAGATCATATTCGGCTTCGGGTCTTTTGCCCAGCAATAACCAAGATGGATTTTTCATGTGCTTAAGAGAGAGATATTTGAAATCCTTAAAACAGGTGAAAGGTATAATACTTGTTTAAAGCTTGATTTAGATATAAAAGTACAATAAAATCCAATGTAAACTGAAATCTAACAAAATCAAATGGATATTATATAAGAAGTGATTTTAATTCATTTCAAATTACATATCTATCAAATGTTTAATCTAGTACCACTGAACTTTAATTCACTTAGCGTGGAACAATGAATTCACTTGTCAGTGTGATGACTCCTTTTGGTTTTGCGACGACCATGGTGATGAGGGTGTTTAACAGGTTTCTCTGTCTTTGTGCTGCAATAAACAACAATATGAGATATCTACATGATTTTTAGATCAACTATACGTTAAAAAATTTAGTGAGTTAATTAGGAGACTCACCAGAAAAGGTAAGAGACCACTCTGTATGCAAAGAAGATAGGTAACGCCAACAACGCAGAAGCCTGCAGTGAAAAGCTTTTAGAGAGGAGACAGATAAAAGCATGAAAATATCAAATAATACGTTCTAGAAGAAAGTGAAAGACAAATACCGCAAACCAAACAAACTCATTGGTCGCAAAAGCCTCTGTGAGCTCATGGCTCTTTAGTCTCTGTTCAACATGAGCTTGGACCTTCGCAGATAACATGTGAATTTTAGCTTTTTTAAAATCAAGAATACTCATTGATTCATCCAAGAAAGTGGCAACAACTTGATTCAGACCTGATTGTGATAAGTTGTGGCGGATTCAAGGAACTCTGTATAAACGATGATCACCTTGGTTGTGTAAGGTTTCATGGCAACCTTGATATTATCAACATGTGGTTTCGTGGCCGTTGCCACTTGGTCAACGTATGGCTTGCTAAACTTTTTAGCCTCCTGAAAAGGGTAAACACGCTATAAGTTTACACAAGCTGAAAAAATGTTGATAAAGACACAAACTGATAAAGACACTATACCTGATAATAAGGGTCTACAAGTTCTTGAACTGTTACAATGTGAGGGGAAACAGCACTCTTGGATGCATGGTAAGCCTCTTTTGCTTTGATGGATAGTGTTCGGACGTGTGGCTCAACATGTGTAGCGACAGTTTCCTTGACGGCTGGAATATATTTCTGCAAGAAATGCATTATAAACACACAGAATATAAGAGCCACTCATAAATCTCGAGACTGGTGACAATCAACTTAAGTCAGCGAAAATTACTGCAAAATAAATTGCCAATAAGATGCTTACAGTTTTAACGTTTTCCACATGTGGTTCAGCCCACTTCACAGCTTGAGTCTTTGCTTCCGTCACCTAGTGTTTGATCCAAAAATCGTGTATTTGTTGGATTCATAACAATGAAGAATCCAAGAATTAGATTCTTAAATTCTTGAGGCATAGGAGAAATCAACAATGAAATCAAATGAGAAAAAGGAACATCAAAGAGATTTTATTGATTAAAGATTCATTACAAAGATGATATGAATGTAAAGTGAATCTTAGGATCTATAAATCTCTACGAGAAGTGTTTTAGATCTAGAAATGTAGAGAAGTCCTTTTCTAGGAAGGAGATAACTCCTTATTTATAGAAAGGTGGAGTCTAGGGCTTCCTAGCAATATGAGCCTAATTCATTGTCTAATGGGCCTTGAGGAGGATGTAAATCCATCCCCAACAGTAAATCCCCCCCAAGTTCGTTGAGAGAGATGAAATCGATCTCTGCAAATTTTATGAATAGGGTTTATTAGACAATGAATTAGACACATTCATGCCTATGACGATTTAGGCGAGTTTACTTTGAACTTGTGCTTAGTAAAAGGCGAGTTTGCTTTAAACTCGTGCTTAGTGAAAGACGAGTTTACTGAACTCATGCTGAGACGAAGGCGAGTTTACTGAGAACTCGTGCCTAGTAGAAGGAGAGTTTCTGTAAACTCATGCCTAGTCAAAGGAGAGTTTTTGTAAACTCGTGTCTAACTATAAGCGAGTCGACCGCAAACTCGTGCCTAATAAAAAGCAAGTTCAATTTAAACTCGTGCCTAAAATACAAGTGTACCGAACCAGTGCCGACTCAAAGTCTCGTGTTGAGATCGTGTGTGACGAGCAAGTTGTTGGCCTGTATACTCGTCAGGCTATGATAACGTTGAGAAATGTGTCGGCTTGTGTCGCTTGTACTGATTACGACAAGCTCGTAGCTGAGAACCATCTTTTGAAGTAGTAGAAAACGCTTGTTGATTCTTGGCTCAACGATCTCTTTTTTTATCTCTGGCGTGAAGAGGAAACTAGCGTCCAACAGAAAGCTTGTGCCTTTGACGGCTAGAGATGATTGTTGCTGAATCTTGGTATGCAAGTTATGGCTTGATTTGAATCTCGTACTGTAAAAGCAAAGATCGGAGCTATACTTGGGCTTCTTAGGACACAGCTATCTCACCGTAAGGAAGAGACAGAGCTGTTGTTGGCGACACAGCGATCTCATCGTAAGGAAGAGACAGAGCTGGTGTTGGCGACCTTGTCGCAAGGAAAAGACAGAGCTTGCTACGGTGGTCTCGTCGCAAGGAAGAGATAGCACTCGCTACTGTGGACTGTTGACTATATTGATCACATGAGCTTTGAGAACTATAATACTTTCAACGATGCTCTGTTTGTTATAAAGTATCACGAGATCCGCCAAGTCGTAGACTTGTTCAAATCAAACCTCCTTCAACTCTTTTATGCTGTCCAACCGGGAAGATGTGACCAAGTCATGCTACTGCATAAACGATCTCCAGGATCTCGTGTAGGAACCTGGTGCTGATGTTTGCAAACATGTAAGCTGCTCTAGAGAACGCAAATGCGCTTGAGCTTGTCCAATGGCTGACGAGATGTCCACTGCCCGGCTAGAGAGTATGCACACGCCATTAGAGTCAGCAAGGGACCATGGGAGTCATGAGGAAAGAAACAAAACTTAATCCAACAAGCTCAAGAAGTTGTGTCTCAACGAGAAGTTTGGCGAGAAGCTCGTACGGTTGCGGCAAGCTTGTCGTGAGAGCTCTCTTGACGTAGAAGCAAGAGCTTGATGAAAGTTCGAGGACATTCCCTCATTGATCCCGAACTGCTTGTGGGAAGGTTACGCCGAGGTCGTCTTGAACTTTTGCCTAGAACCGTAAAAATGAGACGCCGAGCAAGTTGGCTGACGAGATCATTCATTATTACGATCTTGTCAAGATCATGTTAGCCGCTGCGATCACATGGCTGCCAAGATCGAACTGTTACTGAAATGATCACGTGATGGCCGAACCATAATGCCGAGTTCTGACAAGTTTTGAGCGTATGTCGTGAGCTGTCTCTAAGGTTTGTGGTTCCTTTCTTCTTCTTCTCTCTGCCCTGTATTCTCTCTCCTTCTCCCTTACATCATTGGGCAAGTCAGCATTATCTTGAATCTAAGGAGCCAATCAAAGCTCTCTTAAACTTCAAACAACAATTCAGAGAAAGCTCTAGTTTCGTAGACAGTTTCTCTATCATGTTCACCATTGAAAGCTTCATCATTAGCTCATAAAGCTCCCTCCTTTGTTGGCCAACAGATGCACTCTCTTGTAAGAAAGCTTGGGTTTGAAAGCATAACCAAATTCCGACATCCCTTGTCAAGTTTTACTCAGCTGCAGGTGATATCTTTAGTGCATGCCAAGTGTTCGACCAAACGCCTGAGAAACAAAATATTGTCTTGTGAATGGCTATGATTGCAGGTTATACTGAGGATGAGAAATCTCTGCAAGCTATAGAGCTCTTTCGAGAATGGAAGAGGAAAGAGTCGAGCTTGACGAAGTGATTGTGACTGTGGTTTTGAGAAGTCATGAGAGTGGTTCTTTGAGGTGATTTTTTCACCGTGGATCTAAACCCTCCTGCGGCTTCGTTGCTGTCCGATGCTACTCTGTTGCTGAAGGAATCAGATATCGCTTCTTCATGTCTTTCTCTGGCATCGTCTTCTTCCTCAAGCCGCGAGATCGACGACCTTTCAAGACTCTTGCTTGACCTCGAAAAACTCAGTTCATTGTAACACATCTGGGAAAATCGTGTTTCATGGACTGGAAAGAAGCTCTAGCAGTCCCAGAAGAGCAGTCCTAGAAACCTCACCGGCGGACCGAGACTGAAGCATGAGATAGCCATTGCCGCCGAGATGAAGTATTGAGCTTTGCTGCAATCTCTATGAGCCGAGGGACGAGACGGCAAGCTGAGAGTCTTGGGCTCGTTGGTGGGCGTTTGGTGACATCAACAGTAAGGCTTCATGAGAAAGCTTCCTCCTTTATCTAGAAGACACCATAGTTTGCCCAGATCTTCTCTTTTCTCGGACTGGAAGTTTGAAGTGCAGCAGGATCTGGATTTTTTTTTTTTTAATCCTAGATCCAGGATTTTTCTAAGTTTGATATGTTTTGAAGATAGTTCTCCTAGCCCCTCCTTCTAGCGCCAACTGTTTGATCCAAAAATCGTGTATTTGTTGGATTCATAACAATGAAGAATCCAAGAATTAGATTCTTAAATTCTTGAGGCATAGGAGAAATCAACAATGAAATCAAATGAGAAAAAGGAACATCAAAGAGATTTTATTGATTAAAGATTCATTACAAAGATGATATGAATGTAAAGTGAATCTTAGGATCTATAAATCTCTACGAGAAGTGTTTTAGATCTAGAAATGTAGAGAAGTCCTTTTCTAGGAAGGAGATAACTCCTTATTTATAGAAAGGTGGAGTCTAGGGCTTCCTAGCAATATGAGCCTAATTCATTGTCTAATGGGCCTTGAGGAGGATGTAAATCCATCCCCAACACCTAGTTAGATAATAAGTAAAGTTCATTAGTCAGATGCTCCTATGCTGTTTAGAGGCATAACTCGCAATAGAACTCAAATCTAAAAATGCACCTTCAGAATGACTGTATCCACAGCAGGTTTCCCGTGAGCCTCCCAATGTGTCTCGGTATAAGCCTATGAGTACATGAAATGCTCAACTTAATTGAGGAAAAAATCGCCATGTAACAAAACAGTGGAAAAGACCAGTAAAAACCTTACCTGAATACTAATCCAGTGAACGGCAAGCCAAGGTGGAAGCCATGAACCATGAGCCTGACCAAAAGACAAATGACGTTAAACTTTATGTTCAATTCTGGCTTCCAGGCTTTGCTAATATCCCAAACAATGAATGTATAATACTATAAACTGTGTCAAACCATTACCTCAAGGAGTTCTTTAGTCTTCGAGGTTGCTTCATGCTTGGTCCTCAATATTTCTTCCTGAAATTTAATTTTGGGAAAAGCAAAACGTGAGGCAGAAACCAAAACCGTAGGGAGTTTAAATTAGTGAGAGAGTATATACCTCAGCAATCTTTATAGCACGTTCAAGTTTGCCTATTTTGTTCAGCTGCTCTTCATTCGTCTTCTCAAGCTGCAAGACATCACATCACATACTAAAATTTAAACATCTTCAGAGCATGACGATTAGCTCAATCCAAAGTACATATCCATACAAACACGGTCAAAAGTATAGTAAGAGCCATGGAATAAAACAAGTAGTGATGGTAAAATCTGATATGAATCTGTGCTGCAAATCCAGACTGGATTTAGATTAAACACAAGCAATAAATCATGCAAGGAGCTGAGAAAGGAAGCTTTCATGGAAAGATGATAACATAAATGAAGAGCCCTAGATCATGAAGATATTTGACTCAGCCAAAACGAAGGAGTCTAGTTAGTAATTACAGCGAAATAAAGAACTAAACAGGCATCGCCGCTGCCCTAGTCCCTATGCAATTCAGAAAAAAAATCCAAATGGATCTGTTTAAAGAGAAACATACTTTGTCTAGGCTCGAGTTAAGTTCGGTTAGTTTTTTCAGAGCTTCATTAGTCCGAGCTTCAGTGGAAGTTTTCTCCTTGTTCTTTTGCTCCAAGAAGTTCCTGAGTACCTCCACCTGAATAGCATTACCAAAAAAAATCAGAGTGCCATTTGCATATATTGTCATATAAACAAATTGATTTTCTCCAACTTAAAACTCCCACCTGCTTCTCTAACTCAACAACTCGTGCTTGAACCTTTCCCAACTGTTTAGCAGAATCTGATGTTCCCTATTTTTTATTGGAAAACATTATTGACAAATTCCAAACGAAGAAAATGAAACAGATACAATATAAAGATTATTCATTCATACTTGTAGTGATGAGACTTCCGTCTGCAAGGAAGCAATCTTGTCTTCCTTTTCTCTGAGCAGTTTCTCCTTCTCTGCTACCAACTCGTCTCTGCCCTTAACCTCACGAGCTTTCTCATCGATTTGAGACTCTTCACAACAACAAAAACAAAAAAACATCAAAACTGGGATTCACTAAACTCTATCAGCATAAAGTTCCAACTCTGTCATAATAATACGAACTCAAAGTACTCAAAAAATCAGTTGCAATCATTCTAATGGAGGAGGGGGAGAATACAAACTCGTTAACTAACAACCTAGTGCAAGGATCTTGGCGTTAAGGTGATCCATCTGGATCTTAGAGGAGCCGTCGGATTCGGAGAAGACAGTGGTGGTGGTGGTGGTGAAGACCAAGGCAAGAAAAAACAAAGCCGCCACGAGCTTTGTGGCTGCCATGTCTAAGATTCACCACTAAAACCTCGCGACGATCAACAAAAGGGACGGAGAATCCAACCAAACAGAGAGAAACGTTTCCACTATCTCCCTCTCTGTGTTATATATACTTTTTTGACAATGGACCGTAGAATATTTTTTTTTTCACCGAGACAGAGATGAGAGAAGAAGGTTTGTGTGTTGACAACGTGGGGATGTCGTGACCGACACGTGGTATCACCAGATCTACTCTATGTTTTTTTTTTACATTAGTGACGTGGCGAGAATCCAAAGGGCTACTAGACCTTTTATTTTCTTGTTCTGGCTAGCCTTGGCTATGAAATATTGTTTGAGGGTTTTCAAAGTAAATTAGATCATCAGATCTCAGTGGTGATATTCATCTACTTGCAAACAAATATATTAGGATATATAATGTGCAACATTGAATAACATATTTTTCTTCTTACCAAAGTTCTGAATATTTTGCCTTTTTTCAATTTTTTTTTTATATAATGCTTCCATATATATGCGAATAAGTGGCTACAAGAGCATTCTCAATATACTCCATAATTTATTTTATAATAGAGTTTGAAATAAAAAAATGTTTTAACTTCGGTTTATTTCCCATTCTACAATAGAGTGAATATGGTGTAAATAAAATAATTATTTATCTTTTTATTTATTATTCTACGTTTCATTCCAAACAACGAAATAAAATTGGAGTATATTCTTCAACTCTATCATAAATTATTTCATTTTAAAAAATTATATTTGAGATGTTCTTAGCTTAGCTACTGTCGTTCAGCCAACTTTGTAAGACACTGTTTATTCGTATCTATTTGGTGGCTTAATGTTACATAGTTTTATTAGTTGCTAATTAGCCATAGAATTTTGTGTGTTACCATGACTGGTTATGTTAGGCACGTTGTAAGTATTTACTGACAGCCTTCGGGCTTCGGCTATTCAAATCTAAGGCACATCAATAAGATTTTAACCATATACATTTTCCTTTTGCTAAAAACAAAACTGTAAATTCGTGTTGTGAGAAACCATCTAACTGAATTGATTCAACTTATAATTAAAAGTCTAAGAAAAAGAGTTCATTAACAAACAATTTTTATTTCATCCGAACATGGGCTTCCACAACTCGATAAGAGCAGATTTCTTTTCTAACTGATATTCTGTAGTTAGTAGCATCATAATCTGAGTTTTAATCATTATGTTTTTTTTTTGAATTATACAGTGATATACTGGCCCCACAGAAAAGGGTCAAACTAGTCACGTATTGCCACGTATTGGTCTCATGTCTCTCTGACGATGCCGAAATGTTAATTCTCCATTTACCATCACGGCTAAAAGCACCGGTTCATTGTGATTTCATACTACACATAGAAAGCCGTATATGGGGGGGATTTATATAGGCTAGCTCGATCGTGACGACTGGTCTGACACATAACAACCACTAACTCAGAGTGATATTAATGCACGGAATCAATACGTACACTTCACATTTCTTGCTCGACGTATGTCACGTGAATCATAACAGAACGGAACGCACCCGTTTAATATAATCATTCGCGTATACATTATAAAGCTACCCACATGGAAATGCCAATAATAACGCTCAAGTCTCAACATACCAAAACGTGACACAACATACATACTCCAATAAAATATACTTTTAAGTTCTCATGATGTACAAAAAACGCTCAATAAGCCCTAATCAAATACTATATGACCATGATTGATATACTATGAAATTTATTTGAACAAAAAGATCTTAAAACGAAAACTTAACTAATCTTCGAAAATCTGCAAGTGTGTCATGTTTATTGAATCATAGATCACTTATTTGCCATCACTTGCTCTCGATCAACTCAAACTCGATTCTACACAGTTCCACAACTAGTTTTTCCATCGATTTTTCTTCTTTGTTTACCAAAGAAGAAAAAATCGAGGTTATAAAGAAGAGGAACCATCATGACCGAACACAAGAACACAAGCACCGGTCCAAATATCCAAAGCATCAAAGGCAACGCCGCATAGAACAACCGGTTCCCCACCGTGTTCAAAACAAACCCTCTCTCCAGCAACTCCGCCACGTACTCCTCCTGCGTTACCGTCATCTCCTCCTCGTCCAGCTCCTCCGGAGGAAAGGGAGTGTTGATGAGGATGTTGACTTGGTTGATGAATCGGATCGAGAGAGAGTGGGAGAAGAAGGAGAAGAGGAAGATGGCGAGAATCGTGACATACTTGAGAGCCACCATGAACTCCCCGTGAGCTCCGTAAACGGCGTCGTTTAGAGGCTTCTTCACTGCGTATGTGCTGCTTATAACCGCAGCTAGACCCGCGCAGATAAGGATCGACGTCGTGGCCATTAAAGTTGATCCCATTATGCAGTTTCGTAGCGTTTGAACGGCCAAGATATTCTTTTTATCGTTGTCCTAATTTATTCAAAATATACTTATAGTTACTATGTGAACGTAGATGTATGTATGTTTAAGAGGTTAAAGATTACCTTGATGATGGAAGCGACCCAGAAACGGCGAGCTCTAGCGTTGGTACCGATGATGGTGGTGAGAGGCTGTGTACGTAACTTGTACCACAAGTAAACATGGTAAGTAGCATATACCATTAGCCCTGGCGGCACCAAGATCACATCTAAATAACACTCTCTCCATTCCATTACTAGTTCAAAACTTATCAAAGCTCAAAATCTTTTTGGTTCGTTATATAACGCCTATTAATGTATGATTTGTTCGAAGATTTGGAGAAGAAATAGACCCTATTTATAAGAAAAAATGATAATTACAAAAATATCTTGAAATGGAAATTTGAAGCACGTGTGAATTGAAAAAGAGGGATGACGTTAGATATTTTTGTCCTTTTGTTCGCCATTGTTTTGGTTTCTAATTATCTGATCTCTCTTCTTCTTCTTCTTCTTCTTTTTCTTTGTCAATAAGTGATTTATAGTTGGAGCACATCATACTTCTTATAATTCTTGCACGCCTTTGATTTCTATCTTCGATCTCGTTTTTAAAAAAATCTTCTTCTTGTCATGATAGTTTTTTTGAATAAGGCCTATACTAATCACGTGGTACTCGTCAAGTAATATAACGATAACAAAATCATACGTACTAACCATTTTATTATGACCCTAATATTGTTGATTATTTCACTCTCTAGCTATATATTCTGAATTTATAAGTTAAATTATATACATTTTTTTATCCTGTAATTTAGAGAACATACTTTAAAAAAAGTAATTTAGAGAATATAGATATGATGTATATATGTATACATTAATACATGCAAACCGACATCTAGATTTATAAGGTTCGAAATTTACATGAAAGCTTTGAAATTCAAAGTCCCATTTACTTTCCTAAAACAAATACTGTTGATTTAAATTATCCCAGTGCTTCTTCTTTAGATAAAATTTTCATAAAGTTCTATCGGGTTAGGAAGTAAAACTAAATGTATACTGAAACACTGTACATCAACAATGATTATAGTAGTTGGAGGATATAAATATATCAAAATTCAGAACTCTTATAACTATCTCAATCATTGTAATTTCTGTAAATGTTTAAATGACTTAATATTTAAATTTGTACGAGTACTAAAAACCAACATGATCTTTGGTTCATAAGTTTTCAGACATAAAAATAAAACCTATTTGTGTAAAGGTTTTATGTCTTATACGGTATTTCATAAAAGCGTATACGATTACGTGCTAATATGAATCTCACAGATCGACTCATCCAAAAACATAATTTTTCTTCTAATTTACGAATAACTATTTTTAACACAAAATTAGACCATCAGTATATATATTTAATTATAAATAATATCAAGTTTCTTGAATTTATGAGACACTACTACAAAAGTTAAACAATAAAAAAGAACTCGCACATAGCGCAATCCAATAACCGGAATACATAATGATTTCGCAAAAACATAAAATGAGTGAAATCTGACGAGGATCATATCATATGAGACAAGAGAGGACATGAGACCGACCTTCAACCATTTTAATCCTTTGTCATTACTTATTTATTAGGTTTTTGTGTGTTCATTTCACCCACTCCACTTATCTTCCAAAACGTTGGACTCCTAGCTATTACTTTCAGAATTCTTCTCATAACTTTTTTACTTCTACTTTAACATAAACCACCAATTATACTTTTTACCAAATAAATCTTGTTTTCATTAATTAGGAAAAAAATGTTCAACTGTGAGTTTATATACACATTGTAAGATAGACCTAAACCAGAGTCTGACCAAATAAATATATACTGGTTTATCGTCTACCAATTTAGATGTTATTTACAGACTAATCATGTACAACTAATTAAAACACATGATATATCTATAACCTCTTTTATTTCGTAATAGTGTGCTTACTGTATACAAAATTACATTTTCTTTATTTAACAAAATTACATATTGAAAAGATGAAATGGAATAACGCGGTTTGTATCAGATAATAAAAAGAACAAGCTTAATCAATTTTAATTGATGGCTCAGTTTCTATTTTACCATCTATGCATGAGTATCATTCTAATTCTTATGCTTTAGAAGAACAACTACTTTGAATCTTTCGTTGCTAATATTTGAGGAATCAATACAAAACGATAAAGTAAAGTAGATATATTGACAAGAATTGCTTAATAGAGTCAAGCTTTGGTCGCGACGTTCTTAGACGGGAAGTGTGGCTTGGTTCGTATTTTGAGTTCTTTTATAACTCAGGACTTTATAGTGCTCCTTTATATATTGAAAAGCTGAATCAATCATCGAGCAATATATTGAATTATTAAAAAAATGTATTCAATTTACACATCACATAATAAATAAATAAATAAATAATCAAGAGACTGTTATTATCATGTTATGATGGTAAATTTAAACATATTTATACACTTTCAAATTCCGTAGTAGAACCATCATATGTATAAGGATGGACAGCTGTCACAGCCATCGTATAACATAATAAGTAAAAAACAATATTATAGCCAGTTTCCAAACCATTTCAATTAATTGAAAGTTGTTGACACAGGATTAAAATGTTAAAGAAAATTTAAATTGTATACACAAATTCGCATATTATATATATATACATGCATGTACGTAGTACGTTTTTGTGTATTAAGCAAACTCATATATTTTAGAATATGTCTATAATTTCCACTATGAAGCATAAGAATAACTTATATCAAGACGCATCAGATTTGAAGATGTGCGGAATAAAATCGGGAAGATACGTTAACGAGAAGTTATGCGGCTGTTTGCATTTTAAAATACTTCACCAGACAAATAATGATGCTGCCTCGTCCCACAAGGGATGTGCTCCTAAATATATATATTTTTAAACTCGGCAGAGTCATTGGTTAACATGTATTTATACACGCCAAAAAGAAAAGAAAAAACAAAATATTATTTCCAAAATAACATAAACCTTCTTGGATGGAGAGCATGAATAGCTTTGAACAAGTCAAGAGAGGGTTTGCTAAATCCGTATTAACTTATGTCTATGACATGGATTCCATAGTGACAACAAAATATAATTGGTTCAATGTTTTTTTTTCTAAAGAAAAAACACAGTAGTAATATCAATTTGATAGAATTTGCGTATACACCCGAATTATTGTCTTTTGTGAGTGGTTTCATCTCTTAGATGACTATGAACTATATTATGGTTTATTTTAATACAAGACGGCTCTAAAAATAGCATATATTCAAAGCAAAATTAGACCCTTTGAAGGTTCAAAACGCTGCGTTTAGCTCTGGGCGATTTTTTAGGCGATTGGCGACTTGGGTTTTTTTCTTCGTGAGATCGATAATCGGGGCCGTCTACGGTGGTTCCGATGGCTGAGGAAGTGGTTACGAAGGATGAGGAAGAGATTATTAAGACTCAAGGGGATACTGCAGGCTCGCCTGTGCCGGTGAAAACTCCGATTGGTCCAGGAGGGGCTAAAGGTTCATGGGTAGGTGCGGTCCGAGGTCAGAAATTGATGAAGAAGTACGATATGGAGGTCACGATGAAAGATGGAATAGGATCGGTGATAGTTCCGGAGGAAATCACGAAGGATGTGGATCCACTTTGGGAGGACTTTCTAGTCGGAAAGTTTCTCGACTCTGCTCCACACATTGCGAAGATCCACGCCATAGTCAATAAAATCTGGTCACTCAACGACAAAACTCAAATGATCGACGTCTTTGTGGTCAACCAAACCACAATGAAGTTTAGAATCTCAAACCAGGCTGATCGAAAGAGGATTCTTAGAAGGGGAATGTGGAATCTCGCGGGTATCCCAGTGGTGGTAACTAAATGGTCTCCGGTGGTGGAAAAAGAGAAGCCACAAGCTCAATCAATACCGATGTGGGTGCACCTAAAAAATGTCCCTCTGAACCTGTTTTCGTGGCCAGGGCTCAGTTTTGTGGCTAGTCCAGTTGGTATTCCAACGAGACTACATCCAGATACTGCTCAGTGTTTAAACATTGAAGTGGCGAAGATCTTCGTGAATGTCGACCTCACAAAGGATTTACCAAGGAAGATGAACTTTAATGTTCAGGGTCAGGAGTTTTTGGTGGAATACACATATCCCTGGTTGCCATCCAAGTGTTTGAAGTGCGAGAAATGGGGCCATTCTGATAAGACTTGTCCAAATAAAGAGGAGCAAAGTGAGAGGCAAGAAACAGAGATGCAAAGAGGTGAGGAATTGATAGGAGTTACTATGGAAGTTTCTCAGGAAGCATTAATAGTAGTTGATCCGGTTATTTCGCGGGAAGAGTTGATAGTAGAGGAGGAAGGGAAAAGTTTGGAGGATAAGGTAGAAACAAAAGGCGTGGAATCTGATAATGTGGAGAATGAGTGGTTAGAAGTTTCGCCAAGGAAAACAAATCGTTCTCCAAAAACACCAGGGATCAGAACCAATGACTTGAAGTTTGGTCAGGTTACTATACTGTCAAACTCCAGGTTTGCGGTTTTGAGCCCAGAGGAGGAAGAAGAAGGAGAAATTTTGGAACAAGAAAAGGAGATTGAGGAAGTTAAGATTGTTGAGGAGCAGGATACGCTGGAAAGGTTGCAGGAGAAAGAAGGTATCACTCTCCGACCGTCGTTACCAAGAGATTCTAAAAATAAACATAAGGTACTGGGAGATAAAACTCACCAGAGGAAGCAGGAAGTTGGTCCTAGTGATCAGCACAAGAAGAAACCTCGCCATCAATAATGTCTGGATTTATCTGGAACATTAGGGGTTTCAACAAGCAAACAAAACATTCGGTAGTAAAGGAGTGGATTAGAAGAAGGGAATTTCAATTTGGTTGTTTGGTGGAGACTCGGGTTAAGGAAAATAAAGCTAAGAAGATTCTTGAGAAGGTGTTTCCAGGATGGTTATCTATTACAAACTATATTCATCATCGACTGGGTAGAATCTGGGTAATCTGGGATCCGAAAGTGAGAGTAACCCCGTGTTTCCAGAGTGCTCAGATGATTACAGTCTCTATTTTGCTGGAGGGTATGAAGGAGGAAATTTTCAGTTCATTTGTGTATGGTTATAATTTGGAGGAGGAGAGGAAAGAGCTTTGGAGGGATATAAAAGATCACCAAGATTCTTCCATCATTAGGAGAAGCCCTTGGATTATCTGTGGGGATTTTAATGAGATTCTTAATGGTGATGAGCATTCAAATGAGGAGGTGAATCATGATACAGGAGGTATGAGAGATTTTCAGGAGGTGGTTAATTACTGCTCTTTGGTGGATATGTCTTATCAGGGTCCGAAGTTTACTTGGAGTAACAAGCGGGAAAATGACATTATTTGTAAGAAGTTAGATCGAGCTTTGGTGAATGAGGAGTGGCTTCGGGTTTACCCCCAATCTTATTGTGTTTTTGAAGCGGGTGGGTGTTCGGATCACCAGAGATGTAGAATAGTTGTTAAAGCTGAAAGTATAAAGCCGAAGAAGCCTTTCAAATTTGTCAATGCAGTTGCTGACATGCCAGATTTTCTGCCTCTCGTGAACAATTTTTGGATGGGGACAGAGCCGCTATTCAACTCTACTTCTGCTTTATTTCGTTTATCAAAAAAGTTGAAAGCTCTTAAGCCTATGCTTAGGAAGCTTAGCAGAGAAAAAATTGGAGATGTAGTGAAGAAAACGAAGGAAGCGTATCAGAAGCTATGTGATCTGCAGATGAAGACTCTTCAGGAACCCTCTCAAATTAATATGGAAGCTGAGTCAGGAGCTTTTGCTCGATGGTCTTTCTTATCTACTCTTGAAGAGAAGGTTTTAAGTCAAAGAGCAAAAGTCCACTGGCTAGGAATTGGAGATGGAAATAATAAAACATTTCACAGAGCTGCTAAGGTTAGAGAAGTGAGGAATTCGATCAGGGAAATTAAAAGAGGAGATGGATCAATTGCGGATAATCAAGAAGATATTAAAAGAGAAGCAGTGGATTATTTTAGCTCCTTTCTTACTCATATTCCGCTGGATTATAGTAGACCGAGCTCTGAGATAATAAAAAATCTTCTGAAGTATGAGTGTTCGGTGGAGGACAGAAATATGCTAACTGATGAGGTATCTCCGGAGATGATCAAAAAGGTTATTTTTGGTATGGCGGGGGATAAGTCGCCTGGACCAGACGGCTATACTGCTGAGTTTTTCAAGGCGACATGGTCTATCACTGGAAGAGATGTTACTCACGCGGTGCAATCTTTTTTTGAGAAAGGTTTCCTGCCTAAAGGTATCAACTCAACCATTTTAGCCTTGATTCCAAAGAAGAATGATGCAGTTTTTATGAAAGATTATAGGCCCATTTCCTGCTGTAATGTCATCTATAAGGTGATATCAAAAATATTGGCAAACAGATTGAAGAAACTGCTTCCTGGTTTCATCTCTTTAAATCAATCTGCGTTTGTTAAGGACAGGCTTCTCATGGAAAATGTCCTACTGGCATCAGAGTTGGTGAAAAGCTACCATAAAGATTCTGTTTCTGCTAGATGTGCTATCATGATAGACATCTCGAAAGCTTTTGATACGGTTCAGTGGGCTTTTCTGATATCTGTTCTTGAAGCTATGGGATTGCCAGGAAAATTCATTCTGTGGATAAGGAGGTGTATTGAGCTAGCTTCTTTTTCTGTCCAGATCAATGGAGAATTGGCAGGGTATTTCAATAGTAAGAGAGGATTGCGCCAGGGGTGTTCGCTGTCGCCGTATCTTTTTGTGATATGTATGCAAGTACTATCGAAGCTGATTGATAGAGCTGCGGAAGAAGGGAGAGTAGGTTATCATCCTTATTGTAAGGACCTCAATCTCACTCACCTCTCTTTTGCAGATGATGTTCTTGTCTTTTCGGATGGAAAGAAGAATTCTATCGAGGGTATTCTGGAGGTTTTCTATGAGTTTGCAAAGCTGTCGGGTCTTAACATTAGTTTGGAGAAGTCTACACTTTTTCTAGCGGGTGTTAAGGAGGAGGACAGTGCTAATATTATGGAACTTTTTCCTTTTGAAGCTGGATCTCTACCTGTCAGGTATTTGGGCCTTCCTTTGCTCTCTAAGAAGATGTCAGTTTCAGATTACTCCCCTCTTATCTCCAGCATTAAGAGGAAAATACACTCGTGGACTGCGCGTCATCTCACTTTTGCGGGCCGGCTGCAGTTGATAGGATCAGTTTTGTATAGCTTGACAAACTTTTGGATGTCCGCCTTACGTCTTCCTAATCAGTGTATCCAAGAGATAGACAGTCTCTGCTCAGCTTTTCTTTGGTCAGGCCCTGTTATGTCTACGCACAAGACTAAAGTCTCTTGGTCTGATGTTTGCAAACCGAAAGAAGAAGGGGGATTGGGTCTTAGAAATCTCAAGGAAGCTAATCGAGTGTATTGTTTAAAACTGATATGGCGTATTCTCTCTGCTAAATCATCTTTATGGGTTCGATGGATACATAGATATCTCATTCGAAAGGGTTCTTTTTGGAGTGTTAAAGAATCCAGCTCTTTAGGATCTTGGATGTGGAAAAAGGTTCTGCAGCTTCGACCAGTGGCTTTGAATCTTACTAGAAAGGAAGTAAGAAATGGTGCTACAACTTTTTTCTGGCTAGATAAGTGGTCTCACTTGGGGATTCTGATTAATCTAACTGGAGAACGAGGATGTATTGGGCTTGGTATACCGATGTATGCTACGGTTGAAAGAGCAATACAGACTTATAGAAGGCGAAGACTCAGAAGTGACATTTTGATTCAGATTGAAAATGAGATTCTAAGACTCAAAGATCAGGGTCTTGATGAGGAGGAAGACGTGTGTTTGTGGAGAGGGGAGAATGATGATTTCAAACCTGTGTTCAGGACTTCACACACTTGGAATATTATTAGAGAGCGGGCTGTGCAAATTCCATGGCACAAGGGGATTTGGTTTAAAGAAGGGACACCTAAGTTTTCTTTCATCACGTGGCTAGCTGTTCACAACAGGTTGTCAACGGGTGATAGGATACTGAGATGGAATGCGCAAGCTGTGGTTACTTGTCTTTTATGTAACTCAGTGATGGAGACAAGGGATCATCTATATTTTGCCTGTCCGTTTTCTACAGAGGTTTGGAGAGGTATGGTAAGAGGTCTGACTGGCTCGGGGTTCTCAGATCAATGGCCTACTCTCTTGCAGAAAGTGGTAGTGGGTTTGAGGGACAAAACCACCACTTTTCTCTTTAGATACTGTTTTCAAGCGACTATCTATGCAATCTGGTATGAGAGGAACAGGCGTCGGGTGGGGGAAGTGGCTCAACATCCTGCTCAACTTATCAGATTTCTAGATAAACTGGTCCGAAATAGAATTACTTCTTTGAGGAGGAAAGAGGGAAACAAGCATGAGAAGGCCATGGAGGTGTGGTTTGGGAGCAGATAGCCTTTTTTGGTTATTTTTTACTTCTAAGTTTCAAAGTTATTTCTCCTTTTTACACAAGAAGCATTAAGTTGTAAACAGGTTTTTTTTGAAGTGAATAAATTTAAAATTCTTTCAAAAAAAAAAAAAAAAAAAAAAAAAAAAAAAAAATTAGACCCTTTGATTCATTTTTAAATTTAATATATATATTCAAATTAACGGATAAGATATGTTTCTAAAAGTATATATCACTACATTCCATTCCATGAATCACTACATTAGCTACTAATTTTATTTGTATGTGGCTCGGAGATAGACTTCATGATAATGTATATCGTGACTTTCAGTGTTAGTGTTGTTTAGCTTAGTCATTCGCCATAGATCCGACATCATCTTCAGGCGTTGATGTTCGAATCGTGTTTCCCACATGTGGAATAAACACAAATGCCCTCATTTGTGGAACCCATTTTTTAAGAAAAGTATCGGTTGAGTTGAGTTGAGCTGGTAATAAGGAAAAAAAAATCTGCAAGAGTTTAAATAAAGCTACAGTTTCTTGGGAAGTATTTTTTTTTTAAATTGAAACTGATTTATTTATATAAATCACAAGATATAACGCAGAACAAAAGACATACCACAACATTCGTTGAGCCATCTTTTGGAAAACATATGCGTAGCCAAAGAAGCAACACCGAAAAAAAATTAAAGTATCAAAGCAATTTTATTGAATATGTATGCAGAGGTAAATCTTTAAGATTTAGAAGGTTATTTACATTTTAAAATTATTTTTAATAATTTTAATACTATGCAATATATGTATAATAGTTTTTGAAAATTTGAGGGTTAACACAAATATGTCATCCGACTCTATCCAGAAACGACCATGTCTGTATGGAAGATTTTTTTAAAAAGTCGCTCTACAAAAACAAAGTCTTTCATATTTTGAGTCACAAAACACCAAAATCAAACCATATAAAGATCATGAACACTCAATAGTGCACTATAGTTAGAAACTTCCGTCACATGCAAGGACAAACATGCTCACTATAAGCAAGATGAAAGAGAGGGAAACTTGAGATAAATGGCACTGAAGATAAAAACAGTTTGCTAGGTTACGGTCTTAAGGTCGACTGTTTCTTGCTGGGTCCATACTTTTGGTTTTGGTGTTATCATACTTTTGCTTGAAACCTCTCTAGACACTTGCACTATTTGATTTTGTCACCATTTGAGCTTATCCATTTCCACAACTATTACTAGAAAAATGCGTGTTGGTCTCAAAGTACTAGTGGCCCAATATACATTATAAGATAATTTGGGTTTCAGAATTGTGAAATTAGTGGAATAATAAAATTAATAAAAACAAAAATGATTAGTTTCTTATAGCATTTCTAATGTATATTTCTATATTTTTAAATAGTATAAATATCTATTATATATGTAGTATTGTTCCACAGTGTGATTCTATAATAGAAAATTTCTCTATTTTAAAGGAAAATATAAAGGAATTGTACTTTTTGTCTGTATATTTAAAAATGAAAATAATATTTCGTTATATTTTTCTCTAGAAATAGAAAAACTCTATAATAAAAACATATATTAGAGTAAATTCTCTCTATAATAGAGTTTTTTAATTAAAAAAATGAAATATAAAGATAAAAATCGAAGTAGGTTGAAGATGTTCTTGGTTTATAGCCACATAATGCATCTATCCTATTTTGTCCCAACTTATAGCGCATCTATCCATTTTGTAAAACACAGCAAATCAAATCTTGAAGACATTGGAAATCAGATCAAGCAAAAGCAACCGCAGGGAATGGGGATGTGTATCACATATAAATATATAAGTAGTAGATTTAATGTACATCATCCATTAATCATCTAAAACTAATTACAATAATGAAAATCATTACTGATCAGAGGCACGTAGAAAGATCAGGGAATAAAAGCCAGCTTTTTTTCAGTTTAAATTATATTTTTTTTTCAATTATTCGCAGGGGCTCAATCATACATGTTTGTTTCTCCACGGTAGTTAGTAGCACTTTACAACTTAAACTCAATTTTCCAATAAATTATATAATTAAATCATGAAATGTACGGATTTATACAAACCTACTAATCCCTGAAAAAATACCATGAATGTTTTTTTTAGGAAGGACAAAGTAAGTAATCAATCATTTGAATTTGGTATATAACTGTTAGCATAAATAAACAAAATATAATAATTTACCAATGCGTACAAAAAAAAAGAAGAACGTGACTTGTGAATCTGTAATAAAGGCCATGCTGTACGGGCCACTACGTAAATGAATCATTCATAGATTAATTGCTAGATAATATAAAAGTGAATGGTGGATTGGTGGCCTAATTGGTGAAATATTTGCCAATTATATAAACTCCTCATTACTAAAAATTCCAAATCTAATGATCTGTGATAATGTAATACTATCATCATTTTACGTTTATAGGAAATGCTTTTGCGTAATCGTTGCTGATATATTTATTGCTTGTTCATCACCAGCACATGCAACCATCGCCAGTCTGAAATATCGAATGCTATAATATTGAATAAAGCACATTAAATAAAAGTTTCTTATTATTATATTAAATCGGCGTCAACTTCTTATCATGCATTTTGCGTAATATATTAAACCGACTTTGTTGTTGACATCATAAATTAAGAAAATAAATAAATTCGAATATTATCAATTAACAGATTATTTCAGTTGCTGAAGCCAATCATTATTTTCATTTTTATATTTGTCAAATATCCTTTCTTTGGTATTTTGTTGATTTTTTACTTGAAAATTTTACTTGAGCCTCTAAACGAGAAAACGAACCATATAGTTTCATCGCCAAGCCATCTTTTTAAAAATCACTGACTTTTGAAGCCACGACCACACACAAATATATACAATGTAAGTTCAAAAATCAGATATGTTGATTATAACTAGACAGTTATATTCTTTTTTTTTAATAAATACTCTTATTTCTTTCTTCATCCTCCCAAGGGAAACATTGTTTCAGAAAATACATTCTTTTAACGAACTTTTACAGAAAATATATTCTTTTAACGAACTTTCACAAAATTTTGTTTAAACTAATAATGTAGTATTACTATAAACAAAGCAACATGCGAACTTATGAAATGATCTCATCTAAAATCACTATTAAAAAAAAGAGAGAGAAAAGTAAGAAAATTCACATGGGGAGGTGCAGTTAAAACCTGAAATTGCACTAACATTGACGTGGAAATACAAGTCCTTTACCAGCACGGTCTCCATGTGCTTCGAATGAGGCTTCTGAAGAATATGTCGGTAAAAAAAAAACTTTTTTTTTTGTCGTTTGTGATATGTAAAGCTTATACAATTAGTAAAAAGAAGACTAGCAATCTAATTAATACTAATCCGTACTTATATAAGTATGTTTCTGGATAAAGGGGAAAAAGTGAAGAAGAGATCCAATCGTTAGATTCTCGGGGAACTGAACTGAAAGTGTACGTTTGGTAAAAGTGTGAAACCGTTTGCTTTGGAAATTGAAACCTTCCTCATGTTTCATGTCTCTCTCTTTTTTTCTTTCCTCTTCT